>CM038714.1:15093785-15313785 GCA_021613375.1 Megaleporinus macrocephalus | reverse complement strand
GTTAGTTGTAAAATGAGTTAGTCTGAAAGTTAGTTAGTTAGTTAGCTGGAAAGTTAGTTAATTAGTATGAAAGTTAGTTAGAAAGTTACTTGTTTGTTAGTTAGCTGGAAAGTTAGTTAGTCTGAAAGTAAGTTAGAAAGTTACTTGTTAGTTAGTTAGCTGGAAAGTTAGTTAGTCTGAAAGTACGTTAGAAAGTTACTTGTTAGTTAGTTAGTTGGAAAGTTAGTCTGAAAGTCAGTTAGAAAGTAAGTTAGATAGCTGGACAGTTAGTTAGTCTGAAAGTTAATTAGCTGGAAAGTTAGTTAGTCTGAAAGTTAATTAGCTGGAAAGTTAGTTAGTAAGAAAGTTAGAAAGTTACTTTTAGTTAGTTAGCTGGAAAGTTAGTTAATTAGTATGAAAGTTAGTTAGAAAGTTACTTGTTAGTTAGTAAGCTGCAAAGTTAGTTAGTCTGAAAGTAAGTTAGAAAGTAAGTTAGATAGCTGGAAAGTTAGTTAGTCAGAAAGTTAATTAGCTGGGAAGTTAGATAGCTGGAAAGTTAGTTAGTAAGAAAGTTAATTAGCTGGGACGTTTGATAGCTGGAAAGTTAGTTAGTAAGAAAGTTAGTTAGAAAGTTACTTTTAGTGAGTTAGCTGGAAAGTTAGATAATTAGTATGAAAGTTATTTAGAAAGTTACTTGTTAGTTAGTTAGCTGGAAAGGTAGTTAGTCTGAAAGTTAATTAGCTGGAAAGATAGTTAGTAAGGAAGTTAGTTAGAAAGTTATTTTAGTTAGTTAGCTGGAAAGTTAGGTAGCTGGAAAGTTAGTTAGAAAGTTACTAGTTAGTTAGCTGGGAAGTTAGTAAGTTAGTCTAAAAGTCAGTTAGAAAGTAAGTTTGGTAGCTGGTAAGTTAGTTAGTTTGAAAGTTAGTTAGAATGTTACTTGTTTGTTAGTTAGCTGGAAAGTTAGTCTGAAAGTTAGTTAGAAAATTACTTGTTAGTTAGCTGGAAAGTTAGTCTGAAAGTTAGTTAGAAAGTTACTTGTTAGTTAGCTGGAAATTTAGTCTGAAAGTTATTTAGAAAGTAAGTTAGGTAGCTGGAAAGTTACTTAGAAAGTTACTTGTTAGTTAGCTGGAAAGTTAGTCTGAAAGTTAGTTAGAAAGTTAGGTAGGTAGCTGGAAAGTTAGTCTGAAAGTTAGTTAGAAAGTAAGTTAGGTAGCTGGACAGTTAGTCTGAAAGTTAGTTAGAAAGTTATTGTTAGTTAGCTGGAAAGTTAGTCTGAAAGTTAGTTAGAAAGTAAGTTAGGTAGCTGGAAAGTTAGTTAGAAAGTTACTTGTTAGTTAGCTGGAAATTTAGTCTGAAAGTTATTTAGAAAGTAAGTTAGGTAGCTGGAAAGTTAGTTAGAAAGTTACTTGTTAGTTAGCTGGAAAGTTAGTCTGAAAGTTAGTTAGAAAGTTATTGTTAGTTAGCTGGAAAGTTAGTCTAAAAGTTAGTTAGAAAGTAAGTTAGGTAGCTGGAAAGTTAGTCTGAAAGTTAGTTAGAAAGTTATTGTTAGTTAGCTGGAAAGTTAGTCTGAAAGTTAGATAGAAAGTAAGTTAGGTAGCTGGAAAGTTAGTTAGAAAGTTACTTGTTAGTTAGCTGGAAAGTTAGTCTGAAAGTTAGTTAGAAAGTTACTTGTTAGTTAGCTGAAAAGTTCGTCTGAAAGTTAGTTAGAAAGTTACATGTTAGTTAGCTGGAATTTTAGTCTGAAAGTTATTTAGAAAGTAAGTTAGGTAGCTGGAAAGTTAGTCTGAAAGTTAGTTAGAAAGTAAGTTAGGTAGTTGGAAAGTTAGTTAGAAGGTAAGTTAGGTAGCTGGAAAGTTAGTCTGAAAATTAGTTAGAAAGTTATAGTTAGTTAGCTGGAAAGTTAGTCTGAAAGTTAGTTAGAAAGTAAGTTAGGTAGCTGGAAAGTTAGTTAGAAAGTTATTGTTAGTTAGCTGGAAAGTTAGTCTGAAAGTTAGTTAGAAAGTAAGTTAGGCAGCTGGAAAGTTAGTTAGAAAGTTACTTGTTAGTTAGCTGGAAATTTAGTCTGAAAGTTATTTATAAAGTAAGTTAGGTAGCTGGAAAGTTAGTTAGAAAGTTACTTGTTAGCTGGAAAGTTAGTCTGAAAATTAGTTAGAAAGTAAGTTAGGTAGTTGCAAAGTTAGTTAGAAAGTAAGTTAGGTAGCTGGAAAGTTAGTTAGAAAGTTATTGTTAGTTAGCTGGAAAGTTAGTCTGAAAGTTAGTTAGAAAGTTATTGTTAGTTAGCTGGAAAGTTAGTCTGAAAGTTAGTTAGAAAGTTATTGTTAGTTAGCTGGAAAGTTAGTCTGAAAGTTATTTAGAAAGTAAGTTAGGTAGCTGGAAAGTTAGTTAGAAAGTTATTGTTAGTTAGCTGGAAAGTTAGTCTGAAAGTTAGTTAGAAAGTAAGTTAGGTAGCTGGAAAGTTAGTTAGAAAGCTACTTGTTAGTTAGCTGGAAATTTAGTCTGAAAGTTATTTATAAAGTAAGTTAGGTAGCTGGAAAGTTAGTTAGAAAGTTACTTGTTAGCTGGAAAGTTAGTCTGAAAGTTAGTTAGAAAGAAAGTTAGGTAGTTGCAAAGTTAGTTAGAAAGTAAGTTAGGTAGCTGGAAAGTTAATCTGAAAGTTAGTTAGAAAGTTATTGTTAGTTAGCTGGAAAGTTAGTCTGAAAGTTAGTTAGAAAGTAAGTTAGGTAGCTGGAAAGTTAGTCTGAAAGTTACTTGTTAGTTAGCTGGAAAGTTAGTCTGAAAGTTAGTTAGAAAGCAAGTTAGGTAGCTGGAAAGTTAGTTAGAAACCCAGTTAGGTAGCTGGAAAGTTAGTTAGAAAATTACTTGTTAGTTAGCTGGAAAGTTAGTCTGAAAGTTAGTTAGAAAGCAAGTTAGGTAGCTGGAAAGTTAGTTAGAAAGTTACTTGTTAGTTAGCTGGAAAGTTAGTCTGAAAGTTAGTTAGAAAGTTACTTGTTAGTTAGCTGTAAAGTTAGTTACTTAGTCTGAAAGTTAGTTAGAAAGTAAGTTAGGTAGCTGGAAAGTTAGTTAGTTTGAACGTTACTTAGTCTGAAAGTTAGTTAGATAGAAAGTTACTTGTTAGTTAGTTAGCTAGAAAGTTAGTTAGAAAGTTTGTTAGACAGTTCATTATTTAGAGAGTTTTTCTTTGTATAATACAATTAACACTCACAGACATGGAATCTTCTCACGTTTATTATCTGTGGTTAATAGCGCTTCTGTAACACTTTATAAATAAATTTTATTCTGTATAGTATGTGTATGTATAGTACTGTGATCAATAAAGTATTATCTTATTGGTCAGCACCAACATTTAAAAAATCAACTTTAGGATGCAGAAGATAGTTTACCATGTACATGATATTTAATAGATTATATCAGATTATAAGTGATTCTGGCCAGTATTGGGCCAATACCGATACTGTGTATCATATTGACACACGTCTGTGTCCACTGCCCCAGTGGGATTCCCCAGCCCCCTCGAAAAACTGGTCTGAACACAAACCAGCTATTGAATCACATTAACCATAACAGGACTGATGTGTGAAATTATGTTAATCATCTCATTCTTATTATGTAATTACATATTAGTTACATTATTGCAACTGCATAAATGATTATATAATAAGAATCAAGCGTATTACCACCACAGTAACGCTGGACTTCTAAGGGTCCTGGTAAAGGTGGATGTTATGCAAACAACTGGTCCCCAGAAATGATTGCTTGGCGCCCTGGATGGAGGGATTCATTATCTTTCCCGCCACGTCTTGTTAGTGTTAGCCCCCTAACTCATTTGCGAGGGCACCCGTGCAGAAATGTTGTGTTTCGGAAGCGAATCCCAGCAGGCCACGCCGTGGTGGAGCGGGGCGATCACATGCCGCGGATAGTCGGAGAAGTGGTTTGTGCCTGGCGGGCGTGTCAAGGGACTTTTTTGGGGAGAACACACTCACTGCATGCCACGGCCCCGGAGGTAACCGGACCGTCAAGCCTAAATCGAAAGTGTTGGGAAAGGGGGAGTCTTGGGAGGATGCTTTCCTCCGTTTCCTCCTCGTTTCCTCTTTTGTGGCCAGATGTAATAATTGTTTCTCTTTTCAGCAGACGTGCACTCTCGTGCCCAGTGTGCTCGCACTCTGGGAGCTCGGGGTGGGAGTTGAGCTGCAGGAGCTCCGCTGGGGAGGGCAGGTGTCGGTCCAGGTGGTAGACTAGTCCTCTTTGTGGCGTTGTCAGAAATGGGACAGGTCTCGGCGGACCACTGCTTGAAGAGAGTGTGTGCGGATGCATGTTTGTTATATCTCCGAGAGCGAGATACAAAGGCAAGAGACAGTGAAGCTCTAGAGCTGCTCCAATTAGAAGGCAGAGTTGACTATTAGCTAAAGCTAACACGTTACGTTATTATTATCAACATTCGTCGTTGACTTAATCCTCACTATTGTTCTGCTATATATAGCACCAACAAAGCTTCTGCTGTTCTCAAGCTTGTTGACGCCTAGTGGGTGCCATGGGGGCAGTCGTGGTGACCGAAAGGTTGCTGGTTCAGTCACCTAAGGGCAAGGGCGTTGGAGTGGGTTTGACATTGGGGGTTTGACATTTGCTAATATGAATCAAAGCCCACCCCCATCCTCTAAAATATTACCTATAAGCTAATTAGGTAAGGTAGAAAATCACTGTATGTATAGTGACGTAGAACAACATTTGTGGAATTACAGTAAATAAATAAATAAATAGACAAAATATAACATTATCTGTACTTCTGTTTATTATTAGATAAATCCAATTAAAGATCATTTTACAAACTAAACAAGATACTCCACATTACATGGTATGGTTTTTAAATTATACATGCAATGTCTGGATTATATACACATATAACAAAAAAATATTTATTTTCTTTGGAGCATAATGCTGAAATGAAACGATAAATAAATATAAGTTAAGGTTTCCTGACTAGACAAGACTAACATTAATGTTAGACAGTAAGGCTGGGACCCAAACAGCACCATCTGGAACATTACACACTGCACCACTGAAAGCACTTCTATTGCTCATTCATTAATTTGTTTTATTTATATATATATATATATATATATATATATATATATTTATGTATTCAGTAGCAGTCTGCAGTTTGGGGCGTGGTCAGAGAGTAATGTAACTTTACGTTTCAGAGTGCTTTCTGACTAAAGTTAATATAAACGTTAGCTATCCCAAACCCTCCTAGTCTGTTACCATAACAACACATTATACTAAAGCTGTTTTACTGCAGTATATATGGTCATCATTGCTGTTCACTGCTCTCATCACTGACCTCGCGGTTAAAGCTGGTGCGAGCTACTGATGCTCCAGTGAGGCGAGAGCTCGGGTCAGTGAAGCTGCTGACTGCAGCATATTTCTGAACAGGCATCTCAACACAAGCCTTAACAAAGTGACAACCAGAGCCAGTTGCTAACAACAAACACAGTGCATGAACTGCGAAGGCTGACAAAACACGCTTTTAAATTAAACGGTTCTGATATTGGGTGGGACACATCCCCCCCCATCCTCCCTGGTTCATAAGCCAAGGCCTAAGGGAGATGAGTGAGGTGCCCTTGAGCGAGACACCTAATCCCCAACTGCTCCCCCGGGTGCTGTGGATAGGGCAAGCGTACTCACTGCCCCCTAGTGTGTTTGTGTTCACGAGTGTGTGTGTGTGTGAATGTGGGTGTTTCACTGTTAGTAAGAAAGTAAACTATGGTGTCCCATAGCTAGGGCTCTGTCTTAGGACCTACATTGTTTGCCTTATATATGCTACCACTGGGTTCCACTTATCAGTAAACATGGTATAATTACAGGGTTTGGGCCTCTTAGTTCCAGAAAAGGCTGATGTTAATACAACAGCTTCCAACAGGAACAGTTTGTGGAAGAACCTTTTCCTGTACCACCAAGACTGGACACCTGTGCACATTGGTAGCTCCATAATGTGATGAGTTTGGCCTGTAGGAACTCCAGTGGCCTTCACAGAACCCAAACTGGATGTCAACCCCACTGGATGTCAATTGTAAGCCAGGCCTTCTCGTCCAGTATCTGTCCATCTCGTCCATGCATGCTCTTTTGACTAAACTCCAAAATCTGAAGATCTATAAAGGGGAGAACTCCGTCAATGGCCATGGTTTTGGACTGGGGTGTCCAGCACGCTCATGTAACCATATAACACAGTTGTTATGTTTAAGTTAACATCGTTTAACATGTAAACCATGATAACACAACAGTAAATAGTTTTAAGGGAATGTGTTTCTCAGCATGATGGAGCGCCGACCGGAAGCTGACTGACCGCAGTGTTTGACACCTCAGAAGGACAATGTGTTTTGTTGTGAAGTAAATTGCAGCACCCAGTCAGCCCGGAACAAATTACAACAGACAGAACCGAGAAGTAAGCGAAGGGAGAGAGGCCAGAGATGAAAAGCAGCTCCACAAACAAAACAAAGAAAGAAAGAATGTAGCCACAGAAAAAAAGAGACAGGAGCGGAGGGGAGGCATACGTCGGGCAAGATGTCTGTCAGGTTGTTAGGCTCTGAGAGGGTGATTGAGGGATGCGATGGCAGATTTCTCGGAAAAGGTCATCACACTCATCAGTGGCTCGTAAAGCGGCAGACTTGATTGAATGCCGAAGCTCAAGTGTCTGGCTGGCCACTCAGTCTCAGCTCCGCCTCGCTCAGGCTACATTTCACACCGCCGGTGCTGACGGGGGGCAGGAGTGAACGAAGGATGAAGCAAAGCAATTGGGATGAAAAACAAATGGTGCTTAATTCTATTACCGGCCTTTAAAGAATGGAGCTTACAGTCGATCTCAAAACAGAGCAGACACTATAGCGGGTGGTCTGCCAAATGAACAGAAAGATTCTTCCTCCTGACCCCTCAATCCAATACAACAACAAACATATACTAAATGTTACTTGCTTTCTTTTTAAATCTGTATTTTTAAAGTATATGTGATGTTCTAAAATACTTGGGGTGTAAGAAAATATTTAAAGTATCGACTATCATGATATTGTATCGATTTTTAACCGAAAGTTCAAATACTGGAGGCTCAGTTTGTGTTGTGTTTAAACCCCAGACTGCATGACAGCAGAGCAACTTACATTCAGCCGTTAGACTCTTTCACTCCAACCTAAACATGTAGTAGTAAAACTGAAAATGAGAGAGAGAAAGAGAGAAAGAGAGAGAGAGAGAGGATGAGTATGATAGCGATATACAGAGGAAATGAAAGACAGTGCGAGAGAGAAAGAATAAAAATATACACAGAATGAAACAGTGAGAGAGCAAAACAGTCAACGACCTCAAAGTGAAAGCTTAAACAAACATAAAAAGAGAAAAGGAAAGAAAGAAGTGAAGAAAGAAGCAAAAATGAGAAAGGCACAGAGTGACTGCAAAGGAGAGAGAAAGCACGAGAGAGAGAGCGAGAAAGAACAAAAGAGGGATATCAAGAGAAAGGGTACAAGAGATACATAAAGAAACGGAGAGAAATATGAGAAGAATGAGGGAGAGAGAGAACGAGAGAGATACATAATATATAAGAGAAAGGATAAGAGAGACAAAGAAAGGGAAAAGATGAGTGAGAGAGAGATGACAGAAAGAAGGGTATATAAAGAGAAAGGATAAGAAAAATATAGAAAGAAAGGATGAGAGAGAGAAACGAGGGAGAAAAAAGAAGACAGAGATACAGAGAGAGCGAAGAGAAATTGAGAAAGAGAGAAAAAAGACAGATGCAGAGAGGGAGTGAGAGAGAAAGAAATAGAGAGAAGGGATATAGAGAAAGGGTAAGAGATACACAGAGAGAGAAGGAATGAGGGAGAGGAAAAAGATACAGAGAGGGAAGAGATAAGAGAAAGAAGGTGAGGAAGGTAGAAAGAGATTGAAGGAGAGGAAGAGAGGGAGAGATAGAGAGAGAAAGAGAGAGTAGACTCTTCCACTCCAACCTAAACAAGTAGAATAAGTAGAGTTCTAAAGTAAAACAGCTCTTCAGTCCATACGTCCAGCTCCACTGCTCGTGTTCAATAACAAACACAATGATTATACTGGGAGAGCCAATGGTCTCAGGACACCCTTTTCTGATTTCATCAATTGAGACAATACGGGTCTTCTTTGATCTGCTACATGACCACCTTCCCATTGGACAGACTTGCCTTTGATCCTATATGGCGGCTGTGTTCAGGACAAGGCCTAAAAAATAGCCCCCCTCACCCATTACTTGTTGGGGGTATTCAGATACATGATGTCCTGAGATTTTTGACTCACCCTGTACACTGACTGACCACTTCAGTACGCCTCCTTGTATCTACACTCACTGTCCACTATATCAGCTCCACTGATCATATAGGAGCTACACTTACAGACTGTAGTTCATCTGATTCTCTGTATACTTTATTACTCTGTTCTTTAATGATCAGGACCCCCACAGGACCACCACAGAGCAGCTCTACTGACCATATAGGAGCTACACTTACAGACTGTAGTTCATCTGATTCTCTGTATACATTATTACCCTGTTCTTTAATGATCAGGACCCCCACAGGACCATCACAGGACCACCACAGAGCAGGTACTAATAAGGAGGTGGATCATTCACAGCACTGCAGTGTGTGTTAGTGAGTGTGTTGTGCTGGTGTGAGTGGATCAGACACAGTAGTGCTGCTGCTGGAGTGTTTAAACACCTCAGGGTCACTGCTGGACTGAGAAAATTCCACCAACCAAAACTATCCAGACAGCAGTATCCTGTGGGTGGCGTCCTGTGTCCACTGATGAAGAACTAGAGGAACACTAACTGTGCAGCAGCAGATGAGCTACTGTCTCTGACTTTACATCTACAAGGTGGACCAGCAAGTAGTAGGAGTGTCAGATTTTAAACAGAGACTCTTTTCTTTGGTATTTAGTTTATTAAACTGTAATACTGTTTGATCAGGGGAGGATGGGTCTCCGCTTGTGGTTCCTCCCAAGGTTTCTTCCTCCAGTCTGAGGGAGGTGTTCTTGCCACTGTTGCCTCTGGCTTGCTCACTGGGAGATATATGTTGTAACTGTCTGTTTTAAAATCTCTATAAAGCTGCTATGTGACAACATCATTGTAAAAAATGCTACACAAATCAACTTGAATTGGTGGTCCTGCGGGGGTCAAAGAACAGCGTAACTTAGTATACAGAGAAACAGATGGACTACAGATGGACTCTCCTTTTAATTCATTCTGTTTACGATCAGATCAGTCACCAGCTACACTCTAAATGCTCCTCATCCTCTGTACTAACTCAAACCAGAACTAACTCTGTCTCTTTTCTCTTTCTGAGGTAATAACCGCCCACCTGTCCCGCCAAATACTGTTAAAGGACTGACCACCAAGGCCCCCCGTCTCCTGGCACCGACCAGTTCTCCTCTCCATTGGTGCCATTTGCTCCATTCTAGACTGCATCGCTGTATCATCCACCTGATGTAGCACCTGTACAGCTTCTAAGGCTTTTACCTTCAGACTCAGCTTTAGTTTATAAACTGTAAATACTGTTCGACCTGAGGAGGATGGGTCTCTGCTTGTGAGTCTGGTTCCTCCCAAGGTTTCTTCCTCCAGTTGAGGGGGTTGTTCCTCCCACAGCTTGATCACAGGGGATAAAATGTTGTGACTTCATGTTTCCAATGTTTCAAACTTGACTTGAATTGACTCCAGTCTAAACCACATACCTGCATGAGTCAGTTTGTGACGTAAGGACAAACACACTCTTATTTTAATACCCGGTTCAGTGTTAAGTGACCGGGCAGCAGGTACATGAGCAGCTCTGTTATTTTCACACAGTCTGAGCGGAGCTGGCCTGAACGCTGTTGACAGTAACTGAGGTTTTCTGCGAGACTGCAGGGTCACTGGAGGGCTATTCAGTCGCCGCGGCTACATAAAGGTCTTCTCTGCTGTCTGAGAAGCTCCAGGAGAACCAGCAGGTTACAGAAAGCCTTCAGAAGATGATTAACTTCTTCTTTTCTGTTCTTTTCTACCTCTCTTCCTACTCCACCCCCTCATCACCCCTAACCGCATCTCTCTCGCAGAAGAGAGGCAGAAAGAGATACAGAGGAACAGAAAACAGGGAGATAACATTGTATTTATTTTGCTGAGCCGCTAATTATTATAAGAAGTATTAATTACGATAATAATGATTATAGTTATTATCGCAGGTGTGCTATGTTGTTAATTTTGTCGTACTGGGCTGTCGCCGTTATTGGTGCTGTAATCAGGCTCTGCGCGGAGAGGTGGAGAGTGAAAAGGATGAGGATACAGACAGAGCAAGATCTATATTTATACAGATGTATACACATACAGACAGTGGGAGAGAAAAATATGAGAGAAAAGATGCAAGACAGACACAGCAAGAGAAAGAGAAAGAGAAAGAGAGAAAAGATGAAGAGAAAGATAAAAAAGAATAAAAAGGTGGATAGGGTGACAGTAAAAAGAGAAAAAAGTGATGACATATATAGAAAGAAAAGATGAGAGAGACTATGACTATGAGAAAATGAGAGGTCGAGAGAAAGATTGTGAGACAGAGAAAGAGAGGGGAGTGGGATATATAAAGCAAAGGAAAGAGAGAGAGAAAATAAACAAGTATAGATAAAAAGATGAGAAAAAAGCAAGAGTGAGAGATGAGAAAGAAGATAAAAAGAAAGGGAAAAAATTAGAAAGAAAGAAAGAAAGAAAGAAGAGAGGATGCATATGATAGTGATATAGAGAGAAAATGAAAGAGGGAGAGAGACAGAGAGGATGAGTATGATAGTGATATAGAGAGAAAATGAAAGAGGGAGAGAGACAGAGAGAGGATGAGTATGATAGTGATATAGAGAGAAAATGAAAGAGGGAGAGAGACAGAGAGAGGATGAGTATGATAGTGATATAGAGAAAAATGAAAGAGGGAGAGAGACAGAGAGGATGCGTATGATAGTGATATAGAGAGAAAATGAAAAAGGGAGAGAGACAGAGAGGATGTGTATGATAGTGGTATAGAGAGAAAATGAAAGAGGGAGAGAGACAGAGAGAGGATGAGTATGATAGTGATATAGAGAGAAAATGAAAGAGGGAGAGAGACAGAGAGGATGCGTATGATAGTGATATAGAGAGAAAATGAAAGAGGGAGAGAGACAGAGAGAGGATGAGTATGATAGTGATATAGAGAGAAAATGAAAGAGGGAGAGAGACAGAGAGGATGAGTATGATAGTGATATAGAGAGAAAATGAAAGAGGGAGAGAGACAGAGAGAGGATGAGTATGATAGTGATATAGAGAGAAAATGAAAGAGGGAGAGAGACAGAGAGGATGCGTATGATAGTGATATAGAGAGAAAATGAAAAAGGGAGAGAGACAGAGAGGATGTGTATGATAGTGGTATAGAGAGAAAATGAAAGAGGGAGAGAGACAGAGAGAGGATGAGTATGATAGTGATATAGAGAGAAAATGAAAGAGGGAGAGAGACAGAGAGGATGCGTATGATAGTGATATAGAGAGAAAATGAAAGAGGGAGAGAGACAGAGAGAGGATGAGTATGATAGTGATATAGAGAGAAAATGAAAGAGGGAGAGAGACAGAGAGAGGATGAGTATGATAGTGATATAGAGAGAAAATGAAAGAGGGAGAGAGACAGAGAGAGGATGAGTATGATAGTGATATAGAGAGAAAATGAAAGAGGGAGAGAGACAGAGAGGATGAGTATGATAGCGATATAGAGAGAAAATGAAAGAGGGAGAGAGACAGAGAGAGAATGAGTATGATAGTGATATAGAGAGAAAATGAAAGAGGGAGAGAGGATGAGTATGATAGCGATACAGAGAGAAAATGAAAGAGGGAGAGAGACAGAGAGGATGCGTATGATAGTGATATAGAGAGAAAATGAAAGAGGGAGAGAGACAGAGAGAGGATGAGTATGATAGTGATATAGAGAGAAAATGAAAGAGGGAGAGAGACAGAGAGAGGATGAGTATGATAGCGATATAGAGAGAAAATGAAAGAGGGAGAGAGACAGAGAGAGGATGCGTATGATGGTGATATAGAGAGAAAACGAAAGAGGGAGAGAGGATGAGTATGATAGCGATATAGAGAGAAAATGAAAGAGGGAGAGAGACAGAGAGAGGATGAGTATGATAGCGATATAGAGAGAAAATGAAAGAGGGAGAGAGAATGAGGTTGATAGTGATATAGAGAGAAAATGAAAGAGGGAGAGAGGATGCGTATGATAGTGATATAGAGAGAAAATGAAAGAGGGAGAGAGACAGAGAGAGGATGAGTATGATAGTAATATAGAGAGAAAATGAAAGAGGGAGAGAGACAGAGAGAGGATGAGTATGATAGTAATATAGAGAGAAAATGAAAGAGGGAGAGAGACAGAGAGAGGATGAGTATGATAGTAATATAGAGAGAAAATGAAAGAGGGAGAGAGACAGAGAGGATGCGTATGACAGTGATATAGAGAGAAAATGAAAGAGGGAGAGAGACAGAGAGAGGATGCGTATGATAGTGATATAGAGAGAAAATGAAAGAGTGAGAGAGGATGAGTATGATAGTGATATAGAGAGAAAATGAAAGAGGGAGAGAGGATGAGTATGACAGCGATATAAAGAGAAAATGAAAGAGGGAGAGAGACAGAGAGAGAATGAGTATGATAGTGATATAGAGAGAAAATGAAAGAGGGAGAGAGACAGAGAGGATGAGTATGATAGTGATATAGAGAGAAAATGAAAGAGGGAGAGAGACAGAGAGGATGAGTATGATAGCGATATAGAGAGAAAATGAAAGAGGGAGAGAGAATGAGGTTGATAGTGATATAGAGAGAAAATGAAAGAGGGAGAGAGACAGAGAGAGGATGAGTATGATAGTAATATAGAGAGAAAATGAAAGAGGGAGAGAGACAGAGAGAGGATGAGTATGATAGTGATATAGAGAGAAAATGAAAGAGGGAGAGAGACAGAGAGAGGATGAGTATGATAGTGATATAGAGAGAAAATGAAAGAGGGAGAGAGACAGAGAGAGGATGAGTATGATAGTAATATAGAGAGAAAATGAAAGAGGGAGAGAGACAGAGAGGATGCGTATGATAGTGATATAGAGAGAAAATGAAAGAGGGAGAGAGACAGAGAGAGGATGCGTATGATAGTGATATAGAGAGAAAATGAAGGAGGGAGAGAGACAGAGAGGATGAGTATGATAGTGATATAGAGAGAAAATGAAAGAGGGAGAGAGACAGAGAGAGGATGAGTATGATAGTGATATAGAGAGAAAATGAAAGAGGGAGAGAGACAGAGAGAGGATGAGTATGATAGTGATATAGAGAGAAAATGAAAGAGGGAGAGAGACAGAGAGAGGATGAGTATGATAGTGATATAGAGAGAAAATGAAAGAGGGAGAGAGACAGAGAGAGGATGAGTATGATAGCGATATAGAGAGAAAATGAAAGAGGGAGAGAGGATGCGTATGATAGTGATATAGAGAGAAAATGAAAGAGGGAGAGAGACAGAGAGGATGCGTATGATAGTGATATAGAGAGAAAATGAAAGAGGGAGAGAGACAGAGAGAGGATGCGTATGATAGTGATATAGAGAAAATGAAAGAGGGAGAGAGACAGAGAGAGGATGCGTATGATAGTGATATACAGAAAATGAAAGAGGGAGAGAGAATGAGGTTGATAGTGATACAGAGAGAAAATGACAGAGTATGAGAGAGAGAGAAGAAACTATATACAGAATGAAACAGCAAAAATATTAAATAAACAGATAAAAAAGAGAAAGACAGAAAGTAAGACAGAAGCAAAGAAAGTACAAAAGAAATTGTGAAAGAGAAAGGATGAGAGAGATGTAGAGTGCAAGAATGAAAGAGATACATACAGAAAAGATGAGAGAGCGAGAGAGAGAAGGAATAAGAGACAGAAAGAAGGGACATATAGAAAAAAGAAGAGAGAGAGATACAGACAGGGGAAAGATGAGAGAGAGAGAGAGAGAGAGAGAGAGAGAGAGAGAGAGAGAGAGAGAGAGAGAGAGAGAGAGAGAAATAAAGAAATAGGGAAAGGGTGAGAGAGACATAAAGAGAAAGAATAAGAGACAGAAAGAAGGGACATATAGAGAAAAGAAGAGAAAGATACAGAGAGTTAAAAGATGAGAGAGAGAGAGAGAGAGGAAGAGAGAGAAGGAATAAGAGACAGAAAGAAGGGACATATAGAGAAAAGAAGGGAGATACAGAGAGAGAAAAGATGAGAGAGAGAGAGAGAGAGAAAGAGAGGATGAGATAAAGTAATAGGGAAAGGATGAGAGAGACATAGAGAGAGGGAGAGAAGGAATAAGAGACAGAAAGAGGGGACATATAGAGAAAAGAAGAGAGATACAGAGAGAGAAAAGATGAGAGAGAGAGAGAAAGAGAGGATGAGATAAAGAAATAGGGAAAGGATGAGAGAGACATAGAGCGAGAGAGAGAAGGAATAAGAGACAGAAAGAAGGGACATACAGAGAAAAGAAGAGAAAGATACAGAGAGTTAAAAGATGAGAGAGAGAGAGAGAGAGGAAGAGAGAGAAGGAATAAGAGACAGAAAGAAGGGACATATAGAGAAAAGAAGAGAGATACAGAGAGAGAAAAGATGAGAGAGAGAGAGAGAGAGAGAAAGAGAGGATGAGATAAAGTAATAGGGAAAGGATGAGAGAGACATAGAGAGAGGGAGAGAAGGAATAAGAGACAGAAAGAAGGGACATATAGAGAAAAGAAGAGAGTTACAGAGAGAGAAAAGATGAGAGAGAGAGAGAGAAAGAGAGGATGAGATAAAGAAATAGGGAAAGGATGAGAGAGACATAGAGCGAGAGAGAGAAGGAATAAGAGACAGAAAGAAGGGACATATAGAAAAAAGAAGAGAGAGAGATACAGACAGGGGAAAGATGAGAGAGAGAGAGAGAGAGAGAGAGGAGAGAGAGAGAGAGAGAGAGAGAGAGAGAGAGAGAGAGAGAGAGAGAGAGAAATAAAGAAATAGGGAAAGGGTGAGAGAGACATAAAGAGAAAGAATAAGAGACAGAAAGAAGGGACATATAGAGAAAAGAAGAGAAAGATACAGAGAGTTAAAAGATGAGAGAGAGAGAGAGAGAGAGCGGAAGAGAGAGAAGGAATAAGAGACAGAAAGAAGGGACATATAGAGAAAAGAAGGGAGATACAGAGAGAGAAAAGATGAGAGAGAGAGAGAGAAAGAGAGGATGAGATAAAGTAACAGGGAAAGGATGAGAGAGACATAGAGAGAGGGAGAGAAGGAATAAGAGACAGAAAGAAGGGACATATAGAGAAAAGAAGAGAGATACAGAGAGAGAATAGATGAGAGAGAGAGAGAAAGAGAGGATGACATAAAGAAATAGGGAAAGGATGAGAGAGACATAGAGCGAGAGAGAGAAGGAATAAGAGACAGAAAGAAGGGACATATAGAGAAAAGAAGAGAAAGATACAGAGAGTTAAAAGATGAGAGAGAGAGAGAGAGAGAGAGGAAGAGAGAGAAGGAATAAGAGACAGAAAGAAGGGACATATAGAGAAAAGAAGAGAGATACAGAGAGAGAAAAGATGAGAGAGAGAGAGAAAGAGAGGATGAGATAAAGAAATAGGGAAAGGATGAGAGAGACATAGAGCGAGAGAGAGAAGGAATAAGAGACAGAAAGAAGGGACATATAGAAAAAAGAAGAGAGAGAGATACAGACAGGGGAAAGATGAGAGAGAGAGAGAGAGAGAGAGAGAGAGAGAGAGAGAGAGAGAGAGAGAGAGAGAGAGAGAGAGAGAGAAATAAAGAAATAGGGAAAGGGTGAGAGGCATAAAGAGAAAGAATAAGAGACAGAAAGAAGGGACATATAGAGAAAAGAAGAGAAAGATACAGAGAGTTAAAAGATGAGAGAGAGAGAGAGAGAGAGAGGAAGAGAGAGAAGGAATAAGAGACAGAAAGAAGGGACATATAGAGAAAAGAAGGGAGATACAGAGAGAGAAAAGATGAGAGAGAGAGAGAGAAAGAGAGGATGAGATAAAGTAACAGGGAAAGGATGAGAGAGACATAGAGAGAGGGAGAGAAGGAATAAGAGACAGAAAGAAGGGACATATAGAGAAAAGAAGAGAGATACAGAGAGAGAAAAGATGAGAGAGAGAGAGAAAGAGAGGATGAGATAAAGAAATAGGGAAAGGATGAGAGAGACATAGAGCGAGAGAGAGAAGGAATAAGAGACAGAAAGAAGGGACATATAGAGAAAAGAAGAGAAAGACACAGAGAGGGAAAAGATGAGAGAGAGAGAGAGAGAGAGAGAGAGAGAGAGAGAGGAACAGAGGGAAATGCCAACAGGTCAGTGGTGAGCAGCCTCAGGCCGAGAGCCAGACAGACGGAGCTCATTAAAACTGCACTGACTTTTCCTCCACAGGAGGACAATCGGGGGGAGAAAAGACACCCAGCGGCACTTTACAGAGGGGAGACCCCACCTCAGCCATAAATAACAAAACAACACCAAAGACCCTCCGAGGAGGAGGAAGAGGAGGAGGAGGAGGAGGAAGGGCAAATGGGAAATAGATGGGATGCGGTATTAAAGTATCGTGCCTAGTTGATCGGGTTTGCCCTTAAAAGACATGCGGCGCTGTGTGACTGAATGAGCTTCTGGAGATGCGACTGGGGGGCACTCAGGGGGGAGTGACGCCGCCGCTGATGGATTCTGCTCTCATCCATTTCAATACGACGGGCAGAGAAGATCACACGGCGCAGGAAACAAACACACCTGACGCGCTCGCAGGAAACAGCCTCTCAGGAATAGATGGAAACGACATCAGCAAAGTCACCTGAGAAGACATAACGATGTGAAAGCTCTCGGCCCAGCATCCATCAAACACCTTCACCCCCTACAAGAAGTGCAGTGCAGAGTGCAGGTCTGAATGATCTGAACACTTGAAGTATTGCTTTACTGCAAGACCTGCTAGACCACCAGAACTGCACCCCTTAGATAACCAGCACTTAAAGCTTTTATCTTTGAAAGAGAGGAGAACATCAAGCTCCAGCTACAGATCTGAGAACATTTACAGACGTTTCTGTCCATCCTTCCACAAGTCCTCTCCAAACACGAGTCCTGCCCAAACACAAGTTCTCTCTACACACAAGTCCTCCCCAAATACAAGCCCCCCCAAACACAAGTCCTCTCCACACAAGCCCTCCCCAAACACAAGTCCTCCCCAAATACAAGCCCCCCCCAAACACAAGTCCTCCCCAAATACAAGACCCCCAAACACAAGTCCTCTCCACACAAGCCCTCCCCATATACAAGCCCCCCCAAACACAAGTCCCCTCCACACACAAGTCCTCCCCAAATACAAGCCCCCCAAACACAAGTCCCCTCCACACACAAGTCCTCCCCAAATACAAGCCCCCCCAAACACAAGTCCTCTCCACACAAGCCCTCCCCAAACACGAGTCCTCCCCAAATACAAGTCCCCCCAAACACAAGTCCTCTCCACACAAGCCCTCCCCAAACACAAGTCCTCCCCAAATACAAGCCCCCCCAAACATAAGTCCTCTCCACACAAGCCCTCCCCAAACACGAGTCCTCCCCAAACACAAGCCCTCCCCAAACACAAGCCCTCCCCAAACACGAGTCCTCCCCAAACACAAGCCCTCCCCAAACACAAGCCCTCCCCAAACACGAGTCCTCCCCAAACACGAGTCCTCCCCAAACACAAGCCCTCCCCAAACACAAGCCCTCCCCAAACACGAGTCCTCACCCAACACAAGCCCTCCCCAAACACAAGCCCCCCAAACACAAATTTTAAAAGCAGCCACAAAACTCCCTCAGAGCTGGAGGAAGAAACCTTGGGAGGAACCAAGACTCATCCTCCTTTGATCAAACTACTCAAACAGTACTGACATAATGACTTTACCACCTTATTCTTCTGTTCAGCTGCTCAGGTGTGCTTATATAATCATAATATGATATAACCAAGATTAATTGTAGTACAGATGAAGAACAGTGAGAGTGATGATGACAGTTAATGAAGGTAGAAGGTAGTGGAAACTTCATGTTAATTTAAATAGAGTCTGTAGTGAAGGTTAGGCAGCTAGTCTGAGGCTAGGTGACTGGGACGGCACGGGTAACAGCAAGGCCAGATGTTCAGTTTAGTGGGGGACTTGGGTAACCATGAGCGCACTAAGCAGAGGTAAAATGGGTTTGAGATGATGCGAGTTAGTAGATACAGAGTCATTAACCAGAAAGCCAGTGTGTAGCTTATAGACTACATACGACCTACATATTAAGTAGCTGCTCATTTTTTTTAAAATAAACATTTAATTATTAAGGAAAGCGAGTTAGATACCCCTTAGATATATGTAAATCACCTCTGTTCTTATTGGCTGTCCGGGCTGAAACACTCCTTATAACTTGTATAACCTTGTAACTTCAGTACAACTAGCACTGAAGTGCTTTATCAACTGATGCAATAATATTAATCTGAATATAGGATATCTGAAATATTAAAAATATTAAAAGAGATGGGGATGAATGTAACTCATGTAACTCCTTATGATATCAATGGGGACTAACTACAGGCTGAACAACACATGCAAGTGCAATGGACTTTGTGACATCATAAAACTGTGCATGTTTTCCACTGTATGGGCCCTTTAAGGGTGAATTAAAGAGCACGTGTTCAAGAACTCGTTCAGAAATTTACGCCAGTCGTAGCTAAAGATCCATTACAAAAATCAAACACTCAACAAACAAACAGTTCTAATCTCTAAGCTACTTTCACTGCCTCGCCTGTCTGAGCAAAGCTTCACAGCAGCCGTGTGAGCGCGAACTGGGAGAATCTGGACCAGACGAGAACGATGCAAATTCCCTCTAATTAGAATGTGGAGTGCTCGACGGGCACTCCGCAGGAAAAAATCCCAGCATGCTTAGCATGAAGCACCCAACGCTCGGGCTAAAGGTCGAGGCAGCGCTTACCAAGCCGCTCTTCTGCCCTCTGCTCTCCGTCTTAGTTATCGATTCACGCCCACCCCCTTCTTTGTGACTCGCAATTAGCGGGCATGAGCCTCTCGCTGGAGCTAAAGGTTACGCCACCCAAGTCTTACCTCAATTACAGCGGTGCTGCACAATCTAGCCAGGTAGGTGGGCGGGGCCAGTCCAAAAGGTTTCATCGTTCAGAGTCGCCTTCTTTTACTGACAGCCTGCACATCTTTCCCAACGCTGAGTCAGGCTCTGTTTATTCCTGTGTTGCTCAGGGGTGCAAAATCAGCCTGATATTAAAAAAAAAAAGCAATACAGCTTAAAAGACTGTTTAGCTCAGCCTGCTGTTCAGAACCTGTTGTAGGTGTTGTGCTTGTGATGTAGATGGTGAACAACAACGCTAGAAGATGTACTTACGGTAATACACAATGACAGAAAGCTGTTGTTGTTTCTGGCTGCAATAACTGGATGTACAGTGGACCCCTATGCACTATTGGCACAAAGCCCTCAAATATCCAGAAAGTGGACTAAACCTGTCAACTTTAAACAGCACATTGTAAAGGACGGTCCTCTCACTCCGTCATCTGTAGCGATCACTTCATGTCTGAAGATTATCACAACTATGGGAAGTAGGCTTATGCTGATCTTGAACCAAACGATTTTCAAGCGATTTTACTGTCGCAGAAAAATTTCCAGTGTCGGAATAAAATCCTGAAAGTCTTGCTAGAGTTGAGTCGCACTCATGTCACCTCGATCTGCTGGTTTGAGTCAGTCTTTTTCTCGTCCAAGCATTCCAATGAAATCAACCGTGTTTAATGTTATCATAAGTCTGAATCTTGGCTCACGCAAATAGTGACGTGAACATTGTTGACAACCAATAGGAGAGCTCTGTTCAGCTCCTCCAACATGGCTGGTAAAGAAGTTAGACAGGAGGGCAGTCCGTTCAGGAGTTTCTGTAGCGAGTTCAAGTTTTTCCGTCAATTTAAATAAAATCTTCTATTTTAAAACAAATTAAGCAGCGGATTTCATTTGAAGTCATGATTCTATATTTTCAGTATCTAAACACGGGCGGGGGGGGTCCATAAGTGCCTAGCCTTTAAAAATTCCTCAAAATCTACTGACCATTTATGTCTAGATGGCACAGGTGAAGTTCTTTGCTGTCACAACTGCTTTAACAACTTTCCTCTGTCACTGACTCTAGACTCTTTATCTTTTCACCACGGTGGAACAGTTTCTTACAGAGAAACTTACAGACTCAGATATCTTCACAGTGGTGTGGATGGGAACCACCACTAAACACTAATATAAGCGGGGCTTTAGGAGTTTATTAAGAGTGGATGTGGATGCAGAGAGTCTGATATTGAGGGGAATGCTAATCTATAGTCTTGGTGATAGTGATTGTGATCACCGAGGTTGGGTTTTTAGTGAGTTGGAAGTGTACTGGGAATTTCTAGACTTCCTTAAAAACTTGCCATCTTTTTCTGCACTGACACTACAAACATTTGCATTTAATTGATTATTTGTCTATAATAACAGTATTAATAATTTCAGCAACAACACTTCTGATCACCCACTCACACTTTAATGCCATAAGTGACCATAATGATGACTTACATGAGCAAAATAACATGAATTCTCCTGCCTCTTGTGGTCTCGTCTCAACGTAAGCAGTCAAAGTGGATATTCAACGTGAGCAGCCAATGTAGGTATTAGATGAGAACTGTAAATAATACTGGACGTATTATTTAAATAAACAAATAAACACACGGACGTATGGAAAAACTCTACTTACTGTATTAATAAAAGTGGCATTTTAAATATGATAATGTCCCCAAGTGCCTAAAACCCCTGCACAGCACTGTATATAGTATAAAGATGCATAAAACCCAGTTTATTGGATTTGTGTTGAGTCAATTCTGTAAGATCTGGAGTTCTAAAAGACGGAGCCGCCAACTGGTGAGCATCATCTGGCGTGTTCTGGGCCAATCTCATAGTTGGGAGAAATGCTTTGATGACAAAAGGATGCGCGCTGGGGTCTCTGAAGTTTTTAACATCAGTTAAAATGGGCAATAGAGTGGGCCGGGCACTAGTGAGCGGGAAAGCCAGAGCCCCTTTGAAAAACCGGGTCTTGAACGCGAGCCTTAAAGCTTGGGCTCCGTCCGCTCACATCTGAAGCTCTTCCAGCCTCTCCACCTCGTAATGTCAGAGGAGCGGCTAAATATAGCCAATGAAATAAATAATACGGGGCCCCGCAAGTTCCTTTATCGTCATTATCGCCCGCGCCGGCCCAGCTCGCTTTATTGCTCCGCCGAGCTCAACTTTTTCTAATGAGGAGATGATAAAAAAAAAGGAGACGGAGAGTAAGAGAGAGAGAGAGAGAGAAAGTGTCGAGGGGGGTGGGAGTGGGGGGAGTAACTTTTTATCTGGCAGTCGGCAAGTGGCTGGAAATTTGCTCATTATGAAAGCTCCACAAATAATGAAGTGATGGCGCTGAGCGTAATTATAACAGGGAGAGGGACAGCGAGTTATTACCACAGCGGCAATTTGCTGTCATGAAATAATAGCCGGTGAGTCTGTAATCTCAGGGACGAGATGCGCATCCAAGTTTGCTCCTTGGGCCTTTTTTTTACCCCATTTGGTTGAAGCCAGCCTGCGCTGATGGGCTCTGAGATCCTAGCGAAGCGATGATTAGGTTAAAGGCGGCCGACTCGCCGGAGGAAATTTAATTGACCAACTTGTTTTCTCCTCATCTTTCCTGCCTTATTATCTTTTACCCTCTTCCATCCCTGCACTTCCTCTCTCTTTCTTCCTTGCAGACATGTGGACTCGAGTCACATGACTTGGACTCGAGTCCAGCTGATAACTGATGACTAAGCTGATGACTTGTGACATGACTTAGACTTCACCTTTACTGACTTGGACTTGAGCTTTAAGACTTAAAAAGACTCGCCACCTTATTTTTACATAATAAATAAGGAAAATTGAATCACATAACTGATCATTTTGGATTAAATGCTACTGTAACGCTAAGGATATGAGCTGCGCTGCTCAGTTTATCCGTAACCTAGCGACATCTCAGACAGGAAGTGTTCAAATAGTGCAGAACAGTACAAACACTGATCAGTACTTGCAGAGCTACTGCAGAGTCACACATGCTGTAAGAACTGAAAGACCTGTCCAGATATTAATGCTTATGGGTTTAGAATGTGATTCTTAAAAGTCCTGTAGGTGTAATGTATACTTATACTTCCATACAGTGCAGTGTTTCTCAACCTCGGCCTTCGAGACTCACTGCCTCACATTTTAGTAGTTTTTCTTCTTCAACACCTATTTTAACTGGTAATGGACTGATAATGAGGTGATTGGACTGGTAATGAACTGGTAATGAGGTTATTAGTGATTAGAACTGCTTGAAAAGTTATTTTTGTTATAATAGAAACTTTAAAAACGTCAATGGTATATAAATGTCAGTTTAATATTCTACTAATCAACTGCATCAATTGTGTTAAATACTGAAATGACGTTACATCTGATGACTTGACTAGAACTTTAAGTTGTTTTAAGTTTAAGTTGACTCGAGACTTCCTTGTATTGACTTGGGTCTTGACTTGAGACTCGCTTGTATTGATTTGGGACTTGACTCGGGACTTGATTGTCAAGACTTACTTGTTACTTGCAACTTAGTGATTTGGTCCCATGTCTGCTTCCTTCACCCCTCTCCTCACCCCTCTTAGTGATCCACCACTGGGGGAGTCAGGTGCAAACCTAGAACCTCAAACACAGCACTGTATTTTGTATAAACAGGGCTTCGGGCTCTATTGCAAGTATGACCGTCATGTGTTGTACTTATTTATATTTACTACATATTTTTGGCCCAGTTTAACCGACATACCAGCCAACCAACTTGATGACCTCCCACTGCTGGTCCTCCATGTGCTACCCAAACAGCTACTGAACTACAGGCATGTGTTGACATTTTCATATATTTACTGAAAGCTTTGATTTACTTAGTAAACACTTTATTATTTAAATATTAAACAGTATTAATAGAGTATATAGTGCTTGTACATACGTCAGTGTGGTTATTTAACCCTTTCCAAGCTTCTCCTTGTGGAAACAAGCCAGTATTATTTACAGTTCTCATCTAATACATGCTTTGACTGCTCACTTCTTCATTAAGCTATGCTAATCTTCAAACTGGAGATCAAGATATGATCTACTTCTTTCACAATAAGATATTAATGTTACTTTGTATTGTATGTATGATTATTTACATTTGTTCTAATCATATCTATTCTAATCATATCCATTTAATGAGTTCTAATCATATCAATACACTTATTGATAAGATAAAGGCTTTCAAACAATCAGCTTAGATGCCTAAACATTTTGGACAATGGTGTACATGACCTCTGATGGTGCCCTGTTGGTATCTGGTCCTAAGATATTAGCAGAAGATGTGCGAAGTTCTGTAAGTTGTTGCCACAGTTTTTTGGAGGCACCAGCACAACACCCAAACTCAGTGCTTACAATGTGACGGCACATACTAACCCACTGAAAGAGGTCAAGGCCATCAGGGAACACCATCACTGTGTTCCTGGTCCTCACATAATGCTAAGACTGCTAGGACTCACGGTTTCCCAGCAGAACGTCATCCACAGTATCACACTTCTTCCTCCAACTTGCCTTCTTCTTGCAGTGCATCCTGGTGTCATCACTTCCCCAGGTACACGTCCCCAGCACATGTCCCCGGCCGCCCACATGATGTAAAAGAATACGGGACTCATTTGCTCCAAGGCCCAGCTCTGGTGCTATTGATGGTGGACAGGGGTATGCATGGGCCTATTCCAGCGCTCACTGGGTAGAGGGCAGGTGACACCCTGGGACACGCCTCCAGTCCATCACAATGGCAGCCACATACACACCCACTAACAAACACACACTTACACCTAGATGGGCAAATTAGCATCTTCGATTTACCTGAGCGCATGTGTTTCAGAGCACTTAGAGTGGGGAACCCAGGCAGACACTAGGAGAACATGCAAACTCCAAGATGAAAGAACGCTTAGTCACCCAGACAGGGAATTGAACCCAGACCCTTCTTGCTGTGAGATGCGGAACACTGATCGCAGCATTGTTCATACAGGAGCTTGTTAATATTTCTGTACTGACCAGTACTGACCCAATCAGGAACCAGTAATAATTTAGTATTGCGTCTCGATGGCTGTCTCTACATATAAATGCAGGTTAGCTGAGCATAAATATGCTTTGCCACTTACCAAATAACGCTTATAAAGACAATATTTGAGTAAACTGAGAAGTATGTAAGCTAGCATCACCTAGCTTTTACTGCCCACACCACTGCTTACTGCATGAAACGTGTTTTAGTAGAACTCGTGCAAATGCAAGAAGTATCCCTGGCGACCTCTACACGCTCTGAGGAGAATGTCAAGCAGATGTTCCATCGCTTCAAACAAAGACCTTCCCTCCCTGTGGAAACACAGCCAGACCAGTAATGGAAAGCCTATTACATGACAAGGCAGACACATACTGTATCACGGTTCACCCTTGAGTGGCTGCTTTGACAGGACATTCCTGCTCGGCGGAAGCCATTACGCTTTTATAGGGGAATAAAAAGCTGCCCCGCTCTGCTGTCCATAATAATCCTTGTATATGATTACTGTGAATTTGATTACTTACGCGATGCAGGGAACTTAATGATGGCCTTGCCGGTAACACGGCTCTGTGAAGTGCCATGTCGATTGGATATTACATGCTATTGGACAACAAACAGGCTAACGCTAACGCCAGATCATCACATTACAAGGAATGAAAGGTTAGGTCAATCGATAATGATCAAATTAGCCGAAATGGAAGCGAGCTCAATAGACATTCTTTGAGGCATCATTATTGTTTTCATTTAATTCATCAGGGCCGGATAAACCCTCACATGCTGTGGTTTGAGGTTCCATGTGGTATTTATTTCTGCACATGCATTTTATTTGGCCTCCAAAGTCCACCTACCACATTTTATTCACTGTAGAAAAACTTGACCATAGGTTATTTTATATGACTGTTAAACATATACCAGAAATGTAAATTAGGTCTGTTATAATTGGCTGTCCTGCATTGTGGTTCTGGGAGCAAACTGGGCTGAAACACTCCTTATAACTTAAGCATTAGTGGGTGGGGCTAAACTGTTATTAGCAGAAATGGAAAACAATATACAAAACTCAGATCACCAGTGTATAAATTTAGCAGTAGCTACAAATCGTTAGCTTAAAATGAGCTTTCACTTCTACACAGGAGCGGCTCTTCTTCTAGGAGAGACTGCCACCACCATTTTTTTTACAGTAGCTCAGAACAGACAAGCCACACAGAGGCTGTCATCTTTCACATTTTACTGAATTACTGTGCTGTTGTAATGATGTGAGTATGGACCACTAGATGGGCAGAATAAATTGCCAGAACTATTTTGTGCTGTAAGAAGTTTAAGAACCTCAGCAGGTTGCAATACCAAATCTTACCACTAGAGGTTACAAACTGCTCCTTTTAGTTTTTGTAGCTAGGGACACTTGGTTCACTTGAAGTGGGGATAATCTGATTTGGCTACTATCTCCAAGAAAAACCCAATTCAACCCAAAATAACATATACAACAACAACAACAGCATAAAACGAATTTTATGTTCCACCAAATTTTGGCTTCGTCAACTGATTTTGCACATTAAATGTAAGTACTGCTCTCGAAATCAGCCCAACCAGACCCTCACTCTCCTCCTGTCTCGTCTCCATCTCGGCCCGCGAGCCTGTTCACTCGGCCCATTGTAATCTGAAGGAGGCAGGCTAGCTGATAACATACTTCCAGTAATTACCACTAGATGCCCAGAGCATGTCTGGCCAGCATGGTGCTTATCGCTTCCTCTCACACTTCAGCTCAGACGTTCCAGCTCCAGCCTGGGAACTCCATCAGATATCCCAGGAGGACGGACTGGAATGACACCTGAGGTACCACCCCCATCAGAACCCTGAGGAACCCCTTTAGGGTCCCTTTGGTATAGATGAACTGGAGATTCCATTCAATGAGTTCATCAAGGTCCACTTTCGCCCAAGTTCTGCCGCCAAAGTTTGATTAAGTACGGTGCCGCTGTATGAATTCAACGGAGATTATTTTTTCAAAGACCTCGATTAGCCTCGGCTTTAATTGCTCAGTGCCCCATACAACCGGAAAACCACTTAGTGGGAATGACGGCACTAAAGACTTACTGATGGAGTTGCTGTTTCCGAGGCTTTTGTGATTCTGGCTCAAGCTTGGTGGCTCCAAAAGGGTTGTGGTCAAGAAATGAAGCCTAATGTGGGTCAGAAAATAATTACCATGTGTTACTTCATTAGGGCAGAATTCCAGAAATGTAGATTATGTATGTGTGCGTTACCGTTTACCTTGCTATTAGCTTCCATTCAGGCGTGTGAGCAACACCTGTGCACTTAGGCCACAACTGAGAGCTCCAATGCACTTTCTCATTATCCGAGCTGAAACGCAATTAATCAGAATCGATCTGCCTTCAGCGTCTAATGCAATAATGCAAATGTTTCAGATTCTCCTTTAGATTCAGTTGCATTCAGGCCAATTAGCATGCACAGCTTTAAACTTCTCAAACAAACAGTGCACTTATACGAGGAACAGCAATAATATCCCCCATCAGGTAGATGAGTTGAGCTCAATATCAATTACAAACAGCCGAGTCACATTATTATGTCCACTCCCATTGCTGGTGGCGGTGTTTCTGTCTGGCAGTGGTGGCAGTGTTTCTGTCTGGAGAATGTTTTTATAGCCTTTATCCATGTGGAAGACACTCTCTGGAACTTAAACACTTAGACTGGAACCCAATTGAGCATCTGTGAGACCACCTGGATGGTGGTGTTGGCTCTATGGACCTCCCCTTATGTGGACGATCCAACCCCTTGAGGTCCCTTTGGTCCAGGTTACCTGGAGATTCCATTCAATCACACTATTATGTCCACTGCCATTGCTGGTGGTGGCAGGGTTTTGGTCTGTGGAATGTTTAATGGCCTTCTCTGGACCAACTTATCCATGTGGAAGACACTCTCAACTAATCTGGGTATGAATCCATCCCTGCGGATTACGTACACCATACATGCTGATTGTCTTCTCTGGGACGGATGGGATCTTCCAGTAAGACAATGCAACATGTCACACGGCTACAAATGTCCCACCCTGGTTGGTACAGCTGATCAAGTCTACCCTGGCCACCCTAATTCACCAGACTTGAACCCAACTGAGCATCTATGGGACCACCTGGATGGTGGTGTTGGCTCTATGGATTCTCCTCCATGCTCCCTCCAGCAGCTGTGGGATGCACTGCAGTCAGCATGACTCCAGATACCTGTGACCACCTACCAGTACCTCCATCTAGCAGCTGTCTGTGCTGCACACAGCATTGACTCTGGATATTAAGTGGTGCTCATAATAACTATTAATGAGACTCACCTGTGTATATTAGTCTTTAGACTTTACACAGTGTTGCTCCACTCCTCTCCACAGGCCCCTGGGCATCGGAAAAAAGGAGCCGCTTTTACCTGCAAGTACGCACAAGCGCCGCTTAAGGACTGTTTGAAAACACAAACAGCAGGTATTAACTACCCATTGTGTGCATGAGGGCAGAAATAAAGAGAAACACTTCCACATACAGACAAAGACAAAGGCAAAGGAAAGAATACGCGAGCGAGACCAGAGAACCCACGCCTTGTTCTAACGTTGCATATTTGTTTGTTAAATTCCGATAAAATAAGCAGTTCTTTCGTTTATAAAGCTCCGCAAGTCTGCATTTTGTTTCAGAGTTCTTTCGGCCTTCGGAAGCCTACAAGCACACAAGAAGAATGCACTGCACACTGCACAGTGCGCTTAGAGACAAAGACAGAGACTTGAAAGATCCCTTACCTGCGGTTACACTTCATCAGACCCTACTGCGATAAACCAGCGAGGAGGTCACCTCGTGTCAAGTGCCGCATTAGATCACACCGCTGAGCAAGGACTCGGAACATGCCCGTGGGCTGCACATTACAACAGGTGGACAACCTACTGACACCGGTAGAAAGCTATCCAGTCGCCTGACTCGCCTGAAGAGAAAAAACAGCTAGCGCCCTCTGGGAGCCGCACACTGACTGCACACTGTTGCTCCTACTGGGAGAATGAACTCTGCACAAATGCAAAACGGATCATTTGTGCCAAAAAACATTGGGTGCTTGCTTATATGGGATCTACTACATGTCCTAAGGCATGGGGGTTAAAGACATATACAGCAAACAGCCATAACAGTATCAGCTCCACTGACCATATAGGAGCTACACTTACAGACTGTAGTTCATCTGATTCTCTGTATACTTTATTACTCTGTTCTTTAATGATCAGGACCCCCACAGGACCACCACAGAGCAGCTCCACTGACCATATAGGAGCTACACTTACAGACTGTAGTTCATCTGATTCTCTGTATACTTTATTACTCTGTTCTTTAATGATCAGGACCACCACAGGACCACCACAGAGCAGCTCCACTGACCATATAGGAGCTACACTTACAGACTGTAGTTCATCTGATTCTCTGTATACTTTATTACTCTGTTCTTTAATGATCAGGACCCCCACAGGACCACCACAGAGCAGCTCCACTGATCATATAGGAGCTACACTTACAGACTGTAGTTCATCTGATTCTCTGTATACTTTATTACTCTGTTCTTTAATGATCAGGACCCCCACAGGACCACCACAGAGCAGCTCCACTGACCATATAGGAGCTACACTAACAGACTGTAGTTCACCTGATTCTCTGTATACTTTATTACTCTGTTCTTTAATGATCAGGACCCCAAAGGAACCCCACAGATCAGATGTTATTTGAGTGGTGGGTTATTCTTAGAACTGCAGTGACACTGGCGTGGTGGAGTTCTTAAAAATGGTGTCCAGCTCATCTGCTGCTGCACAGTTTGTGTTCTCTAGTCCTTCATTTGCATTCATTGCTGCAAGTATACATGCGTTCGCTCCTGCTGGTGTGGGTTTCCTCTCTTTCAGTAACGCATAAAAACACAACTTGACAGCTGATAGCACCTCCCCTGGGGAATCTTGAATCTTATTATGGAGAAATATTACTTTGTTAGAATTGAGATGGGACCGGGCACTCTGCCTTACAGGAGTGTAGAAGCTTTGGTAGGCAAAGAAACATTCACCGCGGCTCACAGGAGGCACACATCGCCAGTAAACAGGTATGTACAGCAGGGCTGGGGAGACGCGTCAAGTCGCATAATGTGCGTTGATGCGTCGTAAAGATGGGCGCTCCTACTGAAAGCATGGATTTATCCGGAGCGCAAGCTGCAGCTACAAACAATCTCTCACCTACATCTAAAGTTGTGTGAGTGTTTCACACAGAAACACAACAGCGTGGTGCTCTGTCAGCTCTGCACAGTGGAGACGATCACAACAGTACAACTGCTGTACACGAGACCTTGAAGATCAAACATCCCGTAGAGCTTCATCTACACAGCAGCAGGACAGCACCTGTTTACCTGTTTATCTTATCTTGTAGATTATTTTAAGATTATTAACACGTGTAACATGTTTCTTTCAGTAGTGTCACTTGAAAAGTCTCATTACTAACTGTTTCTTAATCGTTCAGTGTAGAACCTAAGACTGTTCTAGATACCTCGGGAGCTTTAAAACACACATAGCTGCTTCTCAAACACACACACACACACATATCTGAACCTATCTGAACAGCTACAGTGAGGAAACCACCACCCACAACATCCGAGGTCACATCTTCTCAAAGACTTTGTATAATTAATCCAGACGCTTAAGACGTACATGTGGCAGATAGATTCACTTCACTCGGCAGACGCGGTTATATAAAACAAATGATACATATAAAATTGAACTTAATGACTTCTTAAAATCCATATTCCTTACTTACGATCTGACATCTTTCAGGAGACCCACAACAGCAGACATCATGAGTGCATGACCCCGGCGCCTCAAGCCGTGATTGGCAGATAACCATCTTACTAAGACTAAAGCTGTTACAAACCAAATGAAAGCAGTACTTTACACAACTAGTTCACCAGTGTATCAGCCAAGGCTAAAGTTCAGGCATTAGTAGTGGTCTATGTTGGTTTAAGTGGCTAAAGTGCTGGTTCTGGTTTAGCTGGTCACCTAGCATGGCCATGCTCACTGACCACCATACCAGCAACCAAAACACAATATATCACAGCTGTTTTCAGTTTCTGGGACCATTTAAAAAACAACTATTGGCCTTTACATCGTGCATCAAAATTATGAAGACTGAATCAGAAGAAATAGCCCAAAGCGGCTTTAACACCAGCACTAGTTAGTCCGGTTAAAACGGACTCTGGCTCGTTTGGTGTGGTTCGTTTTGCCAGGTGTGAAAACAGTAATCGCACTCGGGTGCGGACCAAAACAATCGCACCGAGACCCTTGAGAGGAGGTAGTGAGAACATGATCCGACCTCGATACGACCCAAGTATCAGGTGTACTCCACAAGTTTGATCTAAACATCTCCAGCCAGGTGTGCTTTGCATTATGGGATGCTGCAGATTGCATAAACAGAGAACTGGAGAACTGTAGCAGCTAACAGGGCGAGGACAATGAAGCGAGGTCTCTCTTGGACTAGCAGTGAGGGACGTTGTCTACTTGATGTTTGGAGTGAGCTGGGTGTTCTGCAGGTGGACTGTAGTTTGGAATATTATCAGATTATTATTACAGCTCTGAACAGATGCTGTCTCTGCGCTGCTCAGTGATACGCTCTACAAGAAATGTGCAGTAGTTTAGGAAAACCAGATCTTCTCCCTGTGTTTACTTTCTTGCTCGCACGCCAGATAGCTCTGACCAATCAGAGGAGACAACGTGCTCACGTGGTTTGTTGGGGCACATTTTGGTGGTTTCAGTTTTTGCCTGTGTGAAAACAAACTTAACCGAGGAGGAAACGCTCCAAGAAGACAAACTCATTGACTGATCCAGTGAAACCAACTACAGGTGTGAAAACGCCTTAAAAGTATGTTCTTTCTCCTGCAAAGCTACTTTTTGCTGTTTACCAGCTGGTCTAGTAGGGATGAGTAGTAGGGGTGCTCTTAGATATACGAGCTGCTATAACATAAGCTACATAGAATCAGTTTAGGCCTAACGCTAATGCTGGTTGATTTACGTCAGAACTATCAAATAAATCCACAGAAATTTGTATCTGTTGGTAATTTGCAAGACGAGTAACGAGCATCCGTGTACAAGCCACTCTACAATGCACAGGTACATAAACTGCAGGGTTTTTAGAGGCCCGTCTGTGCGCTGATAAACCTTGAAGGACAGGAGGTTAAACAGTGAGCTAATTCGAGCTTGGCCAGAAACTCATCATAATCATTTTAAGTGCTAACATCTTTACCGCTAGCCGCACAATTCCCAGCCAACTCGTACCGCCGCTGAAGCGCTTCCAAATCTCTTTGCTGCTTGTTTGCTCACCTGTTTGCTGATAGTGTATGGCAGCCTTGGTGGGGTGCTGAAGGCTGATGCAGCCGCACCATCTGGATAAACCGCAACTTCTGTTTCGCTGAAGGAGAAGCGGCCAAGAGAACGTGGGAGGTGCTGAAGCTCGCCCTCAAGATGCCCGAATACAAACAGTCCAAGAGGCAGGTGGAGACTGAGAATGGGCTAGCTGAGCCCACTGGAGAGTCTCAGTGCAATCTCAGGCACTGCAGAGTTAGGGGGGCTCAGGGGCAACTCTATTTTTAGGTATTCATTCAGAATATTAGCATGCAAACCAGAAAAGGGTGTGGCTTAAACTAGAAAAAAGCACCATGTGTGTGTGAGGTTGGCTGTAGATTGTAAACTGCCAGGTAGAAATACTAGAGCTGTGTATTGACGAGAACCTGGCAACATGATCAATATCATGATAGCTCGTATCCAGGGTGACTGCCGTGTGCAACACGGACAGCAGCTGGATGGACTGGGAGACTCAATAAGGTCCTGGTAGGTGGTCACAGGTATCTGGAGCCATGCTGACTGCAGTGAATCCCACAGCTGCTGGAGGGAGCGTGGAGGAGGATCTATAGAGGCAACGCCACCATCCAGGTGATCCAGAGGGGTCCAGAGGGGTGAATTAGGGGTCCAGAGGGGTACTTGGAAGTCTTGGTTAGCTCTTTCAACAATTGTGTGACATTTCTAGTCGTGTGACGTGTCATATTGTCCTGCTGGAAGATCCCATCCACCCCAGAGAAGACCATCAGCATGTATGGTGTAAGTTATCTGCAAGGATGAATTCAGACCCAAATCGGTTGAGAGTGTCTTCCATATGGATGAGTGGGTTCCTAGAAGGCCATGAAAACATTCCCCATAATACTGCTGCCTTCTAAAGTAGTCTAATTTTAGAAATACTGTCATAGTTTAAAAACACACCCCTGTATGCACAGCATTGCTAATGCTAACCTTAGCAGTGCGTCCTCTTGCTACTTGGTTACACTGCAGTCTCAAAATTAAAGATGCCTCACAACACTGCCATCTAGTGGTGGGAGGTTTAAACACCACACAAAATGAACCACCCCTAGTAGACACAGCTGGTTGATAATGATCAAATAAGACTGCACAGCACTTTTACAACAACAATGTTCTGCATGCTACAAAACTACAGATGCGACACAATCCCCCCCTCCAGAGATCCTTCGTTCCCATGTGTCCGTAGCCAGGAGTCCAAAGCCTCCTTCACATATGCAATTTAACGGCAATTAAACAGAAAGAGGGTCAAACTGGAGTCGAAATCCCAGTAAAGCCGACACAACAATTCACCTGCACGAGAGCCGAGACCTAGGAAATTACCAGGAGGAGTCATGTGTGAACAGACGACAACACATTACCAAGAAATACAAAGAAGTCTAGATTATAGCCAGTCAGGCTGAACAAAGTTTAGTTCTAAGAGAGAAAACATTATTCTAGAAAAATATGGTTCTAGGGAGCAGAAGCAAAATCCGGCATGTGTGCAGATCTGACACTGCGCCAACGGCAATGCAGCACGACTAGAACGACTGTGTTTTTACAGATGAGTTTTAGTTTGTAGGAGAAACTGCAGGAGCATATTTTTGCCCATGAAGCAGAAATGATTCAATCAAATCAAAGTTTATTTGTCACATGCAAAGTCATACACGGTACAACTAGCAGTGAAATGCTTTGATAACTGCCTGCTCACATGAAACAATAAGATCATATGGAGTATCTGAAATCCATCCATCCATTATCTTAGGCTTTATCCCGCTAGTCAGGGTCACTGGATCCCAATCCCAGCGCCATTGGCCAAAGTCCATCGCATGGCCAACACACACTCACTCACACCTACAGGCAGTTTAGAGTGAGGATCAACCTAACATGCATGTGTTTGGACTGTGGGAGGAAACCAGAGTACCCGGGGGAAACCCACTCAACCGTTCTGCCCAGTATCTGGAATATTAATAAAAATAAATAATAAATGAAAATAAAAATGGTATAAAAGCAGAAAAATAAATAAATTAAAACTTAAAGTAAATAATACACATACATTTACATGAACACTACAGAAAACAGACAGACAGTGTGCAGTGGGGGTGAAGATGGATCATTAAAGTTTACAACAAGTGGACGAAATCATTATTTTAATTTCAGAGATAAATTTCAGACTTTTAATGATATGCATGAACGCTCGCTTCCTCTAGCAAAATACTGTTTATAGGAGCAATATGTAAAATTTATAGTTTGAAATACTCCAAATTAAACTCAAATTATTAATGTAGTAATGTTTTTACAGATCAGTTTGAGGTAAAAAAAAATGTATAGTTTCAAATATTCCGAAATGCACTTTTTATTAACAGAATTTGAAGAAATGACAGTTTTGATGTAGTGTCAAAGACAAAGACTATATATCATGTAGTGAGCAAGCTACCCAGCTAGACCCGACCAGTCTTGTCTCACAGTACCACTTTGTACCTCAAGAGGTGATAGTGAGTAACTGTAGCTCTGAGTCACATCAGTCCAACATGAGAAGATGAAGAAGTAGGCTGCTGCCTGACGGTGTACTCTAACCTCTTAACAATCAAGGTGCTGCTCCCAGTTAGATCTTTTAAGAACAAGCAGAACTGGGCTGAAGCTTTTGGTGAGCGACCAGCACCACCTATTTTCGAAAAGACACCACATTCAGCAGCAAACAAAAAAGTGATATAATATATGATGTATTTATGTTTACTGCTGAATGTGGTTATGTATTTGTTTATATTAATAATCAATAAAGAACATATATATATATATTTTATTTTTTTTCCTTCTACATAGCTGCTTTAAGAAAAAATATTAGGTCAGAATGTTAAAAAAAGTAAAATGAACAGCAGCATATTGTTGGAGGTTATTGGAGGAATAAAAATAATATTTGTGCCTTTTAAATAATGTATTAGCATTCGGGATGGAGCTTGATGCTAAACTTGCAGCGTTTCTTCAAGACTCGTAAGTAAACAGCTGTTTATGCTGACATTGAGGAAGTGGGACTATGAATTTCTTATGAATAGGAGCAGACTGGTAATATGTTCTGCCCTGTTTTTGCTTGGAGTAGGGATTTGACAGGTTGTGTCATCTTCCACATTGCTCCTTTAAGTCAGTGCTCTCCAACTTTCCTCCTACAGGGCTCCAATAAGCTGCCCTGCCTCTATCTTAATTCCACTATATTTGATCTGGTTCAGCCAATCAGGGACTTGGGAAGAGGTTGCCTTCACCCTTATCGTGTTCGGTGATGGGGGGACCTGTCTAGCAGATGATAAAGACCAAACTTGTGGAAAAAATTGAAACAGCAGCATATTATTGGAGGTTTTGCAAAGGAATTTTTGAGGCTTTTTTGAGGAATACAAATATTATTTGTGCTTTCCAAATAACATATTTGTATTCAGGAAACCCCTGCGTCCGCAAGGGTGGCCTCTAGGGGTCACTGGTCCCTCACACGCCATGTCAAAGAGGACCCTGGGTTAGGATATCCCCCCGCAGCGGCGGTAGGTCAAGTGGGTCTGCAGTGCTAATTAAAGCTGGCCCGTTTCAGCGGCGCCTGCTCTGATTGCCTGCTCCGCCGAGACCCAGCCGAGCGAGAAGAGGGCCTCTCTTAAGCCAAGACCCCTTCATCTGCCATCGGGGGTCTAATTGTGTCGAGGATTGCGACAAAGAGCGCGCGTGTGTGCTTGTGTGTGCGTGGGTAAAAATGATGAGAGGGTAAAGGAGGAAGAAGAAAGAGAAAAGAGAAAGATCTGTGTGTCCACAGGCAGGAGTTGATAGGAATGATATAATGAAAAGGCACTGTGGTTAAAAAGGAAGAGGTGAGGAAAAAAAAGAGGGAAGAGAGACAGTAGGAGTGTCAGGGAGAGAGAGTGTGTGACCGAGGAAAGAACTAATCTCTGCTTTAAATTCTGAGCCCGAACTTTACGTCACGGAACCACCAAACAATAACAGAGGCTCAGAGAAACGCAGGACCCCCTGAACGTGTCCAATAAAACCAGAGAGATTTTTCAATACTGTTAATGTGTTTTGATAAAACACTAAAGATATTCTGCTCCTAAATCCTCTACTAGCAGCAAACAACAGTTGCTGCTTCAGTGCACTAGGCGGCGATGTTCATGCTAAGGAAGAATCCCACTTTAGCTGAATCCCCAGCTCTATATTAAGAGCTACTCCATTACTATCAGCGAAAATAATCAAATAATCAAATAATAGCACTGCAAAGTTGGACTGTTTCTAAATTTGTCCAGGTTGAATATGAGTGGTCAGTCAGTGGAGTCATGATGCTGGGAGACTGAAGGGACTCAAGATGGAGCCACTGTATCTTTTCTATGTATATTTGGTGCTCTACGGCAGAAAGCATGGACACACATTCACCTGACATTGTTTCTAAATGACCCGGAGTTCTGGTTCTGAATTGGTTTTGTTTTGGACTGTCATACATGGCAGAGAGTTTGTATGATAAGGGCTAACAACAATTTCAATCTCTAAATTCGATACAGGACAAGGCAACAACATACTTAACTTTTAATGGAAGTCAATGGAACCAGAGCTATTCAAGCTACTTTAGAGCATTCCTATTGGTCCATTCATAATAAAATGTAAACAAATGAAGATGCATGTATTTCTTTAGACAGAGAGTGTGTCTGAAATGGTCCACTTGTCTTGTCTCCTGTTCACTACATAGACTGTTCTATGTAGAACACTACATAGGGGAGCAGTGACATTGGCTGTCCACTAGTTTTAGTGTCCACTAGTTTTAGGTTGTCCACTAGTTTTAGTGGAATCTAGCTGTCCAATGAGAATTTGGATAGAATAGAATAGAACACTAAACGGGTGTGACTTTAGACACACCCACAGACTATATATATATATATATATACTGTGCCTAGGGCTGGCCACTGCTCCAGGCAAGCATGCTCACTGCCCCCTTAGTCTGTATATATAAATGCGCTTAGGCTGATTGACCAGCAAACCACCATAATAACACAACATATACTGGTTTTGCTGGTCTATGTTGTTTTTTGTCCACCAGGGATATAATATGTTACACTATTATACCAATCATAACTAATAATTAGTTATAAACGATGACATTATAAAAAATATAGAGTAATTTTTAGCTCCATACAGCTCAGTCCTATTTACCCCACTGAGAAAGCTGCCTCCAGAAACAGGCGGCCCTGTCTTTATCTTCTAGTGATCACTCAGCAGATTTAACGGCCCCCCAGTTTCTCCCGTGGACAAAACTGCCGTGTCTGCCTGACGGCTCCTCCAATCCCCTGACAGATCCTCCAAACTGGTTCCTTTCATTTACACCTTTAATGCCCACTTAGTGTCCGCCTGAGTGGGTAGCGCCTGGTGGGCAAGCAAATTGAGCTGACGTCGTCTCGTGATCGTTTCTCAATTCTAAATGAAAAGAGTGAGTCGTCAGCGTGACCGGTCTGAGGAGCATCTGCTGTGGTGGGTAGTGTGGGAGTCGACTTTCGAGTGTCTCTGCGAAGACATCTGCTGAGCCACACCTGCGCTAAGCCATCTTTGCTGTGAGACTGTGCTTTTCTGAGCCCTACGTGGGGCGCAGGGACGGATGAAGACCCTTTCCCGACGCAGAAGCTAGGAGCAAGTACAAACTGTCCTTTCTACAAGCCAACACACTGACGCTATGCTAATGCGCGCTGTTGCCAAAAGGTGAATATTTGCAAGTTCATTATGTCTCAACTCACAAGGTTCTCCAGGCCTGGAGGGGGGAGCGATGGAAGAGGTTTTCTGTTTGTGAGGCGTCCTGACACTCTCTCCGTGCCAACTGGCTGCAAAAACAAGGACAGCCTATGCGCTCACAGCTCTGAGTGCCTGACTTGAAGGCTGTGCGGCTGCCGCTGAGCTGCGCTACACGCACACACACCATGCTGTAAAGACCCTCCCAGCGGAGACCGTGTTAAGGACCGGGGGTGTTATATACAAAGCTTTGATCGCTCCCTCGCCTCTTGCTGGTCGGCGTGTAGGGGGTGCACTCTGCCTGCCGCTGACCGTAATGAAGAATCAATGGTGGAATAAGTGGAGGGATAAACCTAAATCTAAATTATTTAGCACTGGCCTGGTTAATATCTGGCCCTTCGGCGGATAACAAAGCACTGTGTCTGCCATCAAGACCCAATACAGTCCCAGCACCAACCAAACACACAAGCTTGGAAGTAAATAAATGTATGTTTTCCGTCTGTTCTGTTTTGCTGGGGTGAAGCATAAAATATCATCAGTTTAAGAAAGTAACTGACAGCAAAACTCTTGTTTTCCACAGAGAATGACATAATCAAACAGATTGATGATGCCCATTGAGGAACCAGTAATGGCATGGAAACTGTATTATTAAGTTTTTTGAGAACTACAATTAATACTATATCCCACTATAAAAATACTAATAATACTATTATCTAGCCCTGGTTCTGGACTGCTTTGCTTAGAGGGGTCAGTAAAAAGTAATTTGTGGGCGTGTTGAGCATGGGAGCTTTTCTTGTCTTTACGGTATACAGGCTTTACGGCGCAGTGAACTTAGAGACCAATCACGTGTGGAGATCACTGAAGGCTCCTCAGCCAATCAGATCTGTGCACATTGGGGCGTGCGGTGTGCACACACAGGCGAGGTATGAAGCGAGAAGCAGCAGTTGGAGACTAAAGTGAGTCAGAAAGAATAACGAGCTCTAAAAACAGAAAAGTGAACAGAGAAACTGAATGTTTAACAGGAACAGTTCTGGAACAGACCTGCTCGTCTAGTTTTAGAGAATACCTCTCTGTACAACCAACATATCAATCTGTGAAGCTGAGTTAACAAGAAGACACACCTTTCATTTACTTTCTCTATAAATAAACACTTTAAGATGCTCTTTTTAAAAAAAACATTGCTTTTTTTATGTAGCCCTTGTTTTACTTAAAGTGAGGAAAAACATTTATTATTAGTTTATAAATAATTAATTTAGTTCAGCATTTAAACAGTAAATATACTGAAATATACTGAACGGTATGTGTGATGTGTTGGTGTTTCAGTAGCTGATGGTATAGGATGCTGATACTTGACTACTTCAGAAAACAGGATACACCACTGAATCAGAACACACGCTAGAAATGATGGTCCGGACCTTGGTCTGAGGAAATCTCCTCTAACTGGACCTTACTGACCTCTAATTAAATGCTCCTGCTTTAGAACAAGTACCTAGACACAGGCTGAGACTATAATTTTCAGATGTGGAAACAGGAGTAAGTGAGAATACTAATTCATATTCATATCTTCACACTGCACAGCAAAATGCGGTTTGGTGATTGGTTCAGAGATAATAGCCATAGCCGTTGCTTGCATTGCAAGTTTTATCTCAGGAAAACAACATTGGTTCTCTTGTGATAGTACTATAAATTAGTAATGGTACAAATGGTAGTGGAAGAGACATTAAGATCTGAAAACATGCTTACTTGCCCCCTCTGATGTTGTAATTTAAAGGTAAAAGGATGTATATGTCGCTCCACAGGAAAACAAGTACCTCTAAAATGACAACTTTACAGAAGAGGACAACTTTACTTTTTAATGTAATTCAGTGGTAACAGATTTTTTTCTGAGCTATTTTGAAGCATTGCTATTGGTCCATTTAACACCAGATTTTTATCAAAAATAAAAAAGGACAAAAATCGAGATTCATGTTTTTACTTGCAAATATATTGACAAATAATATTAAATATTAATATTAAACAAAATATTAATATTAAACAAAATATTCTAGCCAGTTTTTGGTTCTTTCCAGAACTCCTGCCTTTTATTATCCAACAAAAGCAAAAAGAATACAAGCATTTCCTGCTCGAGCAGCCTGTAGCACTTGGGGATACATCAAGTTGTGAAAAAATTATTTCTGATTTCTGATTTACATTGACGTTAACGCTGTCTGAAAGCTTAAAAAAGCTTGCCATGTTTGTTATGAATAAAGACAGAAAGAGTTTTATTTCATTCCTGGAGTTACAGTAATGCTAGCTTGTAGTTATTAGTCTATAAAGGCTAGCAGTCATAAGCACATATCTGAACAATCATGAATTCCGTCAATCCGGTGAGGCCGAGGGACATCACGGAATACTGCGGGACACAAAAATAACATGTTACAACTGTAGTTTTCCACCGGAATGCCGCTTTAACATATGAATCCATGACCTTTTAGTGCATCTGAAGAACCAGCACTGTAGCACAAGTGAACCTCCTAAAACTGTTAATCGCAGCCGTAATGTAAATCTAATCAGAGTTGCAAATCTTTGGCCGCTCTAAAACCTGCCCGAGTTTTAGAGTGGATCTGACGTTTTTACGGCACTCAGGCAGTAAATGCTAACAGCTAAGCCCGTCTGCGGCGAAAGGGCAACAACAATTCACCTGAGCGCTGATAGCTCTGTCATATTTGCTAGCCTGTAAGTTAGAGACAGGCCAAGGCCTCCACTGCAGCCCCATGTGCGAACGGCAAAAGGTCGCATTACTCAAACGCATGCCGGAGTGAATGAGGGAGCGCGGTGACAGCTCTGTTTCTGCACTGAGGGTTCATCCGCGCTCGGCTTCGCTGCCGGTATCTGTCACAGAGCCGAACACAGACGCACGTGTTTGAACTGTTTGCTAGCCTCAAAGCTAACCCCGCTAACAGGGTGACAGACACCGCAGCCTGCATAAAACAGCACAAATCTTAAAAGCTAATCATTCCTGAAGCAGCACTTTCCAGAAATAGAAGTGTCACTGAGCTAGAGTTAAGAGTTAAGCAGGAGCTAACTGATAAACTGATGTACTGTAGCCTTAGGTACACTGCTATTCGACTTGGCTGCAGTTTAACTGTGGACAGTCGTGATTTTTTAGAGACAAGAGAGAAAGAGATATACATATTTAAAGATATACATATATAAAAGGTAATGCACTCAAACGACACCAAAAAACTAAAACAGTACCTAACCCCGCTAACAGGGTGACAGATAACGCAGCCTGCATAAAACAGGACAAATCTTAAAAGCTAATCATTACTGAAGCAGCACTTTGTCCAGAAATAGAAGTGCCACTGAGCTAGCACAGAATTAAGGTGAAGTTTTTAAGGTGGAATCTTTGTGTCATGCCCAAGATTCAGCTAATGATGAAGCTAACCGATGTACTGTAGCCTTTCAGGATAAACGGCTGTTCGACTTGGCTGCAGTTTAACTGTGGACAGTCGTGATTTCATAGAGACAAGAGAGAAAGAGATACACACATTTACATGCTTATATAAAAGGTCATGAAGTCAAGCAACACCAGAAAGCTAAAAAGAAAAAAAAGTATATAATAACCCTGCTAACAGGCTGACGGACACAGCAGCCTGCATAAGACAGCACAAATCTTAAAAGCAAATCATAACGAAAGAAACACTTATAAAAATAGAAGTGTGACGAATTCACTCCTTTAGGTAAGTTTTGTTCTGGTGATAAAGTTAGTACATTTCTGCATACGTACTGGGAATGTCCTAGTGTGTCTAGTTTAAGGTTGTCACAAAGTCTGTCAGATATTCTTAACAAAGATTTCCGCTATTCATCCCGAGCTGTTCTTTTAAATGATGATTTTGAATATAATTTAACACGAAATGAGAGGCGAATTTGGTTGGCTGGTCTCACTGCTGCTAAAAAAGTCCTTGCGTTGAGGTGGCAGCCTCCTCACTCTCTAAGCTGGCGTCAATGTATACTGACATTTGTCGACATTATCTACTTGGAACCTTTAACTGCCAGGATACACGGTGCTTAAAGCTCCGTGGTAGATGCCTGATCAAGTAGTGCTGAAAATTGCTAACTTTCTGGGAGAAACACATTGTTACTTATATTGTTACTCTGTCATGATTATTGTTGTTTTAATCTGTTTAATTTTTATTATTTTCTATTTAATTTAATTTACTATTACATAAATATCCTTTTTCCTCTGTTCAGGGTGCTATGTGGAAGAGTGGGAGGTATGTGGAAATGTGGAAGGTATGTGGAAGGGTGGGAGGTATGTGGAAATGTGGGAGGTATGTGGAAGGGTGGGAGGTATGTGGAAGGGTGGGAGGTATGTGGGAGGGTAAGTTCATGAGGGTGTGTCAATTTGAGGAACCTGTGTATGTTGTCTTGATTAACAGTCCTTCTTTAAAATAAATAAAAATAATACTTAATCACAAAAAAGGAAAAAAGAAGTGTAACAAAACCTGAACCAAAACTTTGTCAAGTCAAGTCAAGTCAAGTGGGTTTTATTGTCATTTCAACTACATACAGTACACAGTGAAACGAAACAACGTTCCTCCAGGACCATGGTGCAACATAGACAGTGCATACAAGACACAAGTGCAACACAAACAACAAGTGCGGACAGACAACACAACACAGTACAGACAGAGAATAATAAATAATTGCTGGTAGTGTGCAAATTGTACAATGTGTAATAAATCGAGTCCAGTGAGGTAGTAGAGTTATTAGTGCAATGCTTTGTGCAAAAATGCTTCCCCTTTTTTCCTGGGGTAAATGGTTGGAGAGAGAGAGAGAGAGAGAGAGAGAGTGTACATGTACCAGAAGATATCAGTTCAGACGTTGAGTTGTGTTGAGAAGTCTGATGGCTTGGGGGAAGAAGCTGTTGCAGAGTCTGGTTGTGTTGGACCGGATGCTGCGGTACCTTCTTCCTGATGGCAGGAGGGAGAACAGTCTGTGTGAAGGGTGGGTGGGGTCATCCACAATGCTGGTTGCTTTGCGGATGCAGCGGGTGGAGTAAATGTCCAAGACGGAGGCAAGAGAGACTCCGATGATCCTCTCATGATCTTTGGGCATTGTTTAGCATGATTCAGTTCAATTTAAATTTATTTGTGTAGCGCTTTTTACAATGATGTTGACACAAAGCAGCTTTACAGAAGTTTGAAAACAGACAGTTACAACATATATCCCCCTCAGTGAGCAAGCCAGAGGCAATGGTGGCAAGGAAAAACTCCCTTAGACTGGAGGAAGAAACCTTGGGATGAACCAAGACTCTCAAGGGCAGTATTTAACAGTATTTACAATTGAATAAGTTAAATACCAAAGAAAAACTGAGAGAATCTCTGTTTAAAGGCTGGATGGCAAAGCTTTAGCTGCACTGGTAGAGGCAGTCACAGACTGAGGCAGTATGGAAAGTGGGAGTGAATTGAAACATTCCTATCATATCTCAATGCTGGTACATCTAAATGTCTGCATTTCCCATTTCAATGCTTAAGTAATATGTATGGCCAGGAGTCCTGGCTGGAATGACCTAGTCAAAAGTCCATGAGAGTCCAGAATAGTCCAGGTGTCTGTCTTAAGAAGGCTGTCCAACCAAAAACCTTGGCAGCATATTTCAAGCAATGTTGAAGCAAAACCTGTGCTGCTTGCCAACACCTCCTAATCACCACATTGTATTCCTGAACCCACGCCCCCTGTGACTCCTTGCAGAGATGCAACTGGAGGTTCTACCTCCACCAGAAGATTGACACTGATTGGTCTAAGAAGATGCTGTGGTGATGTATCCAGGCAAAAAGTGATTCACCGTTCTGAGACAGTGTATATATATATCTATATATATCTATATATACTTGCAGGTTCAGCTTATATATATATATATATATATATATATATATATATATATATATATATATATATATATATATATATATATATATACACACAAGTCAAAATTCTGCTTTAAGTCTTGTAAGCATGTATACTTATCTACACGGCTAACATCCTCCGACTGTTGAGTTTTTGCTCATCCGTCCTTACAAAGGAGTTCGCAGTTTAAGTTCATTCAGATCTCGATGGGCGATTGAAACTCTGTGTTCTTCAAGGATCTCCGCAGGTCAAAATTTCATCTGAGTCACTTGACACTTGGCTGTTTCTTCTCCTGTAACTCCACTGTTACTTTGGCAGCACGCCACCACAACATACAGTTCCTTCCAAGTTTTAGTTTGGTTGAAGGGGGGTGGGGTACGAGGTGGGGGTGGGACAGCCTTTCTTTTAAATATTTGAACTTGCCAGCTTTCCTTCTATCCTCCCGTGTGAGTGTCAGCTGCAAAGAAACATCCCATTATGTATCTTTGTGGTGTACTTTGGGTAATGTGCTGCTTTCAGTAAGCACTACATTTTACACTGAGGCCACAAGTTCATCTTTTGATCGTTCTCTTTCCGATTGTCTTCCAGATCTCGGGAGTGTTCAGATTCAATGTGGCCTTTCTTTCTAGCAAAAGTCCTCTTTCTTACCAACTTCCCACTCAAACTGGAATTATACGCTAATGAAACTTACAGGGATGTGCAAACATGACAAACATACAACCAACACACCTCCGGCTGTCACAGTTATATCATAATCTCCAAATCATGGTTACTTTTTCCTACAATAACTTTTCACGTTTGTTAGATTAGTAAAACGAACAGAGTGTTACATGTGTGTGTTCTGAGTGTGTTAGCTGAGTAATGTTGGTGTATTAGCTGCGTAATGTGTTAGCTAAGTAATGTTGGGTTAATAGCTGTGTAATGTATTATCTGAAAAATGTTGGTGTATTATCTGAGTAATGTTGGTGTATTAGATGAGTAATGTTGGTGTGTTATCTGAGTAATGTTGGTGTATTATCTGAATAATGTTGGTGTATTATCTGAGTAATGTTGGTGTGTTATCTGAGTAATGTTGGTGTGTTATCTGAGTAATGTTGGTGTGTTATCTGAATAATGTTGGTGTATTATCTGAGTAATGTTGGTGTATTATCTGAGTAATGTTGGTGTGTTATCTGAGTAATGTTGGTGTATTATCTGAGTAATGTTGGTGTATTAGCTGAGTAATGTTGGTGTGTTATCTGAGTAATGTTGGTGTGTTATCTGAATAATGTTGGTGTATTATCTGAGTAATGTTGGTGTATTATCTGAGTAATGTTGGTGTATTAGTTGTGTAATTTTGGTGTATATGATGAGTAATGTTGGTGTGTTATCTGAGTAATGTTGGTGTATTAGCTGAGTAATGTTGGTGTGTTATCTGAGTAATGTTGGTGTATTATCTGAGTAATGTTGGTGTATTATCTGAGTAATGTTGGTGTATTAGCTGAGTAATGTTGGTGTGTTATCTGAGTAATGTTGGTGTATTATCTGAGTAATGTTGGTGTATTATCTGAGTAATGTTGGTGTATTAGCTGAGTAATGTTGGTGTATTATCTGAGTAATGTTGGTGTATTATCTGAGTAATGTTGGTGTATTAGCTGAGTAATGTTGGTGTATTATCTGAGTAATGTTGGTGTATTAGCTGAGTAATGTTGGTGTATTATCTGAGTAATGTTGGTGTATTATCTGAGTAATGTTGGTGTATTAGCTGAGTAATGTTGGTGTGTTATCTGAGTAATGTTGGTGTATTATCTGAGTAATGTTGGTGTATTAGCTGAGTAATGTTGGTGTATTATCTGAGTAATGTTGGTGTATTAGCTGAGTAATGTTGGTGTATTATCTGAGTAATGTTGGTGTATTAGCTGAGTAATGTTGGTGTATTATCTGAGTAATGTTGGTGTATTATCTGAGTAATGTTGGTGTATTAGTTGTGTCATTATGGTGTATATGCTGAGTAATGTTGCTGTATTATCTGAGTAATGTTGGTGTATTATCTGAGTAATGTTGGTGTATTATCTGAGTAATGTTGGTGTATTAACTGAGTAATGTTGGTGTATTATCTGAGTAATGTTGGTGTATTAGTTGTGTAATTATAGTGCATATGCTGAGTAATGTTGGTGTATTACCTGAGTAATGTTGGTGTATTATCTGAGTAATGTTGGTGTATTAACTGAGTAATGTTGGTGTATTATCTGAGTAATGTTGGTGTATTAGTTGTGTAATTATGGTGCATATGCTGAGTAATGTTGGTGTATTATCTGAGTAATGTTGGTGTATTATCTGAGTAATGTTGGTGTATTAACTGAGTAATGTTGGTGTATTATCTGAGTAATGTTGGTGTATTAGTTGTGTAATTATGGTGCATATGCTGAGTAATGTTGGTGTATTATCTGAGTAATGTTGGTGTATTATCTGAGTAATGTTGGTGTATTAGTTGTGTCATTATGGTGTATGTGCTGAGTAATGTTGGTGTGTTATCTGAGTAATGTTGGTGTATTAGTTGTGTCATTATGGTGTATATGCTGAGTAATGTTGGTGTGTTATCTGAGTAATGTTGGTGTATTATCTGAGTAATGTTGGTGTATTAGTTGTGTCATTATGGTGTATATGCTGAGTAATGTTGGTGTGTTATCTTAGTAATGTTGGTGTATTATCTGAGTAATGTTGGTGTGTTATCTGAGTAATGTTGGTGTGTTATCTGAGTAATTTTGGTGTATTAGTTGTGTAATTATGGTGCATATGCTGAGTAATGTTGGTGTATTATCTGAGTAATGTTGGTGTATTAGTTGTGTCATTATGGTGCATATGCTGAGTAATGTTGGTGTATTATCTGAGTAATGTTGGTGTATTATCTGAGTAATGTTTGTGTGTTATCTGAGTAATGTTGGTGTATTATCTGAGTAATGTTGGTGTATTATCTGAGTAATGTTGGTGTATTATCTGAGTAATGTTGGTGTGTTATCTGAGTAATGTTGGTGTGTTATCTGAGTAATGTTGGTGTATTATCTGAGTAATGTTGGTGTATTATCTGAGTAATGTTGGTGTGTTATCTGAGTAATGTTGGTGTATTATCTGAGTAATGTTGGTGTGTTATCTGAGTAATGTTGGTGTGTTATCTGAGTAATGTTGGTGTATTATCTGAGTAATGTTGGTGTATTAGTTGTGTAATTATGGTGCATATGCTGAGTAATGTTGGTGTATTAGTGGTGTAGCTCCAATAATGTATCATTCTGACTGTAAAACCAGCATTAGATATTTCAATGGCAATGAATTGTCAGCTAAAATTTCATGACTGCGACTGGCCTAAATCCAACAGTGCAGCTGTTGAAGGCCACTGGATGATCTTTGTGGTATCACTGCTTTATTAAATTCCTGACTCCAGGATGTTCACCTGAGACAAATAGTGTTTATGACGACTACCCAACATACAAACACATACAGACAACCTGACCCGTCCCAGCTCCTGTGGAATGTTTATATGGGTCTATATATTATACATATATATTTAAATATCTACATTTTTTTCTGAGTAAATAAAAGCTTCCTCTCTGAAAAATTTGCTTTTTAAATATAATATGTGTCTTAAACTTTTGCACAGTATTGTATCCTTATTAATGGTCTTATCTTTTCTGTTATTGTTGTGGTGTTCCAGGTGGCTGCTAAGGTTACTGTTATTCCAAGCCACATCACAAAAAAGCGGAGGGATTCCATTTCAGCATGTTGAACTCTGATGCTCTGCATTGATAAATATAGTACATAAATATAGTAATATGGCATATAGTCAACACAATATGCGACAATGTAGTGGTGATACCTGTATTTTAACAATTTCACAGCCCCACCACTTACACTCCGGTGTGCATGTTTGCAGTTTCTATGCATTTGTTTAACACAACAGTATCTGAGGAGAGCGGGTCCTGACATTTCATCAGTCGAACACAGATGGAGGCTAATTAGCTTGTTGCTAATTGGCTACACCTGAGCAAATTTCTGATTGCTATTACTGCAGAGCATGCAGTAATCCTTTTTCTTTATTTCACAAGCATGAACGTTTCACAGTTTTTCAGTGCGTCAGAGGCAACGCAACACAAATGTAGCAAACACAAAAAAGCAAACACTTTAAAAAAAAAAATGCATAGCCTCTCCACAAGGACTGCACTTTATTTGTTTGCGGCCTTGGGAACAGTGGACCGTTCACACGCTTGAGATACGATCCAAAACAGTGGTAAAGAAAGGACAGCGTTCAGATTTCTCCGAACAGATCTCGGAAAGAATGAGTCCATTACACGCGCGCAATTTCCACTTTATGAATAGTTTCATTTATCCCTCACAATAGCCTATGATGAACTGGAGTGGAGAGCAATAGAGCGCAAATCACCAGGCGGGAATGCTTTTATTTGAATATATTAGGTGAGGACGGGTGCGCTGTTCTTCTGCTCCGGCTTCTGATTGTCTACGGTTAGCCGAGAGAGAATATCGCGCTAACAAGGCCTGGCAGAGCAGATCAATTTTCGGCAGGTTTTCTTCCCCCATGCTCTCTTTCATGGCATCGTTGTCCATCACTGACCATTTGCTCAGTCCTTGGAAAGAAATGTCCTCGGACGGAGGAGCAAAGGTTCAGTTCACTTGGAAAACTTTCACAAAACTATGTGATTACCAACATTCCTTCCCCATTTCTCTGCATTTAATCAGCTAAGACAAGTTTGGTGTTTGAGGCGTTCTTCTTTAGGTGTGCACTGCAGCTTTATATTTAACTTTTATATACCTTATTGTTTTTTGTACTGTGTTTGTAACTGCTACTGGCTGCTAAATTTCCCTCGGGATCAATAATCTATCTATCTATCTATCTATCTATCTATCTATCTATCTATCTATCTATCTATCTATCTATCTATCTATCTATATATCTATCTATCTATCTACAAGGCCAATGTAGCTAACAGAATTTGCATTACAATGGTGCTACCTTCATGTCTACATCACCACATACTGAAGTGTTGAGTCGTTCAGTAATCTCAAAAAGACTTGCTTATGTGGTTTGACACTGTTATCTATCAAAAATGAACAAACATATATTATCTTAACTAAAACCAGTAGCAGTAGCCACCTTAAAACCTACAGACTTCTGTCTGTACTTTTATCTGTTTCATAGATACCAGTACATTATACCATGTTAATATGTCTATTTGAGATCACTCAGCAACTGGACACAGTTTGAGGCCAGTGTGGGATGATGCAGAGGTGTAAGTGTCCATCTCCGCTACATTAGCTTCATAGCTCCAGTATGAAAAGAATAAAGAGGCCTAGTTTTGCTAGACCTCCACTGCCTGCATGGTCTATGCTGGTTTAAGCTAACCTTGTGCTGGCTTGGCTGGTCACCCAGCTGGTGATAAGCAACAAAAACAACATATGCTGGTCTTGACGGTGACCAGCATATTAACTTCCATTGCAGCTGACCAGCATACCAACAAATAAATTACAACACAACATATGCTGTTTTTTCTAGCAGGGTTACCAGCCACCTCTGGCCCAATACACATTCTATCACACTGCTATTACAAAAACTACTGCTAATAAGAGTCATAATAAAATATTAGAATATGTTATTACAAGGGCCGCTGCTGCTACTACCACCTTTAATACTACTACTACTACTACAAAAATTAATAATAATATTCATAATAATAATAATCATAATAATAATAAGTAGAATGTGGTCTTCAAGGCATTCCACTATGCAGTCATCATCCAGTGCTGGTAACGGAGCAGTTTCTTGTGTTCTCCATAGATTAATTTGATACATAATTTCACAATTTTGACATATTGTCTAAACTGCAGTGTTATAAATGAATGCATGAAGACAGATTACGCTAAAGCTAGCTTTTCATTTAGGCCTAAATTATGTGATATGATAAAATATAATACAATATAATATATACAATTTAAATAATAATATAATAAATATATCCATATGTTGACTACAGAGTCAGAAAATATATATTTTCTCAAAATATGAGTAAAATGTGTAGAAATCTGAATCAGATCTGAATCGATCTCTAAATTTGAGCATCCTTATAACACAGAATGACATATTCCGAGTGAGCTAATGTTAACTTGGCCAACTTATGATGATAATTCTGAAAATAGCTTCAAAATATTACTTCAGCTTCTATCGATCACCTACTAGCGCTTGATGACCTAATCATCACCTGGAACAGTCAGCAATAGCTAAATAAGGGTGTTCACACTGAAAGATGGAGAAATTATTTGCTCAGTGTTACCTAATGGCCCATAATGTGGATCAATAAATGATGTGTAACAACCACTGGGCGCTCGCTTTCCACTCTAAAACAGATTTTGTGTATTCATCTTCAGATAAGCAACAGATGACTGCACACATGCTGAACATACACTATGTTACCAGAAGTATTCATTCACCCATCCAAGTCCTTGAATTCAGGTGTTTCAATCACTTCCATGACCACAGGTGAATAAAGTCAAGCACCTAGTCATACAGACTGCTTCTACACACATTAGTGAAAGAATGGGTCTCTCTCAGGAGCTCCAGCATGGTACCATGATATGGCGCCACCTGTGCAACAAGTCCAGTTGTGAAGATTCCTCACTACTAAATATTCCACAGTGGACTGTCAGTGGAGTTATAACAAAGTGGAAGTGATCGAGAACGACAGCAACTCAGACACCAAGTGATAGAACAAGTACAATGACAATGATGCTAAGGAGCATAGTGCACCAACTTCCTGCAGAGTCAATCACTACAGACCTCCAAACTTCATGTGGTCTTCAGATCAGCTCAAGAACAGAGCGTAGAGAGCTTCATGGAATGGGTTTACATGGCCGAGCAGCTGCATCCAAGCTTTACATCACCAATCTCAATGCAGAGCGTCGGATGCAGTGGAGTAAAACACGCCACCACTGGACTCTAGAGCAGTGGAGACGTGTTCTCTGGAGTGACCAATCACGCTTCTCTGTCTGCCAATCCGATGGAGTTTGGCAGTTGTCTGGGTTTGGCGGTTGCCAGGAGAACGGTACTTGTCTGACTGCATTGTGCTGAGTGTAAAGTTTGGTGGAGGGGGGATTATGGTATGGGGTTGATTTCAGGAGTTGGGCTCGGACCCTTAGTTCCAGTAAATGAACTTTTAATGCTTCAGCAGACCAAGAGATTTTGGACTTGGATTTTGGATTTTTCATGCTCCCAACTTTGTGGGACCAGCCACTTCCTGTTCAACCAGTGCACAAAGCAAGCTCCACATGATCCACCATCAGTGTCTGACCTCACAAATGTGCTTCTCGAGAAACGGTCCAACATTCCTATAAACACTCTCCTAAAGCGTGTGAAGAGACTTCCCCAAGAGTTGTAGCTGCAAAGGATGGGCTGAGCCATTTGCACCACACGGTCATGTGACCTACTGCAGCAACATATACAAGTTTTGGCTCAAAATGGACTGAATTGGTACACATACATAAAGAACTACAGCAGCAACGTACCGTCCATCTCTGAGCTCTCACTTGTTTGATGGATGGTACGTGGCTGCTGTAGTTCATTATTTTGATGGACCTCTTTGATGAAGGTATGGTGGTGGCAGCGGAGGGGTGCAGTGAGGTCATTACAAAAATATGTGTTACATAAAAAATGCTCCCTGAAAATAGTTTTAACCTCTTTATAAAATATAAATATTTTTTTTTCAGTTTCATGGTAAATTTTTATAATAATTAATAATGATTAAGTAACCATTGGTGCAACTCAATATTTTCATTAATTGTGAAACTGCATCTGCAGCATTCTGAGGAACAGATGAGCTTAAAACCATGCAGGAGCTTACTGTCCACATTCAGCACTGCTACATCCTGAACCTATAAATGATGCAAAGGCCTGAAGTCTGTATTACATCAGTGTGTGAAAATACAGCATGTGTATGCATGTACATGACAGTGTGTGAGCGCTTTTGATGCATTAAGCGTAGAAAGCAGCGGGGACCATCGCGGTTCCTCAATTCCACCTTATCCTGCAGTAACATGCACAAGCTGTTCCCTCGCATTTTATGCCTAACCAGGGTCAGCAGGCGGTCTATCTCTTACATCACCGCTTTACTGACAGCAGCAGGGAAATCAGACAGCGCTGCTGGCCACTTCTGCGATTCCTCTTTCCTGTAAACGTCCTATAATCAGTACAAGTAACAGTTCTTTCCCACAGAAAGCAGAGTGGATAATCCACTGGGCCTCTTTTCAAAGTTAGCATCAGCCCTGAGCACGGAGTTTGCTCTATTAAAAGTTTGGGGACACCCTGTCCTGGGATATCATAAATATATGACACATATCAAACTATTCAACAATAACTCTTTTACATTGCATCCATATAACATTTATGTTACTTTCTTTCCGCTAGCACAGGTCTAAAAATGTCAGCTAGTGCAACCCTCAAGCCATATATGTTGACTAAGTTAATATGTTGATTATTGAAAAAGTAATGTAGTTATATAAAATCTAAATCAAATAGTTTGGCATGATTTTATGTTTAAAAAGCTTTCAATAAAAACATGTTGCAAATTAAGGTGACTTTAAAAGTTGACTGTTGTTTCTTTCTCTGTCGAATGTCAGGCGGCGCAACCAAAATCCAAGGACTTTTATTTTGACAGGCTTTTATGAAGGAGTGGGATCATAAAGAAGACCCCAAGTGAACTTTAAGGTGCAACACCGTAGTCAGCATTTCTGTGACTTGGTTAGAATGGTTCAGTGCAACATGTCAGGTGGTACAACCTCATCGGCAAAACCATGAACATGTGTAATCATTAGAATAATGTTAGTCCATTTGAATAAATATACATATAAACAGAAGTTAAAGGATTTGGGTTTCAACAGTTGTCAAAGTAGATTTCATTTGAAATTAGTCAGAAAAGTCAGACGGCACAACAAGTAAGTCCAGTGGTGCAACCATGCTAGATCAGTTTTAATAACTGAACTAAAAACGCACTCTAAGATACTGTCACAGTGCCCTCTGCTCTCACTTCCTGTGACTGCTCTCTCATTGATCTCAACCCAAATTCCCAGAATTCCTTTGGGGTCATGCGACTCAAAGTGCACCAATCTCCTGCTTCTATGCTACTCAGTAGGGAAATCAGTAGGCGGTGTTCATCTAGCAGGACGCAAACGTTACCCGGACAACCTCCTGAATCGCGAGACATTTTTAAATAAGCAAGCGCAGCACACTGTGCTATCCCATAATTCAACCGGAGCAACAGATGAGTTCAAAGCGGAGGAAATAAACAGTACATGGGCTGTGGGTGTGTAGCTACTGCTGCTGAACTGCTGCTACAGAACTTAGAGTTCCTTATGTTTCTTCTGAAGTTAAAATGATTAAGTTCCTCCTGATTCTCTAAGTTACAGCTCAACATCATCTGAGTACAGATTCAGACACAAACAGCTCAGAGTCACAAACAGGATGTAGAATAAAGTCTGAATGGAGCTTTTAATGAACAGCGGATGTGTACAGTGGTGGTCTTGCGTTAAAGGATGTTGGTCGGATGGTGGGTGTAGTGTGTCCGAGGTTGGGTGAATACTAAACACTAGAGATGGAAGTATTGATTGGCCGATTTTTAATCAAATTATGTGATCGGCGAACGGCCGATCTCGAGAGCCGACCAATCCATGAAGAGGAGCCCTGCATGAAACCCCCTCCGGCCAGGTCCCTGCAATTCCTATCTGAACCACTAGGTGGAAATACATACTGTTTCATTTTTCACTGACTGACTGAAGCAGCGGCTTTGAGAGAACAGTTTAAGAGTTCACCACATGTGCGGAAAGAAAACATTGTCCGTCTGTCAGTTTGTTACCGTATGTGACTTAGACTCATCCAGGGCAGTTTGTAACATCTGAAGAACCAAGACAAAGACATTTAACACACTAATCTGATACACACTTCAGAGACACCACACAGCTGAATACAGTGAGTATCAGCAAACAGCAGAGCTAGCACGCACAGCCCAGAGAACCGTACAGACCAGATCTGACCGATACGAACAGAACAGCAGCAGAAACAGCCAGAGAGCTGAAGAACCACAGCCAGAGTTTATAGTTCTAGATAAGCAGCTCTTCTCGGCTGTAGAAGACGTTCATTCTGCTGCTTAATATTCCACCTGGATCCACGCTCTGCTGTTCCTAGTAGAAATACTTTTCAGATGTGGCTCTTCTGGAGCTGTACATTACGCCCAAGTAGACCAACTTCTAATTTAGTTACAAATATTATGCTGTTTCACATGAGCTCGTTAAAAATGATAATAAACCAGTTTCCATCTTGTTTCATGACTTGCTTGTGCTAATAATATGTAGCCCTGCCTTGTCTAACAGCCCCGCCCTCAATCGGTATCGGCTATCGGCCGATCGCACTGAAAGGTGATAGGCGATTGGAATCGGCCTCAAAAACACTGAGCGGTCCATCTCTACTAAACACTACTCTACTGCTCCAGCAGTACATACTGGGTCCAGTCTAGCACCTACTGACTTAGTAGATGATTTTGGATGCAGCTTCAGACTTGCTCATTAGTGACCAATCCCAGACCGCCTCCCTGTTCAAACTCACCTGATTGCTGATTCCTGTCACCTGTTCATGTCCCTATTAAAGCTGCTGGTTTTCTGATCCACGTCGTGAAATACTGCCTCAGTTTACTGTTACATACTGAGATGTTCATCTTTTTGTGATTGACCTTTTACCCAGTTTTCAATTTCCTAACTTCAGTCACTGACATCCTGTCTCTTGGAATTCTTTGGAAGATTCTGTTATCTCTCTGTCGAGCTACAGCATTTTAGCAGGGGCTGAATAGTAAGATATAATGACTAAAACAACTGAACCAGGCTTCTGTTTTCACAGACGATAACCTGTGAAAGAGTCTGGACAAAGGGATCAATTGGGTGACCTTCAGCATTATTCACAAGAAGGACAGTCATGAATGCAGTTCTATACCTCAAAGCAAACCTGATCAGGCCAATTAAAGCAATCAAATCCCTGACAGGGTCTAAATCTGGGACTAGGCCTTCTGTTGTGGGCTTCCTCTCTTTAGAACCGGTTTTAGAGGTGATTCTAGCGCGTCCACGGCAAACGAGCCCTTAAACAAGCAGCCTAATGAATGTAAATGTCCAGCCAAGCGTTGAAAACAAGCGCTGTCTTCAATCGAATTCATTTGCAGCGCTATTGATCCCAGATGCCGGGTATCAGGCGCTGCCCCACCGCGGTCGCCCGTCTGGAAGTTTTATGGCATCCAAAATGGCTGAAGACAGAGCGAGACCCTAATCAAACGCTAAAGGAAAGCAATTTAGCCTGAAGGTGACCCGTTTCGCTCCGCTCCCTGAAACCGTAATGAGGATTTTACGTAGACGCAACGCACCCTCTGACCACTCATCCATTCTGGCCTTTATCAATCACCTGCATTCGCGGCAAATTACCGCCGTCCTCTTTGGTTACGCTCCCCTGGAGTGACGGGAAATCTGTTTTACTTACTCCCCCGCTTCAGATCTCGCAGGTTGTTTTCCATTGAAACCGCCCAACGAGCGAAAGAACTAAAACCTCGAGATGTACAAATGAGGCGGGAAAATGGCCGAAGGATGTTTACCGAAACGAATGCGGGGAAGCAAAATCCAGTCATGAAGAGTAATGGTCATTAGTTAGCGGAGAATAACCCAATCAGAGCCGACTGCCTGCTGGCCCTTCCTGATGAATACGGCCCGAACCGAACCTGGGAACGCAATGATCATCAGCGACGGTTTCGGCGACTCCGTGCCGCGCATGACCCACAATCCCTCCCATCATTTATCTCCTCTGTCCTTTTAGCTCCGCGTCCGTCGCACCGGCTTTATTGAATAAACGCTAAATCAACGTCTGCAAAAAAAATATGACGCATTATAGTCTACAACGCAAACCTTAATTGAGGCACATTTATCATAAACACGCTGAGGTTAGACAAAAGGAAAGCGTGTGCATGTCTAATATTAGAACCGCACGACACTGCAAGTGTGAGTACCTGTGTGTGTGTGTGTGTGTGTGTGTGTGTAGACTACATTTACAGCAAAATCACTGTAATCTACTGTATTTCAACAGAAAAGCCTAAAACCACAACCTGCTCTGTGGGTCTCTTAATAGAATTATGGACTTCTTTTCTTCTATAATGCTGAATTTGGATGGAAATGTATATGATTTGGTCAAAAAAGCTGGATTATTAGTCATCAGGGGTGCATAAGCAGATCAACATCTATACCATAGAGCTATAAAACAGTGCTGTGTGTTTTATCCCTCGACCTGATGTGAACAGTCTTCCTAGTAGGGGGTTCTAGCTCTTCAGCTTTCAGTTCTCATTTCTCACTAGCAGCTCAACACAACATAGTCAGTAATGTGATCATGAACTATATTATGCAATACTAATAACAGGACTGTATAATGGGGGTTGGGGCGTTTAGGGGACAAAAACCCAAAATTACCTGTTCCAGTATGTTCTTATATAGTATGAATACCTAACTTAAAACTCCAAAAGCCAAGAATGGACCAGCTCCTTCATACCTTATGGCAATGGTCAAAAGCTTATCTGCACCGCGAGCCCTTCACGCTTCAAGTACGGCTCGGCTTGACCCGTCATCACTTAAGATTCATGGAAGACACTGGACAAGATGCTTGGAACGAACTTGGAACGTCTGTTTTATTACAAAACAACATTAAAATTAAATATATTCTGCTTTTCCGGACGGAGAGTTTCATCAGGCAAGTAAGAAAGTCTCTTAGTTGAATGATGTGCTTATGTGTAAGATTTGCCAAAAAAGCTGGAAAAATTTGTAAAACTCAATATTATGTATAGTCACCAAAAATAAACCTGAAAACAAGACGAGGACCTGTTCCAGTGCTTTCTTATATAACTATCTGCAGGTAAGCTTCAGTAAAAATATGAACTTTCTCAAATTCCACCTTTATTTGTGTCAAAGCACTCAAAAAAACTAACAAAAACTAACAAAATAAGCTCTCTTCTGCTTACAAACCCAAATGTGGTTCAGATGGAAAGTTCACAATCACTTTTACAGTTTCCCAGTATTAACAAAAAAGGAAGTATTTTAGTTGAATTCTAGAATTCTTTTCTTCAGTAATGCGGAATTTGGTTGGAAATGTATATGATTTCTGGATTTTTGGTCTTTGGAGGCGCATAAGTACATCAACATCATTACCATGAAGCTATAAAACTTCATGTGTGTTTTATCCCTTGACTTGGTATGAACAGTTCTCCCAGTGGAGGGTTCTAGCTCCTCCCCTTTGAGTCCTCATTGCTCGCTAGCAGCTCAACACAACAGAGTCAGTAATATGATCACTCCATATGATTAATTCTTATGCTGCTTTCATTTCATGGACTATATATCATTTCAACACGACAGCTGATCTTTTTATTCTGTGAGTGTTTTATGATGAATGGACCTAGGGCTGGGCGATAAAACGATACTGATAATAATCGCAAAATAGAACTAGAAGAGGTAGTCAATAGAAAGTCGATAGAATTAAGATCCGTCCATGTTTTGAGAGACAACACAAACAGCCAATGAGAATGAGAATAGTGCTGCCTCAAACTAATTAGTTGGCTGAACTAGAGTTCCAGCCATTTCATGTTTGGTTGAAGCACACAGTGCTCAGTAGGTGCGGCCACCTTAGCGATGCATCGATGCATGTTATGCTAATCGATGTAATTTCGTAATCAATAAAGATAAATATGTATACTGTAGGAGTTCGAGTGAGAACGCTGAGGCAAATGTTGACTTTATAACCAAAAAATCTTGTGGAGGGAAACTTTATTTTCTACTGAAAACAGAATCGCTAAACCAACTCCCCATTTGAGCAGACAGAGAGTCGACTCACCGCTATGAGTGAACATAAACAGAGTGCTTTCCTCAGACCAAACTTAAAACTTAAAGGGCCAGCAACAGCCTGCTTAACACATAAATATGCTTTATATATATATATATATATGTGTGTGTGTGTGTGTGTTTAATTTATTTGGAATATAGTTGTGTAATGTTCTTTGAAAAACAATGTAACAAAATTTTGAAATTTTAATATGATAATAAAAAAGTAATCGTAATAAGATTCTTTCCCATATTTCCCAGCCCTAAATGGACCAATAGAAATGCTCCAAACTCACTTAGAATGAAACTCTCTTATGTAAAGTTACTATTTTGGAGATACTTTTTTTTCTTTGCACAGAGACGATATGCAGTGCTGCTTGGAAGTTGGTAAACCCTTCAGTATAGTGTGTACTGTGTACTTCTGACTTCAGTTAAGCCACAAGAACAGAAAAAGAGAAGCCAATAAAATAGATAACGCAAACATATTCACTACTGTGCACAACAGGTATCATTAGAACATACATACAATACAAAGTAACATGAATATCTTATTGTGAAAGAAGTAGATCATATTGATATCCAGTTTGAAGAACAAAGTTAGGTTCCAGATTTCTCCTGGACGCCCCAGACATTGTATGAATGTGTTCAGTTTCTTCAGCAGCAATCTTGATTTAGCTTAATGAAGTACTGAGCAGTCAAAGCAGGTATTAGATGAGAACTGTAAATAATACTGGGTCGTTTCTACAAGGAGAAGCTTGGAAAGGGTTAAATAATATATAATAATGTCCCCAAGTGCCTAAAACATTTGTACTGTACTCTGTATATATAGTAATGTACGTAATTAAGGCAGAAGAACTCAGGCATGCGTACATAAATGCATGCTGCTGTGATGAGAGTGAATGTATTTCCGTGTATATTTGTATTCACGGAAGCAGACAGTTCGCCGGTCACCACCGACAAGGATGATGCAACTCTTTACGTCTGGTGGCCGACATTTTATATTTGGCTTCAGTATCAGGTCTCGCTTTTACAGATCCCACAGGCACGTCTCTTCAATATCGGGAGCTCTGAATTCAAAGTATAATCACATTCAACAGAACCTGAAAAGCGCGAGTGTGGTAATAGAGGAGAGGAGAAGAAATAGGAGAAAGAAGATGAAGTGGATGATCAGAAAAGACCAGAGAGCACTGTTATTCTCTGTTGAGGTTATAGTTTTAAGAGTTTTTAGGTTTCATTGGTGTTTAATAAATTCTAATCAGTTAATAATACTGATAAACAGTATTACATTGTTATAAAAGTAGTATAACAGTCTGCATTTGTTACTACTAGGCTGATTATGTTTTTCTTTTTTGTTTTTCTCTCTCTCTCTGAGGTAATAACCGCCCACCTGTCCCGTCGAATACTGTAAAGGACTGACTACCAGGGCCCCCCCGTCTCCTGGCACCAACCAGTTCTCCTCTCCATTCGTGCCATTTGCTCCATTCTTGACTGCATCGTTGTATCACCCACCTGATGCAGCACCTGTACAGCCTCTAAAGCTCTTATCTTCAGACGCTTTAGTTTATTAAACTGTAAATACTGTTTGAACAGAGGAGGCTGGGTCTCTGCTTGTGAGTCTTGGTTTCTTGGTTTCTTCCTCCAGTTGAGGGAGTTGTTGCCACTGTTGCCTGTGGATTGCTCACAGTGGATAAAGTGTTGTGATCTCATGTTTTCATGCTTTTAAATTCCTGTAAAGCTGCTTTGTGACAACATCGTTGTAAAAAGCACTATACAAATAAACTTGACTTGACTCACTTGTTAGTGAGTGTGTTGTGCTGGTGTGAGTAGATAAGACACAGCAGTGCTGCTGCTGGAGTGTTTAAACACCTCAGAATCATCCACTAACCAAAACTATCCAGACAACAGTGTCCTGTGGGCGGCGTCCTGTGTCCACTGATGAAGGACTAGAGGAAGTTGATGAGGGAATGTTGTGTCTGATCCACTCCCACCAGCACAATACACCCTACCACACCACCACTTCAGTGAAACTCTAGTGCTGAGAATGACCCACCACCCACATAATACCTGCTCTGTGGTGGTCCTGTGGGGGTCCTGATCATTAAAGAACAGGGTAATAAAGTATACAGAGAATCAGATGAACTACAGTCTGTAAGTGTAGCTCCTATATGGTCAGTGGAGCTGCTCTATGGTGGTCCTGTGGGGGTCCTGATAATTAAAGAACAGGATAATAAAGTATACAGAGAATCAGATGAACTACAGTCTGTAAGTGTAGCTCCTATATGATCAGTGGAGCTGATACCGTGGACAGTGAGTGTAGATACAGGGAGGTGTACCTGATATAGTGGCCAGTGGGTGAACATTAGAGCACATATAAGAAATACAAACAGCACCAGTACAGCAGCTGTGTGTAAATATAAAGTATTGTAATTTATGATAATGTGTGAGTCCTGTATTATAAATAAACAGTGAGTTACTGTAATCTTACCCTATTTTTTATTCCGTCTGTGTCTGCGTGCGCGCGCCTGCGTTAGCCACAGCCCCGCTCCTGACTGTGTGTATAGGCGTATATGATGTAAGTGTGGTCGTACACTCTGTAATTCATCCAGACAGCAGTGTAAGCGTTATTTCCCCTCAGCATCCATAATGCTGCATTTATTCAGCACCGCGTGGATTACAGTACCACCATCACCACCACCACGCTGGAACAATGAGAGCTGCTTGCTTTCATACACTCAAATAAAAAGCATGGCTTTCTTTTTGACTTGCAAACCAAAAACATGTTGACATTTATTGCAACAGACCTACTCGTAGTTAAAATATGTGATCGGTGATCGGTCAATATTTCTCCAATTTAGTCGATCCCGAGAGTTGATTAATGGAATTTAACAAACGAGCCTAATTTCTGTATTTCCAGCTAGCGTTTCATCCAGGAAGAGGAGCCCCCCAGCCAGCTCCCTGCAATTCCTGCAAAAACCGTGCAGACCAGATCTGACCGGTATGAACAGAACAGCAGCAACAATTCAAGATCTACTTTTAATGATGGCAGTTTTTGTTTAAAATAACAGAGTCTGAGTTTAATGACTGCAGTTTTTACTGTATTTATTTAATTAGCTTTTTTAGTTTTAAATTAAGGGTCTAAATGTAATGATTGCAGTTTTGGAGATATTTGTTTGATTTACTTTGTTTATTTACTGTTAATTTTGTTAAAAATATTATGCTGTTTCATATGAGCTTGTTAAAAATGGTAATGAACCAGTTTAGACTGTTTCATGACTTGCTTGCATTAATAACTACATGTAGCCCTGCCGTGGCATATAGCCCCGCCCTCGATCAGTATTGACAATCGGCCGATCGTGCTGAAAGGTGAACGGCGATCGGAATCGGCCTCAAAAACACTGATTGGTTCATCTCTACTAAATATATATATATGTATGTGTAATATGGACATTATTGCAGACAAGTGGTTCACAAAGTTCTTCAAATCTATGTTTGAAGACCACAAAGCAGTCGGCTGTTCAAACGAGACGGGTCGAGCTGCAGTCAGGGGCGTTCCTGGGTTGGGTGTTCCTGTACAAGCAGAAACGCCCCCCAACCAATACAGCTTGAACAGAACCACCCCCAACAGTCCAATATCGACAATAGGAGTGTTTAGTAGTGATGCGAGAGAATATGTTCGGAGGTTTTAACAGAGGAGGATGTATTTCAGATGAGGGGAGTAACTGAAGTGTTTTACAGTCACAGGCGTTAAATCAGTGTTTTTAGGCACGGCAACACACACAAACACCAGAGTGGGCTGCTCTTCAGTTCTCTTTACTAGCTGCTTCACTGTAGATTACACGTGGGTGTTTTCTGTGTTTGTGAGCACTAGAGCCACCTACTGTTCCAGAAACTATATAACACATACATCACCGTTACTTTGTTTTATAATTAAATAATTCTACAATCCAAGGTAATGTGAAATCACTCAATCGAATATTAACCGACTCTGGAAGGACTGAAACGTCAGTCATGCCGCTTATGATTAACTTAAATAAACGTAACTAAATCATAAATCAACACTAGTTTTTTGTAAAAAGTGATGATTTGTAGAGCATCTGAACGTGACGGACTGCACCGTGTCCAGATAGATAGACGTTGAAATATGAATAAAACAAACTTAACTGTAGAGGGCGCACTTTTACTGCGACGAACGTGCATCTCCGGGCGGCAAAGTGAGAAACTGCAGGAAAGCAGAACCGGTAAAAACAAGGAACGGATAGATCATGCTGTAGCCAAAGAGAAAGAGAAGCGATTCTGTGTTGAAACAAATTAAAAAGAGAGGACGTTCTTGTTTTGGCCAATGAAAATGAGGGGGCGTTCCTGAGAACAGTAACACCCTAAGAACAGGAACGCCCCCGGCTGCAGACCGACGATATTGTGGTTCAAACAGCCAGTGACAGTTCATTCCACAACCTGAATACCAGGTCAGAGTCAGAGTCCTGACCACACCAGTGTTTAGGTAGGTGGTGTGTATCAAATCTAGGCCCAGAGAAGAACATCACTGAGAATATCATTAACTGGTTTAGGTTACCAGAATGCATCACATTCCTCCCATACCCATCATTAAAGATCTGAATAACCTCTGCCACAATAGCAGTTCTGACAGTTTGACCAGACAGCATAGCTTTTCCTGCACAGTACTGAGCCTTGAGCGTCCAACACCCTGTCCCTGGTTCGAGGTTTGTCTCTCCTTGGTCAATTATCAGTAGGTACTCATCCCCGCTGACCATGAGTGCCCCATAAGCCTTGCAGTCTCTGCGATTTCCTGACCCTGTCATCTGGCCATAACCATATGGCTCTTGGCAAAGTCACTCAGATCTCACGCCTGCCATTCCTCCTGCAAGCCGGCTGTTTGCTCACCAACTACTACGTGTCATCAGGGTTATTCATTGAGAGTGGTCACACCAATAACGTCTCACCTATAAGCACAACGAAATATCTCAAACACACTTTTCTACTGCCAGCGTATTACTGCTACTTCTGCTGGTTTCAGATAATAAGTTTTATTTATATAGCACCTTTCATACAATTAACATGGAGCTCAAAGTGTTGCACAAACACAGAGACAATTAGGTAAAACTAAATATTAGTATGATTAATACAGCAGATAGGGAATAGATAAAAAAGAAAGATAATGAAAATAGTCAGACAGTAAATTAACAAAAAAATGAGTAAAATTCATACAATACAGATGACAATGAAAACAAAGACTAAATAAAAAATGAATAGCAACAATAACAGGAACATAATTGAGTGCTAAATTAAATAAATAAGTATGAATAAATAAGTAACAGAGCAAACCTGACGAATATCTATTGGACATGGCTAACAGTGGATGATCTTGCAACATCATGTGGAACATAATCAGACCTTCAGAGATGTATGAAGGTGTGAAACTAATAATAAAAATTAATAACATCCAGTGCAGTGATGATCAAATTGGCCTTGGTTGTGTTTTCTGGTACGTGTTAATAATCTGGAGTTTGATTCTACATATGTCCTCCTATATATCTTATGTATATATCTTGTGTATGTTTTGTATAGTCCTTTATATATTTCACTTATTACTAAATGTATATATTCTAGCTTAATTTTACTCCATTATTGTTGAGGAAAGACACAAGCGCAAAAACAGCAACTAACAGGAAACACCTGGGAAAAACAAGAAGGCAGGGCTAAAGACTACAAACAGGTGAGGGGCGTGACAAAAGGGTGGAAATGAGGAGGGGCTTAAAAAACAAAAATAAAAAGAAGCACACGGAAAATGACAAGGGGGTAAAGAAGCAAAGAAGCAGAACCAAACGTGACAGCAGGAAGCATCTTGGCAGCTTGTAACTGAGAATTGGATCTCACTCTTGCTACTATATTTCTTACTTGATAAAAAGCAGGTTTAATAATCATATTAACATGCAGAATAAATGTTAAATCAGAGTCTGGGGACACTAAGGTTTATGATTTCAAGTGTGCTCTATATATTGTTTTGTCCTATCTTTAGTCAAGTTAATCTGTGAATATATATATATATATATATATATATATACCACTGGTCAAACATTTTAGATCCCTACCAGCCAAACATTTTAGAACACTACCAGTCAAAAGTCTAAAACTTATATATATTACAAGTATTTCTGTTTTTTCTTCACTTAGTTTATTAATCTGACAGTGATCTGATGCACAATTAATGTAAGTGTATCAGATGATTTTTAAAGAATAAAAATGTTTGTATTAAAGTCTATTTTTGTATAGAGGCTTATTTTACATATAGTTCTATTATCAGTAATTCTCAGTCCTCTGTCTAAATCTCCTGGTACGACCACCAATCCAAGTTAAGGATGTTATTGGACTAATTGGTTGTTAGGACACTCTTGTTCAATTGTGATGCACAGCTGAAAAACATTCTACTAATAAGTGAGTATAAAAGGGAACAACATTCTAGGTTAGTTTAGTATCTGAAGCATCAGCAGTTGATGGCTTGCTGACCGACTCAAAATGACCAGAAAGAAACAACTTTCTTTAGAGACCCGTCAGTCCATTGTTGTGTTAAGAAAGAAGATACTCCATTAAAACAAGAACATTTCACTGTGATCCCAAACTATTGAGCGGTAGTGTATATATATACACAAAACTGATCTAAAGTTTTAGATCACTACCAGCCAATCATTTTAGAACACTACCAGTCAAAAGTCTAAGACATTTATATATATAAATATTTTCTTCGGAAAGAAGATTCCCAAAAATCAGGTATGAGATATCTACTACGTTCCAGAAAAGGGAAGTCACACAAGAAGATGTGTCCAGTTGTCGTCCGAGGACAGAGTTTGGAGTACAAGCCTTGGCAGAATACAGACATGTCAGACATACTTGAGAAGTTACCTACTCTTCAGGATGGAGCGCATCCTTGGATTTCGAAGTTGGATGAGATTATGGTTGGAACACAGCCTGCCATGGGAGACATCAAAAGACTTTTGGCTAATCTCCTTGGAGTTCCAGCAATGGAGGAGATTCTACAGAAATCGTGTGTGTGGATTGTGTGTGGAGAGCACTGAGAGATACATTTCCAACAAATGTACATCCTGTTCGTGACGCCAAAAAATGATGTTTATTCTTCTTCTGTGACGACGCGCTGTTGATAGCTTAAAGAAAAACTCTGCAGATACCAACTTTGTTGTAAATGAATTTATTATACAAAAAAGTATAGCATCTTATCTGACATCCAACGTCCAATCTTCTGATGCCAGAGAGAGGCCTTCTCTTCCCCTAATCTGAAGACACTCTGAAATGTGTTTGCAGAGCCTCGTGTTTAAGTACCCCATTTACCATTCTGAGCCCCAAGACCTTTGGCCCAAATACATTCCCCATATGTGGTAGAAAAACAACGGCCCCAAGATTTTACTAATACAAGCCAGATGTTTCCCAGACCTACCATACATTAACCTCTGACCCTAAGTCTCTCTGCAAACATTCTCTTTGAACAGCAAAAGATGAACTTCGGATTTTGTATGCAGCTTAATATATATATATATATATATATATATATATATATATATATATAATGTATGAATATAAAAATGTATATGGAAAATTACACTACAGTACACCACAGAGAATATTATTCTAAGGCATGTTCTCCTGTACTAACTCCACATTTCCTTCCAGTCAATTATGTATGTCTTTTTCCTCGTACTGAAAGCACTGAGAGCCCACTATGCTCTCCTATATCCTCAGTATGCTATTTTGTCCTGCATCCGCGTTCTTTCACCTTGTACAGGTATGCAGGGAGTTGTTAGCAAAGCTTTGCTAGCATAGCGTGAAGCAGCCCCAGGCCCCCGCTCCAGCGCTGGTTTTGATGGCCCCCTCAGGGCTACCATACGCCAGCGCAGTCTTAATGAGCTGCGACAGAGGCAGGCCTAGAACCTTCTTTCTAACGGAGCCTGGCTGAGGCCTTGGACAACAAGCGACCCACTCGGCGCGGGAAGGGACGGAAATAACAGGAGGGAGAGGGAAACACGAAGAGGAAAGATGCCAATTCCGTCGGGACAGCTGCTGGAGTTTGAGTCATACTCACACACACATCCACCACGTCGGGTTCCTCAGAGCCCCCCTGCAGCAGCGGCCACATGCTGCACCCAGCTGCTCGCACTCCATCTCTCCTCTAGCCATCAACAGGGCCTGTTCCCACACTGTGCCTCATATCAGCAGGCAGTTACACTGTTCAGTGTAAAAACACGCACACACACACACACACACACGTACGCACGTTCCCGTCCAACCTTCAGCGAAGGTCTCGCTCCTGCAGGTCTAACGAGGGCCTCACGACATGCGACAATCCAAACCCAGCTCAGATGCAACTACGGCTTCTGCGGCAACACGCCAGGAATTTCATTTCCAGCAACCTTAAAGACTGGAAGGGCAAAAACTGACAACATTCCGATCTTGGAATGTTGAGGATCGAGGTGTAATGGTACACAGTTCTGTTCACACCAGAATCTGGATATCACGCTGCAGCTTTTAATAGTTAGAATCAGAGAAAACAGTCTGTTCACATACCCTCTCCCTCACCTCAACCTCACCTCAACCTCACTTCAACCTCACCTCTCTCTCACCTCTACGTCACCTCTACCTCACCTCAACCTCACCTCAACCTCACCTCAACCTCACATCAACCTCACCTCTCTCTCACCTCTACCTCACCTCTCCCTCACCTCTCCCTCACCTCAACCTCACTTCAACCTCACCTCAACCTCACTTCAACCTCACCTCTCCCTCACCTCTACCTCACCTCTCCCTCACCTCTACCTCATCTCTCACTCACCTCTACCTCACCTCTACCTCACCTCTACCTCATCTCCCACTCACCTCTCCCTCACCTCTCCCTCACCTCTGCTAAGTTTCTGATGTGAGAGAGGAAACAGGAGCACTGAAACATGTGGAAAGTATATGTTGTGAGTTTGTTTATATTGTCCAGCCGTGCTGGAGACAGGAGCGGTCAGTGGTACACCTCTATGAAGCTGAGCCATCATAATTCAGCCGGCACCTTCTCACACCTTTCCGCTGACTCCCTCCTTCCTCCCTGCCCTTTAGCCTTCCTTCATCTGCCCTTTCCCTTCAACCCGTCTCCCTCGCTCTCATGGCTTTACCTGACTCTCTCTCTCTCTCTCTCTCTGTATCTCTGCCTGTCTCTCTCTCTATAGCTCTGTCTCTTGCCTTTTACTCTTTCTCTCTGTCTCTGTATTTCTCTCTCTCTCTCTCTCTGTATCGTTGCATGCCTCTCTCAATTTTCAATCCAGTGAAGCTTTATTGGCATTGCTGTGTTAAATACAATGTTGCTAAAGCATGTCTCTCTCTCTCTCTACCTCTCTTTCTCTCTCTCTGCCTGTCAGGCACTCTGAGAGACCGGGTTAGTCCGGATATGCCAGGGTCAGCATCCTGTTATCTCTTTAACGCAGCTGCAGCGGCATACACCCAAATACACACACACACAGACACACACACACACATTTCCCCCTGCTCCGGATCTCTCAGGTACCATTAAACACTCACCTAGGCCGAGCAGGTACAGAGAGAGCGTGGGCGAGAGACAGCGAGGGAGAGACACAGTGAGCGATAAGCCGGGCCGATGGAGGAGAGAACTACGCAGAGTTAGTACTATTCATCTTTTTCCACTCAGCTAAGCTCAGGCAGAAGCTACCATCTAGCAACTCACCAGCGTTTTCTAAGCGGCAGCTTCGATTAAAACCAAATATGTTTCATATCAGAGCTAGCAAGCAGGACCTCACGCGGGGAGCAAGTCTGGAACTCAATCAGGCCAGAAGAAGCTAAATCATACTGATCAGTGAAAAAGGCCAAGAAGTGCCTCAACTCTCTCATTCAGCAGCAGGTCTGATGGTTTTCACCCAGTAAGCAGAAAGTACGACCCCATCTAGCAGTTAGAGGAACATTAAGTACTAAAGCAGGCCCGAAACTCACTTTAAAGGTCAAAGTGTCTGTATTTTTTTTTATTGCTTCACAGAAGTCTTACACAAAAATTATATCTCTACTGTCAAAAGAAAAACATGCATCTCCATTTTTATCTATTTTTATTTTTTTACATCAGCAGCTGACGGTTACACTATGTGACAGAGTAATAATGATTGGACAAATCATGCTAAATGGTTCATTGACTATTCATAGTTTTATATAGGACAATTTACACAGATGTAGTGGTTAGTACGGTGGTGTAGTGGTTAGTACGGTGGTGTAGTGGTTAGTATGGTGATGTAGTGGTTAGTACGGTGGTGTAGTGGTTAGTACGGTGGTGTAGTGGTTAGTACGATGGTGTAGTGGTTAGTATGGTGATGTAGTGGTTAGTATGGTGGTATAGTGGTTAGTACGGTGGTGTAGTGGTTAGTATGGTGGTGCAGTGGTTAGTATGGTGGTGTAGTGGTTAGTACGGTGGTGTAGTGGTGAGTATGGTGGTGTAGTGGTTAGTACGGTGGTGTAGTGGTTAGTACGGTGGTGTAGTGGTTAGTATGGTGGTGTAGTGGTTAGTACGGTGGTGTAGTGGTTAGTACTGTGGTGTAGTGGTTAGTATAGTGGTGTAGTGGTTAGCGTAGTGGTTAGTACGGTGGTGTAGTGGTTAGTACGGTGGTGTAGTGGTTAGTGTAGTGGTTAGTACGGTGGTGTAGTGGTTAGTGCGGTGGTGTAGTGTTTAGTATGGTGGTGTAGAGGTTAGTATGGTGGTGTAGTGGTTAGTATGGTGGTGTACTGGTTAGTACGGTGGTGTAGTGGTTAGTATAGTGGTTAGTATGGTGGTGTAGTGGTTAGTATGGTGGTGTAGTGGTTAGTATAGTGGTGTAGTGGTTAGTGTAGTGGTTAGTATGGTGGTGTAGTGGTTAGTACAGTGGTGTAGTGGTGAGTATGGTGGTGTAGTGGTTAGTATGGTGGTATAGTGGTTAGTACGGTGGTGTAGTGGTTAGTGTAGTGGTTAGTACGGTGGTGTAGTGGTTAGTACGGTGGTGTAGTATTTAGTATGGTGGTGTAGTGGTTAGTATGGTGGTGTAGTGGTCAGTATGGTGATGTAGTGTTTAGTGTAGTGTTTAGTATGGTGGTGTAGTGGTTAGTACTGTGGTGTAGTGGTGAGTATGGTGGTGTAGTGGTTAGTACGGTGGTGTAGTAGTTAGTATGGTGGTGTAGTGGTTAGTACGGTGGTGTAGTGGTTAGTACTGTGGTGTAGTGGTTAGTATAGTGGTGTAGTGGTTAGCGTAGTCGTTAGTATGGTGGTGAAGTGGTTAGTACGGTGGTGTAGTGGTTAGTGTAGTGGTTAGTACGGTGGTGTAGTGGTTAGTACGGTGGTGTAGTGTTTAGTACGGTGGTGTAGAGGTTAGTATGGTGGTGTAGTGGTTAGTATGGTGGTGTAGTGGTTAGTATGGTGGTGTAGTGGTTAGAATAGTGGTGTAAGGGGGGAGTGGACTGTGTAGTGGTTTAGTGTAGGGGGGAGTTTGGGTGGGAGTCGGTTAGTATGGTGGTTAGTGGGTTGTAAGGTGTGGTTGTGGTTTAGTACGGTGTGAGGGGGAGGAGAGGGGGGGGTAGTGGTGAGTTCGGGGGGTGGTAGAGGGGATTTTGGTTTGTGGGTAGCATATCGGTGGTGTAGTGTTAGTAACGGTGGGGTATGGGGTTAGGGGAGTGGTATGTTTGGTGGTGGTTGGGGTGATGTAATGTGGTGTAGTGGGTTTAGTGATGGTGTGTAGGGTGTCAGTACGGTGGTGTAGTGTTAGTAACGGTGGTGTGGTGGTTAGATGGTAGGTGTAGTGTCAGTATGTGGTGTATGGTTATTACGGTGGGTTATGGTTATACGGTGGTGTAGTTTGTTAGTTCGGTGGTGTAGTGGTTAGTAAACGTGGTGTAGTGGTTGAATTAGGGGTTAGTAGGTGTGGATGGATAGGTACAGTGGGTGTAATGGGAGTTTGGTGGGTTGTGGTTAGTACGGGGGGGTGTAAGTGGTTTTACGGTGGGTAGTGGTTATATGGTGGGTGTAGTGGTTAGGAAGGTGGTGGATGGTTAGTATGGTGGTGAGTGGTTATACGGTGGTGTAGTGGGTATCCGGTGGTGTAGTGGTTATATGGTGTGTAGTGGTTATACGGTGTAGTGTTATTACGTGGTGTAGGTGGTTTATCCGGTGGTGTAGTGGTTATATGGGGGTGTATTGGTTAGTACGTGGGGGTAGTGGTTAGTAGGTGGTGGAAAATGGTTAGTATGTGGTGTAGTTGTTAGTAAATTGGAGGTGTATGGTTTAGTTTGGTGGTAAGTGTTAGTTTCGGGTGGTGTAGGGTTAGAACGGTGGTGTAAGTAGTGGTTAATATGGTGGTGTACTGGTTAGTACGGTGGTTTAAAATGGTTAGGTAGTGTTAGTAACAGTGGAGTAGTCGTTAGTACGGTGGGGTAGTGTTTAGTAGGGTGTGTAGTGTTAGTACAGTGGTGTATGGTTGGTACGTGTGTAACGTTAGTACGGTAGTGTAGTGGTTAGTACGGTGGTGTAGTTTGTTATACGTTGGGTGTTGTGGTTAGTACGGGTGGTGTAGTTGTTTAGTACAGTGGGTGTAGTGGTTAGTAGGTGGTGTAGTGGTTAGTATGGTGTGTAGTGGTTAGTACTGTGGTGTATTGGTTAGTACGGTGGTGTAGTGGTCAGCCAACACGGTGGTGTTTTGGTTAGTAGGTGGGGTAAGTGGGTATACGGTGGTTTATGGTTCTAGGACTGTGGTGTAGTGGTAAGTACGGTGTGTAGTGGTTAATATGGGTGGTGATTGTTATACGGTGTAGTGGTGTGGTTAGTACGTGTGTAGTGGTTTAATTATGGTGGTGGAATGGGTAGTACGGTGGTTAGTGGGTATACGGTGTGGTGGGTAAAGTGGTTAGTACAGTGGTGTATGTGGTTGTAGTGGTGAAAGTGTAGAATGGTTGGTGGATGGTTAGTCCTGTTGTGTAGTGGTTTAATAGGGTGGTGTAATGTTCTAGTATGGTGGTGTAGTTGTTAATTTGGCTGGTGTAGTGCTTAGTATGTTGGTGTACGGTTTAGTAGGGTGGTGTAGTGTTAGTACAGTTAGTGGTTAGTATGGTGGTATAGTGGTTAGTAAGGTGGTGTAGTGGTAGAACGTGGTGTAGTGGTTAGTGTAGTGGTTAGTATGTTGTGTAGAGTGTTAGTATGGTGGTGTAGTGGTTAGTAAGGTGTGTAGTGGTTAGTATGGTGGTGTAATGTCAGTAACGGTGTGTAAGGTAAGTACGGTGGTGTGTGGTTTAGTTTGGTGGGTGTAGAGGTTAGTACGGATGGTGTAGTGATTAGAAACGGGGTAGTGGTTAGTATGGTGGTGTAGTGGTTAGTAAGTGTGTAGTGGTTAATATGGTGGTGTAATGGTTAGTACGGTGGTTAATGTAGTGTAGTGGTTAGTATGGTGGTGTATTGGTTAGTACGTGATGGTGAGTGGTTTTAGTAAGGTGGTGTAGTGATAGATATGTGGGTGTAGTGGTTAGTACGATGGTGTAGTGGTTATGACGGTGGTGTAGTGTTATACGGTGGTGTAGGTGGTTTAGGTAGGTAGGGTAGTAATTATTGGGTGGTGTAGTAGTTTGTAATGATTTGTAGTGGTTAGTACGGTGTGAACTGGTTTTAGTAAGGTGGAGTTGGTGGATATTATGGTGGTGTAACTGGTTAGTACGATGGTGTAGTGGGTAGTAAGGTGGTGTAGTGCTTAGTAATGGTGTGTAGCGGTTTAGTATGTTGGTGTAGTGGTTATTATGGTGGGTAGTGGGTTAGTAGGGTGGTGTATTGGTAGTAGGTTGTTGTATGGTTAGTGAACCGTGGTGTAGTGGTTAGTTCGTGGTAGTGGGTTAGTACGCGGTGGTGTAGTGGGTTTTAAGGGGGCAAGGGGTGAAGTGGTGTTTAGTACGCTGGTGTAGTTGTTAGTATGTGGTGTAGTGGTCGTATGTTGATGTCGCTGTTTAGCAATGGTGGTGTATTGGTTAGAACGGGTGGTGTAGTGGTTAGTATGGTGTGTAGTGGGTTAGTACGTGTGGTGTAGTGGTTAGTACGGGGTGTGTAAGTGGTTTAGTAATGGTGGTGTATGGTTTAGTACTGTGGATAATTAGTTAAGTATGGTGGGTGTAGTGGTTAGTATTGTGGTGTAGGGGGTTAGTATTGTGGTGTATGTTTTTAGTATGGGGTGTAGTAGTTAGTATAGTGGTGTAGTGGTTGGTATGGTGGTTTATGGTTATATGGTAGTGTAGTGGGTTAGTAAGGTTTGTGTATGTTAGTAAGGTAGGGTGGTTTAGTATGGGGGTGTAGTGGTTTAGTATAGTGTGTAGTGGTGTTTGTATGTGGTGTAGTGGTTATATGGTAGTTGTAGTGGTTATAGTTTGTGTATGGTTAGTATAGTGGTGTAGTGGTGAGTATTGGTAGGTGTCCGTGGTTAGTATTGGAGTGTATTTGGGTTAGTATGGTGGTGCTAGTGGTTAGTCTGGTGTGTAGTGGTTAGTAGTTGGTGTAGTGGTTAGTATGGTAGTGTAGTGGTAGTATGGTGTGTGTAGTAATTATATGGTGGTGTAGTGGTTAGTAGGTGGTGTTAGTTATTGTATGTTGGTGTTGAGTTTAGTATGGTGGGTGTAGTGTTAGTATAGGGGTTTATAGTTAGTAGGTAGTTTGGTGTTATATGTGGTGTACGTAATTAGTATGGTGGGGTAGTGGTTAGTAAAGGTGGTGTAGTAATTAGTAGGGTGGTGTATGTTAGTATGGGTCGTGTAGTGGGATAGTATAGTGGTGTAGTAGGTTAGATGGTGGTGTAGTTGTTACGTACGGTGGTGTAGTGGTTAGTATGTAGTGTACGTGTTAGTATGTTGTGTAGTGGTTAGTATGGTGTGTATATTAGTATGTGTGTAGTGGTTAGTATTGGTGGTGTAATGGTTAGTAAAGGTTGTGTATATTAGTCCTGGTGTGTAGTGGTTAGTATGGTGGTGTAGTGGTTAGATACGTGTGTAGTGTTAGTCTGGTTATGTAGTAGTTATATGTGTGTAGTGAAGTATGGTGGTGTAGTGGGTAGTATGGTGGTTGTGGTTAGTATGGTGATGTATAGTTAGGTATGGTGAGAGTGATTAGTATGTCGGTGTAGTGGTTATATGGTGGTGTAGTGGTTAGTATAAATGGTGTAGTGGTAGTATGGTGCGGTAGTGGTTAGTACGGGTGGTGTAGTGGTTAAGTACGGTGGTGTAGTTGGTTAGTATGTGGTGTAGTGGTTAAATGGTGTGTAGTGGTCAGTAAGGTGTCTAAGTGGTTAGTATAATGGTTAGTGGTTAGTAGGTGGTGTAGTGGTTGTATGGGTGGTGTAGGGGTTGACATGGGTGTGTAGTGGGTTAGTACGGTGGTGTAGTTGTGAGTATGGTGGTTAGTGGTTAGTAATTGTTGGTGTAGTGGTTAGTATTTATGTAGTGGTTAAGTAAGGTGGTGTAAGTGTTATATGGTGGTGTAGTGGTTGATATGGTGGTGTAGGTTAGTACGGTGGTGTAGTGGTTAGTATGGTGTGTAGTGGTTAATATGGTGGTGTAGTGGTAGTATGGTGGTGTATTGTTGATTATGGTGGGTGAAGTGGTTATACGGTGGTGTAGTTGGTTAGTAGGGGTGTAAGTGTTAGTATGGTGGTGTAGGGGTTAGTAGTTAGTGAAGTGGTTATGTATGGTGGTGTAGTGGTTTTTAGTGAACGGTGGTGTAGTGGTTAGTATGGTAGTGTATGGTTAGTATGGTGGGGTAGTGTTAGTAATGGAGTGTAAGTGGTTAGTATGGTTGGTGTAGTGGTTAGTAGTTAGTGTAGTGGTTAACACTGTGTCCTCACAGTAAGATGATTTGGGTGTGATTTCCGGTGCGGGTTGTTCTGTGTGGAGTGTGTATGTTCTGACTGTGTTTGAGTGGGTTTCCTCCAGGTACTCCAGTTTCCTACCACAGTCCAAACACATGCATGTCGCTCACTCTAAATAGGTACTTGTGTGTGAGTGTGAGTTGGCCATGTGATGGACTGGCGACCTGTCTATGGTGTACACCGCTTTCGCCCGATGATACTGGGATTGGCTCCAGCCCACTTGTGACCCCAACTACCAGGATAAAGCACAAGATAATGTATGGATGGATAGATGTAACATTTATACGTCCACTTAAATCAGAAGGTGCTGTTCACTATTAGCACCTAGAATGAATAAAGTTACATTGGGGGCAGAGCCTTTTCTCATAAAGCCCCTCAGCTTTGGAATAACTTTGCAGTCAGTGTTCAGGACGCAGCCTCTGTTTTTAAATCTAGATTAAAACCCTACATGTTCAGTCGAGCGCTGGTAATAAGCTTGTCTGTTAGATAAGATGTGCAGGTCTGGGGTCACTGAGAGTGTTTGGGTAAACTAAAAATGATGGTGTTGTCCCTCCCGCTCCTCTCACGTGCTCACTTAGTTTTGTTGACGGAGGAGGGGCGCTGACATCTCAGAAAGTTCTCTGGTTCTCTGTGTTTAGCTATGCTGTAATAGCAGAGTAATCCACTGGGGACTGTTAAGCAGTTTCTTTAAATAATTAAAAAGATTATTGGAAACGTATGACAAAACACCCCGAGGTTGTACAAGACTAGAGAAACGAAGAGGCTCAGTTTTCACTCTAACTTCCGTTTTTGTCCATAAACTTTACATTCTAGGTCTAATGTGTTAACTGCTTTATCTCTGGAGTTCTCTAATTCAGGGGCTTTTTTTTAAAAAAAAAAAGATTGCTGCTTGGTTTTGGCCTTCTCTGAATAGAGTTAACAGACAGGATCCTGTCAGGAAGAGCGAATGCAAAAAACAGCAGCTTTTTCAGCCTGTTTCATCAGCCGTCTTGTAACGAAGCGCAGAGACAGTCGAGGGAAGATAGTGGCATAATTCTATCATACGAGCAACATAATACTGAACTCCTTCCAGCGCGTGGCGGGAATACCGCAGTGCCGTGTTTTGGCATTAAACTACTTTGCTTAGGAACAACTTCTAAACCCTTCATCCGAAACTGAATTAAACTGCATGTTTACACATAACAAGGTCTTTTCAGAACAATTTCACCCTTCAGCTCTCAGAAATCACAGGTGCTGGCAGTACTTCAGTTCAAGGTTCCAGTATCTGAATAGTAAAATCAGTTTTCAGGTATGTATTATGTCCTGTGTCACGTCTTGCCCTGCACCTCTCTCTTTCCACATACTTCTGCCTTTACTTTGCCCTCATGTTCTTTCCATGTGCTTCTGTTTATTTTAGTTTCTGAGCTCTTATCTGTAGCCACTCACTTGTCACACCACCTCACCTGTTCCTAGCTTCCTCTTCCCAGGTGTTTCTTTCTGCCTTTGTGTTTTTTCCTCTTCCTGGTCTGGCATTTGTGGATTTGTGGAATTTCTGGCAACCCATAACTATTAGTAGTTATCATCTTATACCTGCTTTGAATACTTAGTACACCTTTACTCTTATCTACTCTGCAAGACAGTAACTGCTGCCGCATTTAAGATGGAATGAGAGAATTCCAACAAGAAGCTAGCGAATAGGAACTTCAGCCTCATGTGAGATCAGAGCATCAGCACTTTGGAGAATCCAGAAGTTCTGCGGCTCTGAAGAAATAGAGTGGAGCGCTCCTCTGTCACTGCAGTATCTCTGAGTAATGAGTAATAGGCTCTGCCCATAAGACCACCGCTCCTGACTGTATATTACATGGGCTCAGTGTATTGTAAGAGCTGCGATTGCATCATGGTTGGTGTGCAGACCCTCCCACCACTAACAAGTCTTCAAGTACACAAACCCAGATTACGGACATAACAACACTCGGATTGATGACCTAAGCAGCTCGGGCCTCAAACCTTAGGTGCACTGTAATTGCAGGCCAGAGGGGGACAAAAGGGCTCAGGCCCTGAACAAGGCATCAGGGCCCAGTGTGAGTACGTCCTCATCTGATCTAACTTTGTCCCCACAACACCTAATATCCCACACAGGTGCTGTGGAAGGGCTGGTTGGCCCCCAGCCAGTGATCTAATGCTGCTAAAGCAGTTTTTCCCCACATGGAGCTGCTCGAGCCTTAAGATCCTGCAGAACTACATTACATTACATTTCTACAATTATTGATTCTGAGATATTATTGATTCTGGTTTAGAGTCAGATACTAAAATGTGAATGCTGTGAGTTCTGGGAGCGTTCAATGTAAGTCAGAAATCAATGCTGCTCATGCTTCTGCAAAAAAATCTATTTGCGAAAAAGAAAATCTGAAAAAAAAAAAACACATCATGTTATCATGTTTACAGAAGATGTGAGAGGAAGCCAGCGGGGGGGGGGGGGGGGGGTGGGGGGGTTATGGCCTTTTCTCCCACCATTAACAACTATGGAATAAAAACATCCACAGACTAAGTCATGTGTACAGAGGATTCTCTTATACGCTTAATAGTCATTTGGAGGGGAAACTAAACAGATGCAGTGTGGTCTCTGAATTGTTCCCCGGACCTTATATGCCTACTTACACCATCCATCCATTATCTTCTGCTTTATCCCGCTAGTTGGGGTCACGGGGGGGCTGGAGCCAATCCCAGCATCATCAGGTGAAGGCATGGACAGGTCGCCAGCCCATCACATGGCCAACACTCACTCTCGCACACACTCACACCTATGGGCAACTTAGAGTGAGGATCAACCTAACATACACCACCGTACTAACCACTACACCACCTTACTAACCACTACACCACCGTACTAACCAATATACCACCGTACTAACCACTACACCACCATACTAACCACTACACCACCATACTAACCATTACACCACCCTACTAACCACTACAACACCGTACTATCCACTACACCATCCATACTACCTACTACACACCACCATACTAACCACACACCACCTACTAACCACTGCACCACCAACTAACCACTACAACCACCATACTAAACACTACACCACCGTACTAAACACTACAACCACCATACTAACCACTACACAACGTACTAACCAATACACACCGTACTAACCACTACACCACCATAACTAACCACTACACCACCATACTAACCACTACACCACCAATACTAACCACTACACCACCATACTAACCACTACACCACTATACTAACCTCTACACCACCGTACTCACTACTACACCACCGAACTAAAAAAATCAGTGACAGCATCATTGAACACCTCCTAGGTTAGGGGGGCTGGCTGTGGTGTGAAACCCCCGCTGCATAAGCGCAGCTGATCTAACCTGACTGATCTAAAGATGCTGTTCACAAAACTTCTGAGAAGTTGTGCATATATATTTATTTATGAACCTGCTGGAGCATATAATTCTAGGAAATATACATTTGCCTCCAAGAGTTTCCGCTGCTTGATTTCATTCACGAATAGTGCCCCCTACACCCCTCTGGGGGCGACTGGAGAGCGAGGAAGACCTGGGCTGCATTCCAATCCAAATTACAATAAACTCTTACTCAAACCACAGCGGATGTACTATCAGCACCAAAAGTTCTCGAGACAAACAGCACCTCTCAGGGAAAAACTAACCTAGAGATATTTTCGAATCGGAAGAAGGTGAACAATGACAAGCGCTCGCTAACAGAACACAAGCTTTTCCTCTGTTTCCAGACCTATAAGCATGTCAGTGGAGTTCAACTGAGGCTCCTCCACTGAACTGCTGAGGGCTGGACGTGCGGTCACGGAGTTCTACCAAGGCTTAGACAACTTAGGCCTAAATTTTAGATCTTCCCCAAAAGCCCTCAGGGGTTTCCCGTCAGTAGAGTTAGATTCTGGAATTGTTTAGGAGTCTAAAGCAACTTTCTTTGCCTCTTAATGTTTGATGTCAGCCAGTAACAGAGAAGTGAGAAGTATAAATCTTTTCTATTATGAACTGCAGACTGGACAACATCAGCACAGTGCATAAACATGTGTTGACATGCCCATGCATGAAATGAAACTTGTGCTTCACAGCGGCAAACTCTGTGAAGTCCAGTCCAGACAATATATGGGATCCCTGACAAACTAGCACCAGGAAGACCTGGCAGACTCACCAACACTGTCCCCATCAGATAAACAGCTCTTTCATCTTTGAGGTTTAGATCTGAGAACATCCACAGGTGTTTCTGTCCATCCTTCCACTCTGAGAACACACCTCAACGCTATGTGGTCTAAAAGGATGTGTAGCTGGTTAGTAAGACCCTCGCTGAGTAAAGAAGATACAGACACATCAAACAAACGCTACTGCTGTTCTCAGAGCAATGGACTGACCACCCCAGAGTGCAGAACCTCAACATCACTGAACGTGATATAATATCCAGATAGGGCTGGGCGACATAGGAAAAAAATCTTATCACAATAATTTTCTTCATATCAGTCAATATCGATATATATCACAATATAAATCAAATCACTATTGAAGTGAAGATATGAAAATTTCAAAATTTTGTTAAATTATATTTATTTTCTATCAGAAGATAGACAAATGTACTATAGAACATTACAAAACTGTATTTCAAATAAATTCTACACACATTATATATATATATACACACACAAACTGTCCGAGTTCTTGTGTGTGAGGCGCCTAGGCTACGAGTCATTTGTGCCGCTAAAAGTCGAGTCAGAGCGCAGACTCTTAGTCTTTAACCATTTATAGATCACGTGTGTTAAGATACCCTTTAATACAATAAGTGTAGGATGGCCATGCACTTTTTCTCATGCTTCTGAGCCCCCCAGAGCTTTGGACTGTGTCTGTTGAGGTGAGTTCTTAGGGAATGGAGTCGATCACGTTAATGTTTTCTGTTCAACCAAACATGAAATGGCTGGAACTCTAGTTTAGCCACTTGATTGGTCTGGGGCAGTGCTATTGTCATTCTCATTGGCTGTTCGTGTTGTCTCTCAAAACATGGACAGAACTTAATTTTATTGACTTTATATCGACTACGTCTTCTAGTTCTAATGAGTAAACGTTATTTCGTTATCGTTTTATCACCCAGCCCTATATACAGATATTATTTTTTTTGTCAATATCTCACAAACCAATTTGCAATTCTTATTTAATTATTTCTGATTGGAAGCTCAAGAAAGCCAGCAAACCTCTAAAATAAACTCATTTGCTAAGATTATGATGGAAGCTAACATTTAGAACACATTCATCAGACACAGAAAGAAAAACTGATATAAACTTGCTGTGTTATTAAATACATATGTAATTACATGTGAATAGCCAAATGTAAAAAAAAGTTAATAACTTAACAAATTATTAAAGCAGCTTACATGGAGCTCATACCAACTTCTGAGAGAAAACCACATATGCAGTGTTGTCTTATGTGCTCATATATGCTGCACCTTGCTCTCTGCTCTACAGCTTCTCTGGAAAAAATAAAACATATGATGGAGCACTTCTATCTTCAGACTGCTAATAATATCTGGTTCCATAATATGTACACGTTCTCCTACGGGGCCTCTTCTCGCACAATATTGCAGCTTCCCTGTCCTAACACACCTTATCTGCTATTCTAAAAGCCTTTATAGATTCAGTCTGAAGTGCAGTGCAGGGAAAAGTCAGAGACCACCCAACAGTTGTTCTATTTCCAGTCTGAACAGCCACAAAGTACATATTACTTATCAGTGTATATATATAGATATATATAGATATATATAATATATATATATACTATATTTATATATATATATATAATATATATATATATATATATATATATATTTGTGGAGAAGATAAGATGTAAGCGAGGAATAATCCACTCGCGTAAGAAAGAAAAAGTTTCCAACACTGAACTTAGAAAAGATAAGAAGCTACAGGAAAATAAACGGGACCCCTAACAAGCACTTGGTGGACCCACCAACACTGTCCCCATCAGATAAACAGCTCTTTCATCTTAGAGATACAGGAGAACATCAAGCTTCAGCCTCAGATCTGAGAACATCCACAGGTGTTTCTGTCCATACCTCAGCGCCATGGGTCTGTGTGGCTGTTCAAGAAGCTCCTCGCTAAGAAAAGGAGATACACACACATCAAACAAAGAAGCTGAACGATGAACTGGCCACCCCAGTGGCCAGAACCTCAACATCACACAGTGCTAAAAGAGCTTCTAAGACTGAACTTTTGAGGTTGTGTCTCTCTGAGGAACAGGAGACACAACCTCCTGTGTAGCTGTTCAAGAAGCTCCTCGCTGAGAAAAGAAGACACAGACAAATCAAACTAAGAGAATGCAGCTGTTTTCAGAACAATTGGCTGACCACCCGAGAATCCAGAACCTCAACAACACTAAATGTGAAAGCAGAAAACTTTAAACCATCTTCTAAGACTGAACGTTGGAGGTGTGTCTGCAGATTTCTTTGAGAAACTAAATGTGAGCTGTAACAAAGGTATACAGTGGACACAGTAAACCCTGAATCCTCTGATATTATATTTAGTCATTGAAGCTTCTGTGTTACTTTCTGATGTTGAAAAATTAACAATATAATACAATAAAATAAAACATTATAGAAGATAACTCAACACTGTCCAGAGCATAGCGCCGCCCACCCGATCAGGCCTGGAGATCTACTGCTGCTGGCAACTTACTGCACACAACTTAGCATGCAGAGTTCATAAAGGTCAGTAAATGTCTCAGTGCTGACGGTTCAAACTGTCAACATAAATATCATGACTACCGTTAAACACCGAGCTCAGTTTTCTCAGACGACTGCAGTTGCTCATATTCACCGCTAAGCATCAGCCTTAATGCCGCTGTAGTGATGTTAGCATTATGGCTCAGCTAAAACATTAAACATATCCCGGCAGACTGACCACCGTCCTGAGAACAAGCTTTTCCAGTTTAACTCCTTTCCACTTTTTTTTTTCAACTGCCTGCAACTGGAAGTCCAGCCATTTTCTCTGCTACAAGGTGACATTATCTTGCAACACAGTCCTTATTGGCTGCCCACCAAACAAACACACAATGCACAGGGCTACAACAGTAAATACTGACGACTCTGAAATGTCCAGGTTTGGTGGAGCTACCAGCTTGTTCTGCCAGACTTTCAGGATTGGACTCTGACTTAAACTGATACAACAGAATTGACACCACTGTAAGAACAGCCACAGTGGTGTTTATCCCCTTTCACCCTGTTCTTTAATGGTCAGGACCACCACAGAGCAGGTACTATAAGGGAGGTGGATAGATCTCAGCACTGCAGTGACACTGACGAGATGGTGGTGTTTGTGTGTGTTGTGCCGATGTGGAGTGGATCAGACACAGCAGTGCTGCTGCTGGAATTTTTTTAAACATCTCAGTGGCACTGCTGTCTGAGAATCCCCACCAAACAAATTATCAGCTGCTCTGTTGGTGTCCTGTGGGGTCCTGATCATTAAAGACCAGGTAATAAGTGTACAGAGAATCAGATGAACTACATCTGTAAGTGTAGTACTATATGGTCAGTGGAGCTGCTCGTGTGGTCTTGTGGGTCCGATCAATTAAAGAACAGAGTAATAAAGTATAATAGAGAATCAAATGAACTACAGTCTGTAGTGTAGCTCCTATATGTCAGTAGAGCTGTTTAGCTCTGTGTGGTTCCGTGGGGGTCCTGCTCATTAAAGGAACAAGTAATAAAGTATACAGAGAATCAGATGAACTACAGTCTGTAAGTGTAGCTCCTATATGATCAGTGGAGCTGATATAATGGACAGTGAGTGTAGATACAAGAAGCTGATTTTAATGTTATGGCTGACCGGTGTACCTCCAGCCCTGTAAGTAAGAGCAGCATGTCTGCCACAGTGGGGGGAATAATAAGAGTTAATAATGTGAATGTGTTGAGCTGTAGCTGCTGCGGGGGTCCTCAGGGCGTGCGAGTATGGATCTTTCGCCCTCTCTTCTAGAGGCAGTCAGCGGCCGCAGAGAGGAGGTTAAAGACTCTAATAGTCATACTTACAACAATGACAGTGATGTATGAGTGTAGCGTGGCACTCTTTTCCCAGGACCATTCCCACCGTCCCCTTCACTGTCTTTCTGCCCACTAGTGAGTCAGTACACTCAGTACACACACACACACACACACAGTGCAGTGTGTACACTCCTCAACCAATACACACACCACACATTCACACATACTAGTGTGTGTTAATGTAATGGGCTGTCAGAGTATTGATTTAATTATGATGGATGGCATTTGTCTCATTTGCTTAAATCTGATCAGAGAGAACGATTTAAAAATCAGGACACTTCGTCATACAGTAGTGTGCAAAAGTCAGAGACCCTTACCAATAATTTAATTTCAGCAATTAATTATAAATAACTACCTTTTTGTCATTCGAAAATAGAATCCAGATATTAGAGAATCACACAGAAGCCTCAACAAATGACTTTAAAAGCTGATGGTTCACTGTGTCCACCATACTTTCAATACAGACTTCCTCAATGAGACAAAACCTCCAACGTCTTAGAATTTGGTTTCTGTTTTTCACCATTCAAATAACCCCCGTGATGTTCAGGTCTGGGCTCTGGAGTGGTCAGCCTATTGCTCTGAAAACACCGGCAGCTTATTTCCTCCTCCTTGTGCAAAATGAATCCAGATGCAGAAAACTGGACAAAATCTTTTACATCTTCTGAAACTGAGTTTACAGCAATTAGGTAATACAGTTACTTGTCCATTCCCTTTGTTACTGTATTTAATATTCTTCTTCTTACTCTTATTATTACTGTTCTTATTCTATTTATTATTATTATTATTATTATTATTATTATTATTATTATTATTATTATTATTATTATTTGTCTCCAGGATTTTTGGGCATGTAGTGTTGATAGAAGTCACACTAATAACACCTTATTTACCATGTGAGAAACCATGCCAACCACCTAGAAAACAACTGAACAACCTCCTGGGAAACCACATCACTCACCTAGCAATACCCTAGTAACCACACAGCAACATCCTAACAACCAAGTAGAATACTATAGCAATACTATGTACTATGCACTATGTTTTCTGTACTACGTACCTTGTATTCTGTACTGTGTTTTCTGTACTCTGTAATTTGTATTCTGTACTGTTTTCTGTACTCTGTGATTTGTACTCTGTACTGTTTTCTGTACTCTGTAATTTGTATTATGTACTGTTTTCTGTACTCTGTAATGTGTATTATGTGCTGTTTTCTGTACTCTGTCATTTGTATTATGTACTGTGTTTTCTGTACTCTGTAATGTGTATTATGTGCTGTTTTCTGTACTCTGCAATTTGTATAATGTACTGTTTTTTGTACTCTGTAATTTGTATTATGTACTGTGTTTTCTGTACTCTATGATTTGTACTCTGTACTGTGTTTTCTGTACTCTGTGATTTATACTCTGTACTGTTTTCTGTACTCTGTAATTTGTATTATGTGCTGTTTTTTGTACTCTGTAATTTGTATTATGTACTGTTTTTTCTGTACTCTGTAATGTGTATTATGTACTGTTTTCTGTACTCTGTAATTTGTATTATGTACTGTTTTTTTGTACTCTGTAATTTGTATTATGTACTGTGTTTTCTGTACTCTGTGATTTGTACTCTGTACTGTGTTTTCTGTACTCTGAGATTCGTACTCTGTACTGTGTTTTCTGTACTCTGTAATTTGTATTATGTACTGTTTTTGTACTCTGTAATTTGTATTATGTACTGTTTTTTCTGTACTCTATGATTTGTACTCTGTACTGTGTTATCTGTACTGTGTTTTCTGTACTCTGTAATTTGTATTATGTACTGTGTTTTCTGTACTCTATGATTTGTACTCTGTACTGTGTTTTCTGTACTCTGTGATTTGTACTTTGTACTGTTTTCTGCATTCTGTACTATACTTTATGTACTCTGTACTCTGTAATTTGTATTGTGTACTGTTTTTTTGTACTCTGTAATTTGTATTATGTACTGTTTTCCGTACTCTATGATTTGTACTCTGTACTGTTTTCTGTACTCTATGATTTGTACTCTGTACTGTTTTCTGTACTGTGTTTTCTGTACTCTGTAATTTGTATTATGTACTGTTTTTTGTACTCTGTAATTTGTATTATGTACTGTTTTTTCTGTACTCTATGATTTGTACTCTACTGTGTTTTTTTGTACTCTGTAATGTGTATTATGTACTGTGTTTTCTGTACTCTGTAATGTGTATTATGTACTGTGTTTTCTGTACTTTTTAATTTGTATTAAGTACGTATTTTGTAACACTTAATTTGTCTATTATGTACTGTTTTTTTCTGTACTCTATTATTTGTACTCTGTACTGTGTTTTCTGTAGTGTTTTTTGTACTGTGTTTTCTGTACTCTGTAATTTGTATTATGTACCGTTTTTTGTACTCTGTAATTTGTATTATGTACTGTGTTTTCTGTACTCTATCATTTGTACTCTGTACTGTGTTTTCTGTACTCTATGATTTGTACTCTGTACTGTGTTTTCTGTACTCTATGATTTGTACTCTGTACTGTGTTTTCTGTACTCTGTGATTTGTATTATGCACTGTTTTTTGTACTCTGTAATTTGTATTATGTACTGTTTTTTGGTACTCTGTAATTTGTATTATGTACTGTGTTTTCTGTACTCTATGATTTGTACTCTGTACTGTGTTTTCTGTACTGTTTTCTGTACTGTGTTTTCTGTACTCTGTAATTTGTATTATGTACTGTTTTTGTACTCTGTAATTTGTATTATGTACTGTTTTTTCTGTACTCTATGATTTGTACTCTGTACTGTGTTTTCTGTAATTTGTATTATGTACTGTGTTTTCTGTACTCTATGATTTGTACTCTGTACTGTGTTTTCTGTACTGTGTTTTCTGTACTCTGTGATTTGTACTTTGTACTGTTTTCTGCATTCTGTACTATACTTTACGTACTCTGTACTCTGCACTATGTGCTCTATACAGTCTATGAAACATCAAGAGTGCACACTTTAACAGCAGTTCACATGTGTCCTCTGCGCCCAAACTGCTGTGATGCATGGCTCTAATTTTTCTGCTGCATCTGAAAGCACTGCTGAAGATTTGCTGGTGCTGCTGTTTGTCCTTAAAAGCATGACTGTATTGCTGTGGCATGTCTGTTGCTATGATGTGTTTGTGTACTAGTGAAAGAGTACATAGGGTACTCTGCAGTTATCAGAGCCCCCCTTCATTTGTTTCACTTCTACCTAAAATACTGCTATTAAATACAAGTCACTGACCTTTCACGAGACATACTAAAAAATGATGGTTCTTCAGTATAGATGGTTCTACTGTGAGAGGCGTTCCTCAGATTGACAGAATAGGGTTGAACTGAGTTCTAGATAGCACCAGAAAGAGTTCTTCTATGGTTATGAGATGAAGGATAACTCTCTTTGTTGCTATACAGAACACTTTTCAAGGGGTTCTATGAAGAACCTCTACTAAAGCAAATTTTCCAAACCATTTCTTTATGGTTCTAAATGGAATCACTGCTCTTGCTTATGTTTTCGGTCTTTGACCAGAAGAAATAAATGTAGTCTCTGTGAGACTGTACTGTATGTGTATACCATGTTTCATCCCAAACGTCTGAAGGGTATTTGGCTCCACACTGGCCACCTCTCAAGAACACACACACACACACACACACACACACACACACACACACACAAATAAAGTAAACCCTAGCTCAGCAGCAAGCTCTCACGTCTTCTGCAGCTATTCAGAGATTTCAAAATGCTAATACATGACACTCTGCGTTTCAAGCCTTTGAGAACACAAACCGCACACCGCTGTTGATTATTCAGCTCAAAGCCAAAGCAAACCAAGTCCATTCAGACTTCACAACAAAGCTTCTTTCATGCTGAAATCAGTTTTGCGCCAATATCTACTGCCTCCATCAAACCGAGGCACTTCTTACAGAGCGCTCACGCTAAACTGGCCAACCACAACAAGATCAGAGGCCTCCTTATAAAACAAAGAGTCGAAATCGGTTTGGCTTTCATTCCCATTTAAAATTTAAAGTCACTACATTTCTGCTGGTCCCATGCTGAGCCGCGAATCAGTGATCAAGATGAACAGTTTTAATTTGGAAAGATTTCACTTGGAATTCTGTTAACAAATCCTTGTGTTGAGCTGCTGGTGAGCAATGAGTGGTGAAAGGTGGAGGGATGAGAACCTCCAGCTGTTGTTGTACCTTCGTTTCTCAACTCAACCAGCAAACACAGTTCAGCTGACTACAGGTCCAACTGGCCCCAATCTATATAGCCAGGTCGTTATCTCTCAGGCTTGGGGCAGATTTCCTTGGGAGGTTCCACAGGGTCTCCTGAGCTGTACACTTTATGTTGGTCATCTATCACCTCATTGTAGTTGGCAGGCATGGTATGTCAAGTCAAGTCAAGTCAAGTCAAGTGGGTTTTATTGTCATTTCAACTACATACAGAGTACACAGTGAAACGAAACAACGTTCCTCCAGGACCATGGTGCAACATAGACAGTGCAAACAGACACAAGTGCACACACAACAAACAGGCGGACATACAACACAAAACACACACAGTACAGACAGTGAATTAATAAATCATTGCCGGTAGTGAGCAAATTGGTGCCATGTGTAAATAAATAAGTCCAGTGAGGTAGTAAAGTTATTAGTGGCAATGCTTGTGCATAAATGCTTCCCCTATTTTCCGGGGTAACTGTTGGAGAGAGAGAGAGAGAGAGAGAGGAGAAGAGAGGGAGTGTACATGTACCAGATGATAGCAGTTTCAGACGTTGATTGTGTTGAGAAGATCTAATGGCTTGGGGGAAGAAGCAGTTTGCAGCGGCTGGTCGTGTTTGGACCGTACCCTCTGGATAATCCGTCTTCTGATGGCAGGAGGGAGAACAGTCCCTGTGTGAAGATGTGGGTGGGTCATCCACAATGCGGTTGCTTTGCGATAGCAGCGGGTGAGTAAATGTCCAAGACGGAGGAGGAGACTCCGTTGATCCTCTCAATAGCTGTCCTCACAATCCGTTGGAGGGACCTTGCGGTTCAGAGGCTGTGCAGGTCCCAATCCAGCAGTGATGCAGCTGGCTTAGGAATGCTCTCCTAATGGTTCCCCTAATAGAAGAGGGTGAGGATGGGTGGAGGGAGACGGGCCTTTCTCAGCTTCCGGAGAAGAAGAGACACTGCGGGCTTTCATGGCTGTTGAGCTGGTGTTTCAGGGACCAGTGAGGTTTCTCATGCTAGGTGGACCCAAGAACTTGGTGCTCTTAACGAACACCACAGATGAGACCTTGAATGTTAATGCCGTGAGAGTGGTCCGGTCTTTGAGTTCCTGAAGCAACAACCATTTCCTTGGTATTCTCTACATTCCAGTGAAGGTTGTTGACTGTACACCATTCTGTCAGCTGCTGTATAACCTCTCCCAGTATAGCTGACTCGTCGCCTTTGCTGTTGAGACCCAGCACAGTTTGTATCATCGGCGAACTTTATGATGCTGTTAGAACTGTGTTTCGCAACACAGTCATAGAGTCAGCAGGTGAACAACAGAGACTCAGTACACTGCCACTGGGTGCCCCATTGTTCATGGGATGGTGCTGGAGCTGGCTGTCCCCGAACCGTACTAACTGGGGCCTCCCTGTCAGGAAGTCGAGCTCCAGTTGCATAGGGGGGAGTTGAGGCCCAAGCAGGCATCACTTTAACGTCCTGTGAGATTCGTGGATGATGGTGTTGAATGCTGAACTAAGTCATGAACAGCATTCGGGACGTAGGTGTCCTTCTTCTCCAGGTGGGGTAAGGGAGAGATGAAGGGGTGGTGATGGCATCGTCCTGGAGCGTTTGGGACGATGATGCAAATGGCAGGGGGTCTAGATGAAGTCAGGGGCAGTTGGGTCTTGATGTTCCCTCATGACTATCCTCTCGAAGCACTTCATGAATGATGGGCGTGAAGAGCTACGTGACGGTAGACATTGAGGCAGGACAACACACCGTGGACTTCTGTCGGCACAGGGCCGATGGTGGTGGTCTGGAGGCAACGTAATTGGGGACAGTGGGGCTCCGCAGGGAGACGTTGAAGATGTTCTGGGAGAACTCTGTCAACTGTCTGCACACTCTCTGAGCACTCTGCCAGGGATGTTGTCGGGGGGTCCTGCAGCTTTCCGATGGGGTTGACTCTGGCGCAAGTTTTCCTCACGTCCACTGCAGTCCGGCACAGCGCATGCTCGTCTGGCATGGGTGGATCTTGTTTACCAACGTGTTGTTCTGTGCCTCAAACCGTGCATAAAAGTCGTTCAGGCCTCCGGGAGGAAGGCCATCACTGTCACAGGACGGTGGCATTGTCCTGTAGTGAGTAGGATTTCCTGGATGCCCTGCCACATGCGCCGCGTGTCACCCGTGTCCTTGAAGTGGTTGTGGAATTCTCTGGCATGTGTGCGCTTTGCCTCTCGATGGCTTGCGTGACAATTTTGGCTCTTGCTTTCCTTATGGCCGCCTAGTCACCCACGTCTGAAAGCCGAGTCCGGGTCCTCAGTAGCACAACGCACCTCAGGAGTCGTCCACGCTTCTGTTTGGGCGTGGGGTGATGGGCTTGGAGACAGTGACATCATCAATACACTTGCTGAAGTAGCCAGTGACTGATGCAGTGTACTCTCCAAGTAAACAGATTCGGCATGCAGTCGCAGCCTCCGACATGTCCCAGGCAGTGCCTCAAACATCCCCTGAAGGGCAGAGTATGCTCCTGCCAGCCAGGTTTTCACAACACCTGCTTCTGAACTGGTCTGAGGCGTCTGATGAGGTGGGTAAGCCTGGAGTCAGATACACACGACATGTTCCGAGAACGCAGGTTGGGGGCGGGCTCCGCCCGGTACGCCTGGGTATGGTTGTGTAAACAAGGTCCAACGCGTTCGCGGCTCCTCCTCCGTGGCACATGCGGGATGGAATTTAGGGATGACTGACTGGAATTAGCGTGGTTGAAATCTCCCGCGACAATGAACAGTGCGTCTGGATGTCTGGTTTGCAGATCACTAATGTAAGAAACTTTCACAACACTGTGCAAAGCATGATTCCCGGCTATCCGTGTCTGTGAGTCCATCACAACATGACTGTCCTCTCTTTTTTCCTTCATCACTCTTGCATTAGCATTCTCCTCCAATGGTGCTTAGCTATATAAAGATTGTTGGTGGCAGCTGGAGAAGATGCAGTGGAGCTTCACATCTCAGAGGAAGCACATACCAGTTATCACCCTCCTAGCTTGGTAGCATTCTGGGATGGGGGGAGCACTGATTAGGACTAGGACTGTGGGAGGGCATCTACACTGCCACACTGGACTATGTTCTTACAGTTGAGTTTAACTAGGCAGGTCAGATATAGCAATGAAAAGAAGGTACATGATCTAACAGCGTGACCTTCCACACACGTACTAAATACATATAATTTGGAATGTTTAATACAGTTTCTTTTTTTAACAGTTGTGTTAAACTGTCACACAAAATGCTACAGAGGTTACAATAAGTTTATGTTTCAGCAGACCGTGTTGTTTTATAACAGGGTCTGCAGGAACCTCCCAAGGAAACCTGCCCCAAACCCAGAAGATAACGACTTGGCCAGATGAAACATGGACGGAACTCAATTCTGTTGACTTTATATCGACTACGTCTTCTAGATCTATCGAGGAAAAGTTATTTAGCCATAATTATCGTTATCGTTTTATCACCCAGTCCTACTCTGAACTGGTCTCCCTCTTTATTTTGATGGCAAGGAAAGAAGGTAAAGCACTCTGAATGACTGTCATATATGAAAGGTGCTATATAAATTTTCCCCTGCAAATAACAGCATGAACAGATCAGAACTGAGAAACAAATCTGATCTGCCTGCCGTGTAAACAGCCACAGAGAAGAAAAACAAAGCAAAACGAAAGAACGAATGAAGTGAAATGAAATGCAAAGCTAAAAAACTACGGTGATATGTGTTTTCATGTTCTGCATGTTCCCGAGACACAATTCCAGAATAATGATAGTGTTTGTTGGGATTACGGAGGATCCAGTTCATTGAGTGAAAGCTGTGACCCTGCATTAGACTCCTGCTGAGCTTCATATGCAACAAGTTCTCATACACAGCATCACGATCACGCTGACACAATCAGCTTTAATTCACACTGCATAGCTCAACCTCATCGCCTCGCAGAGGACGGGTTCCTCTCAGTGGTTCCTCTCCATGTCCTTAGAGAGTTTTTCCTGCCTCTGTGTTCATCAGCCTGCTTATTAGGGGTCTGGATGGAGTGAATGTGGGGCAGTATGAGGGAACCTAAGTGGAGATCTGGGCTTTATGCTGACTAGAAAGCCTAATGGAACAACCTAGATGTTCTACGAACTTCTTCAGGCCTCTTGGAAGAGCATCCCAGGTGGTTCAATCCGCAGAACCTACTTTAGAACATGTTTTCACCAAATTTCGAATCCTGTAGTAATCCCTACAGTCGAATCTTCATCAGCTCACGTATCATTCTTCCCGTTCACGGTTCCCAAAATCAACCACGTCAGCAAATTCATAATTCATTCAACTTTCTTGAAAATCTCTGTGCACCTTCATGGGTGATCAAACAGCCATATGCTCGTCAGACGTCAGACGTTAAGCAGATTCACTGCATGAATTTCGAGATGCAGCAACTGCCAGATCAGGACAATCCATCATCCAGTGATCAAACAGAGGCAGGTAGGAGTCAAAATCAGAAGAGGCAGTGAGGCTCACTCGGAAACATATAATTACACGCAAACCACCAAGAAGAAAACTGGAGAAACACAAAAAGAAGCAGGTGTTGAGGATAATAAGGGGGCGGAGCCCGATAAGGCATTTGATTATCAGCTTCAGTGTCATAAAACCTGCTCAGTTAATCTGTCTTCATTTACGAAAGAGAAAAAGAAGAAAGGCTCTTTAATTAGAGTCGGTTCCCAACGTTCACCTAACAGAGGCCATTCACTGAAACCCCGTCCAAATCATGAGCCCTTAGATCCAGATCTATGGCTCGGCTTGACCCTCAGTATGTGGTCACTTAATTAGGAATTAATTAGGTCACACTGATGGAATATACACTGACCAGCCACTTCTTTACAACCAGCTACATCGATTGTCCAATTTATCAGCTCCACTGCCTGTGTAGGAGCTACACTTACAGACTGTAGTTCATCTGATTCTCTGTATACTTTATTACTCTGTTCATTAATGATCAGGACCCCCACAGACCACCACAGAGCAGGAATTATTTGGGTGGTGGTCCTGTGGGGACAGCTCCACACTGCAGTGACAATGATGGGGTGCTGCTGTAGTGTTAAACGACGTTGAGTGTCCACTACTGTCCACTCTAAGAGACACGCGTAGCTACGTGCTGCCACAGGTGTAGATGTAAAAGTCAGAGACAGGAGCTCATCGCTTTTTTCAGTGCTTCATCACGCACACTGTCTGATCCTATCACTCAAGCACAACCCCAACACTACACAACCACCACCACGTCATGTGCCTGCGTGGCTGAAAATGATCCACCTCCCTAGTAGTAGCCTGCTCTGTGGTGGGTCCTGTGGGGGACCTGATCATTACATAACAGAGTAATAAGTATATACAGAGAAGCAGATGAACTACAGTCTGTAAGTGTAGCTCCTATATGTCGAGTAGAGCTGCTCTATGTGGTCCTGTGGTGGGTCCTGATCATTAAAGAACAGAGTATAATAAAGTATACATAGAATCAGATGAACTACAGTCTGTAAGTGGTAGCTACGTATATGGTCATGGAGCTGCTCTGTGGTGGTCTTGTGGGTGTTGTCCTGATCATTAAAGAACAGAGTATAACGTATATAGAGGAATCAGATAACTACAGTCTTGTCGTGAGCTCCTATATGGTCAGTAAGCTGCTCTGTGGTTAGTCCCTGTGGGGGTCCTGATCATTAAAGAACAGAGTAATAAAGTAAATCAGAGAATCAGATGAACTACAGTCTGTAAGTGAAGCTCCTAATGGTCATGGAGCTGTTTCTGGTGGTGTCCTGTGGGGTCCGAGCAATTAAAGAACAGAGTAATAAAGTATACAGAGAATCAGATGAACTACAGTCTGTAACAGTTGTGATGAAACTCCAGCAGAAGAACGTCTCTGAGTTCCACGCACTCTGTTTACACGTGATGTAACTCAAAGAACACTGATCTGATTTGCAGGAAGTGTTCGCTGAACCACATTCAGTTCTGGGTTGAGTGACACGCTAATGCAGAGAGATGTTCCCGTTCCTTCTCACAATCCACAGAGCTGGCAGCCTTCACTCATCCTCCTACTCGAGAGCAGGAACCACAGAGAAGGAGGGAAGGAGAAGGAGTGAGGGAGTGAAGGGAAGAAGGAGAGAGATGGGCGAGCGCCAGCTCAGACTCCTGCAGAGTGGAGCATGTGGCAGCAGAAGAAAGTGGCCAAGTCAGTCGGAACAAATGGAGGAGAGGACCACAAAGAACTTCCTAAAAACCCCCTAAACATGGCCCCCTTGTCCACCCCCCGCCACCCTATGTCCGGCTGCACGGCCAGGAAGTCGGCCCCTCCCAGCAGAACGTTTTCCTTCCTGCTGTGATTTCTGCTCTTGATCTTCTTCTTCAGGTCCTGCAGGCTTCACTGCACCCTCTCTTCTCCTGCTTCTATCTTCTCTCCTCAGGTGTTTTTTTTTTTCTATCTACCTCTCTATTCTTTCTTTCTTTCCTCTTCGTGTCTTTTCACCTGTAAGTTTCTTTCTTTTTTGTCTTTTGTCTTTCATTCCTTTTGTTTTTTGCTTTCTTCTACCTATATCTTTCTTTTCTGTTTCGCTCTATTCTTTTCTCTCTGGTTTGTTCTGTGATTTGTTTGCTGTGTCCTTCTTTCCTCCTATTTTCTCTTTTTTCTTTTTCTATTTTATCCTATTTTGCTCATATTTCTACATTTGTTCTTTATTTCTTTTTTGTTTCTATTCTTTCTTTTGGTGCTTCTTTAGTTATCACTCCTTCTATTTGTCTGTATTTCTATTCCTTCCTTCATTTTTTCTTTTGTCGTCTTGTTTATATGTTTTATTTATCTCTTGATTTTTCCCTCCAGCCTTTAAAATAAAAAATGGAGCAAGAAAAAAAAACTCTTTTCCTTCCTCTGCTGTATGTTGCTCATTCATCACACTCATCTCTCTCACTCTCTCTCTCTCTGTCTCTGGCGACTGTGTGTGTATATCCTACTCAGACGTGTCATTCAGCGCAGACAGAGAAGAGAAACAGATAAACAGTATCATCAAAAAGAAACTCTCGCGCTCTCTTTCCTCTCTCTCTCTCTTTCCTCCATCTCGCCACTCTGTTCCTTTCTCTCTCTCCCCCTCTTTCATCAACCCCCCCAAGGCCTCAGGGTACAGATGGTGATATAAGTGTGCATAGAAACGGGTACAACAGCACATACACACATCTCCACACACTCTTCTCTCTCCAGTCGTTTTTCAGCCGCTTAAAAATCAATAATCCACGACTGCAACCGCTCAGTGTGAGATTAAACACCACCAACAAACTGAAGTGAACATATACAACACAGCGCAGAACTCAGAGACCATCTGTGTGTATTATATATATATATATATATATATATATATATATACCGGTATAACATTAAAACCACCTTGTATCTACACTCACTGTCCATTATATCAGCTCCACTGACCATATAGGAGCTACACTTACAAACTGTAGTTCATCTGATTCTCTGTATACTTTATTACTCTGTTCTTTAATGATCAGGACCACCACAGGACCACCACACAGTAGATACTATTAGGGAGGTGGATCATTCTCAGCACTGCAGTGACTCTGACATGGTGGTGTTGTGTTAGTGTGTGTTGTGCTGGTGTGAGTGGATCAGACACAGCAGTGCTGCTGCTGGAGTGTTTAAACAGCTCAGTGTCACTGCTGGACTGAGAATCGTCCACCAACCAAGACTATCCAGACAGCAGTGTCCTGTGGGTGGCGTCCTGTGTCCACTGATGAAGAACTAGAGAACACAAACTGTGCAGCAGCAGATGAGCTACTGTCTCTGACTTTACATCTACAAGGTGAACCAGCAAGTAGTAGGAGTGTCTAATAGAGTGGACAGTGAGTGGACACAGTGTTTAAACACTCCAGCAGCAGTGCTGTGTCTGATCCACTCACACCAGCACAACACACACTAACACACCACCACCAGGTCAGCGTCACTGCAGTGCTGAGAATGATCCACCTCCCTAGTAGTAGCTGATCTGTGGTGGTCCTGTGGGCGTCCTGATCATTAAAGAACAGAGTAATAAAATATACAGAGAATCAGATGAACTACAGTCTGTAAGTGTAGCTCCTATATGATCAGTGGAGCTGCTCTGTGGTGGTCCTGTGGTGGTCCTGATCATTAAAGAACAGGGTAATAAAGTATACAGAGAATCAGATGAACTACAGTCTGTAAGTGGAGCTCCTATATGGTGGGTGGAGCTGCTCTGTGGTGGTCCTGTGGGGGTCCTGATCATTAAAGAACAGAGTAATAAAGTATACAGAGAATCAGATGAACTACAGTCTGTAAGTGTAGCTCCTATATGGTCAGTGGAGCTGATATACAGTGGACAATGAGTGTAGATACAAGGAGGTGGTTTTAACATTATGGCTGACCAGTGTGTGTGTGTGTGCACTATATATATATATATATATATATATATATATATATATATATATATATATATATATATATATATATATAATGGCTGGGGGAAGAAATATATATATAAGTTATTCCATTTTCAGGAGTTGTTTTGGAGTAGATGTAGATCACCTGAAAGACCTGCTAGACCCTCAAACCTGTCCCCATCAGATAAACAGCACTTTCATTTAAGCTTTCATCTTTGAGAGAGAGAGAGAGAGAGAGCAGAAACATCAAACTCCAACTTGCTTCAGATCTATCATAGCTCTTCACTGATGAAACCTTTTTTCATTATTATCTTACAGCTCATTTTTATTCAGATTACTCCACCAGGCAGAGCAGTGAAGGGGGCTGGTACTCACTCTGCACAGGAAGCCACGACTGAAGTCAAGGCCTTGTGCTGTTTGTCATTCCAGAACCACAGATTCCACAGTCTTACAGAGGAACATCTTCAGTGTTGAACAGAGTGGTGGAGATGTAAAGAGAGACGTTCAGAGTGGTGTATATAAAACTACAGACCCTGACTCTCTTTACGGTGGTGCTCAGCACAAACACAGACGGAATCAGAACAAAGTAACAAGCGGTGAAGTTTCGTAACTCCATTCATCACTTCCCAGTCTGTATGGCACAGATATGCATACCAACCCGCGGCCAGTTTTAAATACATAAATCTTGTGATATGTCCATCCATCTATTATATTCTGCTTTATCCCGCTAGTCTGGGTCACTGGAGCCAATCCCTGTGTCACTGCAGTGCTGAGAGTGATCCACCTCCCTAATAGTACCTGCTCTGTGGTGGTCCTGTGGGGGTCCTGATTATAACAACAGAGTAATCAACAAAGTTTACAGAGAATCAGATGAACTACAGTCTGTAAGTGTAGCTCCTGTATGGTCAGTCAATGTGACGTGTATATATATCATATCTCCAAAATTGCAACTTTACAGGAGAGAACAAAAAACTACTTTACTTTCAATGTAAGCCAATGGAACCAGAGTTTTTCCCAAGCGGTTTTGGAGCCTTTCTATTGGTGGATTCATCATAAAATTTTCACACAATATAAACAATGATCGGTGTGTTCAAGTGATGTAGAAAACTCAAAATCGACAAAAATGAAGATATATATATATATATCGTCAAGCTTTTGTTCTAAGGGACAAAGCAACTAAGGTAAAAACAAAATACAGGACGGTATAGTAAGATATGGGCCCTTAAATCATTGAATTATGCATAAACACTTTTAAAAATTGATCATTGGCTACAATAGACGAGCTGCAGGTCAAGAGGGAGCAACAAGGTAGGCGTCTCTGCTAGAGTGGTGCATGCTGGCGTTCCTTTAGGAAACACTTAATTGGCCCTTTAATTACAACTCGGCTTGCAAAGTGTTTTCAAGTGACGTTTAACACGCAGCCCATGTTTGCTGTCCAGAAATGTGAGAGTAATTATTATCCTCTAGAAAGGGGGGAAAAACTATTCACGAGGCGGACCCACTCTCCCATCCACGACCCGGACCTCAGCTTGACCGCAATTATTTTAGCGCAGGCTAACATTGTGCTTCTCATCTCTGAGATGATCTGATAGGCTCGGGCTCGGTGGTGAGGCCTGCGTTCCTGCTTGTAGGAGTACATACATTCTTATTCCAGCTATCATAGCAGCGTCTCTGAAGGCTTATCCAGGTGTACTTACCTCGTAAGCCTCTCTCTCTCTCTCTATCGCCTCTATCTCTCCCTTTCTCCTCTCTTTCTCTCCTTTAAATAAATGGGCTGGAGCATCACCAAGAAGCCCTGAAAAGCATCCAAATAAAAAGGCTCCCCTTATTTGAATCTGTTTAATGTTGGCGCGGAATTGAGGCCGTTAGTGAGCATGAATAAATCTATTGTGGGGAAAGGTCAGCGGATCTGTCTTGGAGACACGCGGCCAATACCAAATAAGCTCTGCCCGCTTTTCAGCAGACCTGGGATTGGCTCTGGAGTTGCTTTCGCTGCGGTTCACTCCTTAAACATAGAAAAGTCTGCATAGAGCCAAGTTAGAGATTAGCGTTACGCATGACTCAGAACTATGGAGAGAGATTAGTCACCTGACAACTGCGTGAAAGGTAATTCACAGATTGCACACACATATCACAAACATAGTTCCTTACATTATACCAGGGCTGGGGCGACGCATCAACATAACTGATTATGAAATTACGTTGATTAGTATAACGTGTTGATGCGTCGTAAAGATAGCCGCTTCTACTGAAAGCATGGATTTATCTGGAGCGCAAGCTGCAGCTAAAAACAATCACTCATGTATCTAAAGTTGTGTGAGTGTTTCACACAGAAACACAACAGTGTGGTGCTCTGTCAGCTCTGTACAGTGGAGATGATCACAACAGTACAACTGCTGTACACGAGACCTTGAAGATCAAAGAGCTTCATCAACACAGCAGCAGGACAGCACCTGTTTACCTGTTTATCTTATCTTCTAGATTATTTTAAGATTATTAACACGTGTATCATGTTTCTTTCAGTAGTGTCACTTGAAAAGTCTCATTGTTAACTGTTTCTTAATCGTCCAGTGTAGAAACTAAGACTGTTCTAGATACCGTGGGAGCTTTAAACACACGTAGCTGCTTCTTAATCGTCTCTCTGTTAAAATATATAGTCCACAAACTATCCGAGTTCTTGTGTGTGAGGCGTGTATGCGACGAGTCATTTGTGCCTGTAGAAGTCGAGTCAGAGCGTAGACTCTTAGTCTTTAACCATTTATAGATCACGAGCGTGTAAGATACCCTTTAATACATTAAGTGTAGAACGGCCATACACTTTCCTCGTATGTCTGAGGCCCCCCTACAGCACAGAGTCATCAATTCCACAGGTTACTTAATTACTACACACACATATATACACAAAATCATCCATTGGTTACTAACACATTAATTCCTAACACACCCACATTGGAGTAATCTAAAAACCGTTGGATTAATTGACTAATCGAAAAAAAGAATCCTTAGATTAATCAATTAAGAAATGTATCATTAGGTGCAGTCCTACATTACACTACAGTTACACTTCATTCAGCTTTAGCTACATCAGCCAGCCTGCCCCGTACTTCAGCTCCTTCATACTGTGCTCGAGCTAGGTCAGCGCCCAGCGTCCAGTGGCTATTTTGCCGTTACACCATGAGCTGCGGCCGCTGTCATGGTTTAGCTCATCTGCTGCGGCTCCATGATGAAATATCTGGTTAACCGGGTCAACCGTCTACTGCAAACATGTGAATGGAGCATCGGGGGTCTTCACTAGTTCTGCTGTATTCTGATACACGCTGTACTGAGTTAACATGCCACATGTGTTCTTATTATTATTTAAGCTCTTTTTATTGATTTTTCTGTTAATAGTATCAGTATAAGATCAACATTGTACAACAAAAGGTATCACTTATCAGGTATTTACATTTACTTATCTCAACCCACCCACCCTTCCACCCACACGCCCACCCATATACCCAACATACTCCCACCCGCCCAACCCACCCAGATCACCCGCCCAACCCACCCAAATCACCCGCCCAACCCACCCAAATCACCCGCCCAACCCCCCCAAGGGGTCTCACACAGAGCTGCAACAACACTTAACTCAGGAAATACAGGTCCTATGTTTTCTATCACTGATTAGCTCTCAGGATCAGCTAAGTTAGAGAAATATCGCGGAGAGCACATTTGGGCTGAAGATGACGCATACCAGCACATAGCAGATTGTCACTTCTGTCTCTATGTGTATCAGTTGCTATTATATTTAGCTAAAATGACTTTATAAAGTCAGTTATCTATTAATATGCAGGTAATATGCAGGTTATGCAACTTGTTGATGTTTGCAGGCTCCATATAATTGGTCTAAATCTACAAAAGACCATTCCCAGCATTGACTCCCTGGTCTTCACTTCAACCTCCTGAAAGCTGAATGCTACCATCAATGTGAATGGGCTGAAAACACTGAAAGCAGAGCATTGTTAGTGCTGTTAGCGTCATCAGCCTCAAAAATCCTGGTTATTTTACTGAAAGGGAAAAAACAGCAAATAGCGGGCTCGGTGGCCGACACGAAACAGAAGAGCAAAAGCAGCCGAGCTCGAGGTCCAATCTGGAGAGCGTATGTGAAAAGAGAAGCGCAATGCGGTGGTGAGGCTTCATTTGAAAGGAGCTTCGTTTAAAAGGTGCCCTGAACTTTTCTGACGTGGCTTTGTTCGCTGCAGAGGCTGTGGATTTAAAAGCCCTGAAATAATCCTATTACGGCATGTGCCTGAGAAAGATTTACCACCGCGGTAAATGTCTCTGTTGTCGGGAGGAAAAAAAAATTGCAGACGTTAATTAAATGCATGTTTGCCTCAAAATCAATGACACAGTAATATTTCAGTCCAACGTTTCTCAGAAGAAAACATAAGCTGAAGACTCCGAGCTGTAACATGCAAGGTCGTATATTATATACTTATATACATATACACTCACCTGTCACCTGGACACACTTACAGACTGTAGTTCATCTGATTCTCTGTATACTTTATTACTCTGTTCTTTAATGATCAGGACCCCCACAGGACCACCACAGAGCAGGTAGTGTGTGTTAGTGTGTGTTGTGCTGGTGTGAGTGGAGCAGGCTTACGAGCAGTTGTGCAGCAGTGCTGCTGCTGGAGTGTTTAAACACCTGTGTCACTGCTGGACTGAGAATCGTCCACCAACCAAAACTATCCAGACAGCAGTGTCCTGTGGGCGGCGTCCTGTGTCCACTGATGAAGAACTAGAGGAACACAAACTGTGCAGCAGATGAGCTACTGTCTCTGACTTTACATCTACAAGGTGAACCAGCAAGTAGTAGGAGTGTCTAATAGAGTGGACAGTGAGTGGACACAGTGTTTAAACACTCCAGCAGCACTGCTGTGTCTGATCCTCTCACACCAGCACAACAGAGGGAGACTTCTGACCGATAAATGATGTGTTATATAGGGTTCTCACAACATCAAGCTCCTAACAACCGAAAAGCCCTATCTGGTACTACATGGAACCATTTCTGATTCTATAGTTTGAGCTGCTGTCTCAGACTTCACATCTACAAGGTGGACCAGCAGGCTAGGAGTGTCTAATAGAGTGGGCAGTGAGTGGACACAGTGTTTAAACACTCCAGCAGTTTTTAACTGATCTACTGCTCTGATTTACTCAAATCAGTCTAAAAGATTAGACATCGGACTGACAAAGAACGTTATATAGGGTTTTAGGGTTCTCAAGTAATCAAGCTCCTAACAGAAGAACCCTCTCTGGTGCTACATGGAACCATTTCTAACAACGACTCTATATAGAACCATATAAAGCACAATCTCCTTCAGTCTGAAGAATCATTTCACCATGAGAAAAACCCAATAAGCAGACAAATGATTCTTTGATTGGTTCTGGTCTTTACTAAAGAACTACAGGCCTCATTGACCAACCAAGAGAATAACTTTCTTCTGAAAACCCACTTCTGCAGTTTTCTGGAAGATTCTAACATTTATCCTATTTTTGTTCTTGGGTAAGAAGAGAATCTACAGATTCAAGACCACAAAGACCCCAACAATTCTGCTGCTATGATGTTATGAATCTAACGTAGAATCTTTCAGAAAAACACATTTAAGAACACATAGAAAGAGATATTGTTGAATGAGGACCAGCGGTTTTTAACAATGTGCTTAGCAGAGTTATTATCGCTAACTGAAACGAACAAAATAACGAAAACTGAAATTGAGAAAGCATTTTCGTTAACTGAAATAACTGAATCGATTACATAATTACATTGATTAGCATAACGTGCGTCGATGAGTCACAAAGATAGCGTCGCCTACTAAAAGCATGGATAACTGAAATAAATAAAAACGGTAATTCAAAGAAAAAACGAGAACTAACTGGAATTGTGTTATGCATTTACAAACCGAATTGAAACGTACTGAAATTAAAGATAGAATTCGTTTTCGTGTTTGTCAATTTATTCATAAGCCTTGTGGACTGATATTAAATAGATTTTTTCTACTTTACACAGTTTTACACTAGCTGCCGGAGCCGTACGGCACCCTGATGCCACTTTTTTGTTTACACACTAGCCTGCTAAATGGCAACAGTAAAAGTTGGGAGAAAGCGGCAGAGTCTCAATCTCAGAGTTTGTTTGAGAAGCTTGCACGAGAGGGCTAATCGCAAGTACCTTGACAAGCTAGCGTCTCTGAGTAGCTCCCCCAAAAGTGCAGCCACATCCCGGCCAGGTAGCACCGGGAAGGAAACAACCACAACGGACTGCTTTCACCGGCGACCGAGCTGCTGGTTAGTTAATACGCAGGAGCACCGCGAGCGTAAGGATGCATTGGTAAACACGTTTATCGAGACTGGGATATCCACACGACTAAGTTTAGCATTTCACTCAAACCAAAATTCAACTCACCTCGCATGAATGACCTTTGTTTAGTTTTTATAACACAATACTTATTCTGACATTTTATAATTCTGCACCTGTAAAATAGCACAATGTGTAAAAAAAATAAAACTAATACTAGAACTAATAAAAACTACACTAAAACTAAGCAGTAATAAAAAATAATAACTAATAAAAACTAGCAAACCTACTCTAAAAACTAATTAAAACTAACTGAATTCGAGAAAAAAGTCACAACGAAATAAAAATAAACTATAGTTAAACTTACAAAGACGGTTCTTCAAAGGTTCTTTAGTAAAAGCAATGGTTTGATTTAGGACCCTGAGGTCTATAAAGCTTTAATACTAACTGTAGGTGTTGTATATGGTTCTAAATAGCACCAATAAAGTACTCCGCTATTGTTTTGACATCAAGAACCGCAGGTACTACGTAGAACCATCCACAACACAACAGTCTGAGGAACCATCTACCATGCAATGAACCAGTTAAGCATGCAAATGATTTCCTTGAGTGTTCATCGCTCCACTGGACCTTAGGGTGGTCAGTCCACTGTTCTGGAAACAGCAGCAGATGTGTCTGTTTCTCCTTTTCTCAGTGAGGAGCTTTTTAAACAGCTACACATCCTTTCAGACCCATAGAGGGGTCTTCTCACAGTGGAAGGATGGACAGAAACACCTGTGGATGTTCTCAGATGTGAAGCAGCTTGATGTTCTGCTCTCTCTCAGACAAAGTTTATCTGATGGGGACCCTTTGGGTGGTCTACCAGGGCCTCCAGGTGCTCGTTAGGAGTCTTTTTATTGTAAAACATATAGAACAATCTATATTACACAATCAGGTCCCTCTGTTAGTCTGCTTCGTTTTCAGTTTTGAATGCAGACCCTTAAAGTCGTTGGCCTCCTGAGACACGGCAGAACGTCCCTATCTGAGGGGGCTGCCCTGCCCCTCTCCGCCATCTCTCTTTCAAGTTTTAATAAGATAACTTTCACCGCTCCTCTGCCTCTCTCGCCTTTTATTTATTTATTTATTTATTTATTTATTTCCTGCCTCCCCATTTAATCTTCGCCGTTGGGACGAGGGCTCCGACTGCGCGGAGCGAGGGAGCGAGAAGAAGAAATGACGAGGGGGAGGGGGGCTTGGGGGAGGGGGTGAAAGGGGGGACCATTCCTGTCCGGAGCAATCTGCCACACTTTAATGAAGTCCAATCTGCAAGGCCGACGTGACGCTGTCCCCTCCGGCAAACACGCATGCACACACACACATACACGCAGATAATAAGCAGCGGCTACCAGGGGAGGATGATGGAACCATCTACCAATCCATCCAGAAGCCCCTCGGACGGGAGGGCTACATTATTTCCTCTGATGCTTCGCCCGCTTCACAAAAAAGCGAGTGATAAGCTGTACAGTACCGCAACATGGTGATGTGACACAAGCGCGAGAGGAAGTTTCTGAACTGCATTCGTGTCCTGTTTCGTTTCTTCTGTATTGCTTGTCTTCTTTTTTTCAGCCCTATGACTTCCCACGGTTGTTGTTAGCACTGTATGCCATTCCGCTCTTCTATACTCTTTCTGTTTTCTACCTTGTTGTTCTCGTTCCTTTACTTTCTGGCTTCATAGTCACACTTCGATTTGGTTGCTTTGTAAAGGAACCTTGAGCTCTGAATGGTGCACTCTTAAAAAATGGTTCTGCAAGGGTTCTGTAGAACAGACTGTCGCTCTATATATATTATATATATTATATTATATTATGTAAACGAACCGAAAGGGAAAATGACGTATCTGAGTACCCCAGCAAGTACTGGATGATGAGGCCTATTCATAAGGTTATGCCCCGAACATGGCCGCCATCTTGAAAGCCACCATATTGGATCAAGGGTAAGGTATTCCTCAATGGGAAGGTGGTCATGTAGCAGATCATAGAAAAACATGGCCAGTGATCTGTCCCTGGTTCTGAACACAGATCTGAAGACGCAGTTCAGCACGAGGGACATGTTCAATGAGGTTCTTGTTGCAACGTTCTGCGTTGATAATGTTTGAACCACAAGACATATTCCAAATTGATTAATCGATTTCTGAGACAATTCTGCTCTTCTTTCAGATGCTACATGATAACTTCCCATTGGAAAAACCTGCCCTTGAACCAGTATGGTGGCTTTCAAGATGGCGGCCATGTTCTGAACATAGCCTAAAAGATAGCCCCCCTCACCAATTACTTGCGTATTCAGATACGTCATTTCCCCTTTTGTTTCTGAAATATAAGGGTGTCCTGAGACTTTCTCTTACCCTGTAGAACCATGACCACTCAGAAAACCAAGGTACAGGGTGATATGGTGCTACTTTACTGGACATCTTATGTCAGCACTCATAGACTCTATTGACACTTTACTGGACATCTTATGTCAGCACTCATAGACACTATTGACACTTTACTGGACAGCTTATTTTAGCACTCATAGACACTATTGACACTTTACTGGACATCTTATGTCAGCACTCATAGACACTATTGACACTTTACTGGACATCTTATGTCAGCACTCATATACACTATTGACACTTTACTGGACATCTTATGTCAGCACTCATAGACACTATTGACACTTTACTGGACATCTTATGTCAGCACTCATAGACACTATTGACACTTTACTGGACATCTTATGTCAGCACTCATAGACACTATTGACCCTTTACTGGACATATTATGTCAGCACTCATAGACACTATTGACACTTTACTGGACATCTTATGTCAACACTCATAGACACTATTGACACTTTACTGGACATCTTATGTCAGCACTCATAGACACTATTGACACTTTACTGGACATCTTATGTCAGCACTCATAGACACTATTGACCCTTTACTGGACATATTATGTCAGCACTCATAGACACTATTGACACTTTACTGGACATCTTATGTCAGCACTCATAGACACTATTGACACTTTACTGGACAACTTATGTCAGCACTCATAGACACTACTGACACTTTACTGGGCATCTTATGTCAGCACTCATAGACACTATTGACACTTTACTGGACATATTATGTCAGCACTCATAGACACTATTGACACTTTACTGGACATCTTATGTCAGCACCCATAGACACTATTGACACTTTACTGGACATCTTATGTCAGCACTCATAGACACTATTGACACCTTGCCAGACATCCTGTACATTTGCACTCCTGGACACTATTTGACACTTTGCTGTACATCCTGTACATTTGCACTCCTGGACACTGTTTAAACACTTTAATTTTTATATACCTTATTGTTTTTTGTACTGTGTTTGTAACTGCTACTGGCTGCTACATTTCCTTCAGGATCAATAAAGTACCTATCTATCTATCTATCTATCTATCTATCTATCTATCTATCTATCTATCTATCTATCTATCTGTCTATCTATCTATCTATCTATCTATCTATCTATCTATCTATCTATCTATCTATCTATCTATCTTCTGATTGATAAAGAACTGCACTGCTGTGTCTGATCCACTCATACCAGCATTGGTGGTCCTATGGGGGTCCTGATCATTAAAGAACAGGGTAATAAAGTATACAGAGAATCAGATGAACTACAGTCTGTAAGTGTAGCTCCTATATGATCAGTGGAGCTGCTCTGTGGTGGTCCTGTGGGGGTCCTGATCATTAAAGAACAGGGTAATAAAGTATACCGAGAATCAGATGAACTACAGTCTGTAAGCATAGCTCTAATGTGGTCAGTGAAGCTGATATAATAGACAATGTGTGTAAATACACATGGTTTTAATGTTATGGCTGATCTGTGTATATATTATTTATGGTTCTATAAAGAACTGCTGTCTTTACAAAAGAACCCTTGAAGGACCATCTTCTACTTGCACCAGTCTAAATAAAACACATCATTATTATTATTGATAGTAGTAATAGTATTTTTATGAGAGTCATTCCTTTTATTTACAATAACATTAACTACAGTATTAATAGTGGTGATTATTTTCAGTAATCAGATTTTAATAAGCCAAATAAAACTGGACTGAACAAACTAAACCACTGTCTGACCAAAGCTGGCCCATAAGGATGCCTGATTAAACCCACCAGGAATGTAATCCAACCCCACCGCACTCCTACGCCCACCATGAACATTGCTTGACTCACAGACTTTGATTTCTATGCAGTAAAATGTTAATGTTGGTAAAATCTGAAGTTTTCTGTAGGGACTGTAACATCCTGCATGTATCCCTCCGACACGAATGGACGCAAACAAATGGATTAAAACCACAATTTAAGCCAGAACTATCATAAAACAAGGCATCAGACATCAGGCAGTCTATTCATAACCTTTTCATACAATAACTTTGTGGGTAGGAGCTTTCAGAGGTGGACGTCTGGTTCCATTCACCACCACTGTAAACAGTTCCTCTACAGAACTGAGTATTTCACACCAAGCCATTTAGAATGACTTTGTTTACATCTCAACTGTTCCCACTTAACAAACTACACTCACTATTTAACATCTTTCCAACAAATCACTAAAACAATCAGGACAGTGACAAAGATTTATGTGAACTCTTCTATTTGCCAACCTATATTTGGCTCCTGCTGACCCATCAAGGCCCTTTACTCTGTACAAATCTTATTTTATACAATTGTATACAAAAGTTTGAGCATCCCTGTTCAAACAGGTACGTCTAATTCAGCAAAGAAACATCAGAACGTGCAGAACCGTGTTCTCTGTGGAGAATGTTTTCACTTTATTACACTTAATTAAACTTTTGCATATGACTGTAGACTCCATTCACGGGTTTATTGCCTTGCTTATGGTTTGTTGCAGGGGTACAACTCATAAATATCACCATTATTAAAGTAATATGCAGAACAACTTATCTCTGTTCATCCAAAATCATTACTAGAACAACTTTAAAGATATTGATTGTCACTGAACTGCAGCTGGTTAAAGGATATGAGGTCTGTCACTAACGGCTTTACTAATAACGGACATTAAATAACTTTACTGAGTCCATATGCAGCAATCATTCTATTAAAGAAGGCAGTCATAGGCTGGAGGTTAGGGAACCTGGTGGTCTTGAGACCAAAAGGCCACTGGTTCAATCCCTTGAACTGACAGGACATGAGTAAGGGCCCTTGAACAGGACACCCAACCCCTTCCCCGGTGCTGTGGATAGGACTGCCCACAGCTCTGGGAAAGTGTACTCACTGCCCTCTAGTGTGTGTGTGTTCACTAGTATGTGGGTGTTTCACTGCACAAAATGGGTTAAATGCAGAGATCAAGTACCACCATTTTCAAACACAAGTGGCGCATAGGTCTAAACTAAAGACCACCATAAACCCACTTTAACCCTAATGAGTGTTGGGGTTCAAACCCAGGGCAATATCAGTGAGCGGAGGGCTGGAAAGCAGCGCGTACTGTCAAATATTTCATTCCAATTCATTATGTATGTGACCTTTCCAGCTATTTGGACATGATTAAATAAATGAATCGATAATGCCAAAATAAACAAAATGTGATTCGCAGGACGAACTCATGTCCCGAACAGAGCCGGGAATAGCACTGGAAACCCAAACGCAGTGTTCACTCGGGCTCGCACAGACAACGCTCATAATGAATTTCTGCACTCAAAGGTCAGTGTAGCAATGCTGCTCAGCCTCATAAAGAGGCATTAACCCACACAGGGGCAGAATCTGACCAGCAGGAATGGCCAGAGTCAGCGCTGTAGACAGTAGAAAGCTCCCTCACAGAAAGTTAATACACAACATAGTCATTCATATGCTGTGGTACATGCAGTGCACTCTGCATCAATACGTCAGCACCTGTTTTTCATCTATTTAAAATCAAGTAGTTGTTGGTGCTAATAACAAAATAGCTGAACTATTCACCACTGCTCATATAAAGTTTGAGTGGACCACGAACTGAGCGACCAAAAGGTAAGGCATTCGGGCTGAACCCAATTAATTCCTGCACTGCGTCGCGGACGGCAAACAGGAGCAAGGAAACCAGAACCATTCTTTATCATGACCAAAACAATATGTTCTCGGCATGTTTTTAAACGTTTGATGGAAACGCTCAAGTGCACGCTGAGACTCAGGGTGGTACCTGGGAAAAGAGTAAGGACATAAAATTTGAACCCTGATCCGACTGAATGTACTTTAGTAAGCCAAAGATGGTGAAAAACTTAATCAGAGCTTTGATCACAGATTGAGATTTCAAAGTGCATAACGGGATGGCTTCTGGGAACCGAGTAGCAGCACACATACGCGTTAAAAGGTAACAATTTCCAGAACATGTTTTTGGCAATGGGCCAACACACTCAACTAAAAGTCTCTCAAATGGCTCTCCTACAGCAGGTATAGGGCAGAGAGGAGTGGCCGGAATCACCTGATTTGGATTCCAACCACCTGACAGGTATGGCAAGAACGACAGTAATGCGTGACGTCAGATTTGATGGAAGGCCAAAAGAAATGTTTTAAGATACGCTGTAATGTTTTCCTAATCCCTTGGTGACCAGAAAGGGGGTGGTCATGAGCCAAAGATAAAACTTGCAACCTATAAGGATAAGGCACAATCAATCTACTCAAACTATTAAACGCTCTGTCCATACAGTCTCATTCAGAACAACGCGCTGCACACCGAGTACTGAGCAACCACACTGAGAAACTGAGCTCCAGCAGCTTGGCCAATGCCACGTTTACATGCTCACATGAGAGATGACAGCAAATTAGATGTTATACAGCTTTTAAATTGAACTGCAATGGAAAATTCTGGCACTGCAGCATTGGACAGAACGCTCTACCAAGACATCAACTTTTCAAATGATGGAATAAAGCAGATGCTGATTTTTTGGACAGTCATGGCTGCTAAACAGCAAGATCTGTGTAGCTTCATGCCTCCATTTTTTTCAATGCAAACCTGTGAACGCTTGTGTAGGGATTTTGAAGTTTGTTTAGACGAGGACTTTACAACACAGATCACGACTACGGGTGGGGTGGTGGAATTTTGTTAAAGAGAGAAACAGTCTCCATGCTGCGATTGTTTAGTTTCACACCGAAAAATCAAGAAGAAATGCTTGTGTGAGGATTTCTGAGTTTGTTTAGATGAGGACTTTGAGATGTGGATCATGATTACGGGTGGGGTGGTGGAATTTAGTCGAAAGAAGAAAAAGAGGGGCTATCTAGCTAAACTGTTTTTTTTCTAGCTGTTTCTGCTGTTTTTTATTTTAGCTCTAGAAGAAAAGCTTTGGTTATGTGTCAGACCCATGATTTTCTTATGCTACAACATTTTACTTGGATTGGGTAGGAAATTGTTTCACATCTATTTTGCAAGCCTTGTCTCTCCAGCTGTGTCGGAAACGTGGTTTTGATTATGTATAATTATAAAGTGTCTAAAATCCCACAGTATATTACCGGCTGACAGGCGAAATGTTGCAAGTGACCAATGGCTCTGTGTCTGATATATATATATATATATATATATATATATATATATATATATATATATATATATATATATATATATATAAATTAATTCATGAAGACCTACCTGGTCAAATTTAGAATCGGTAATAGAACATAACGACCCACAACTTCCTGGTATTATCCTGGTATTCCTGGTATTATTTATTTATGTTTAATGTTGAGGTGTTTAATCTTTGATATGTAATATTTTGTCTTTTTCTAATTCATATGTATTTTTTATGAATTCCATTTTAATTGTTAAAATGTGCTGTAGTTATTCTGCTGGCTATAATGAAAATACAAAAATGTAACCAGCCTATTTCTACTGCAGGTTCTCAAAGTTATAGAGATGCACCAATACCACTTTATCCCTTCCGATACCAATACCTGATCACGACGTATAGGCCGATACCGATACCGATACTGATACCGACACTAACTCTGTCCTGATATATGTTCATGAGCATGACTTTATAAGTGAGATATTGGCCCAATACTAAATACTGGCATCAGTAAATCCCAAATTTTAATCAATTCATGCCATCAATTAACAGTATAGGAAACATCAGTGAGATTTCTAGCATTAAAGGCCTACATGGAGATTTAGGACATAATGATTTTTCCATTTCCAGAGCAGATGAAGCCTCTCCTCACATCCAGCCTCGTGTCTGCAGTCTCAAGCCCCCCAGGATACAAACCAATGTGTCCTAATCTCAACATGTCCAGATAACACTGCCCCAACGCAGCCCTTCACACAGTACAACTCCCCCACCCCCAACTACAGTGGCTGAGTGATACTGTCAGAGGCGTCAGTACTGAAAGGAGTGCTGTGCTTGGTTTCTGTGGACCGATAGTTGTGATCTCGCTGGGCTTGTGCCAGCAGATCACCTGTCAGGAGAACCTGGTGGTGGGAAATATAAGCAACATCCGAGGAACACGGCTCAAAGACTGCAAGCAGGTTCCTGACACCTTAATCGTGTGCAGCTTATCAATGACTTTCATTGATAAAGTCAGTAAATGGGAGGCAGCTTCACAAAACCGAGCTCAGTTGGTCGCACCAAAGGTCATATTGAAGCTCAGTTCCAAACCCAAGAACCTGCTTTTCACTTAATACTGCCATGAGTCATGTTCTGACTCGCTGTGCCCCTTTCACAGTGTCCTATTTTCCCAAAGAAAACATTAGCTGGTAATTCTGAACGAGCTTGAAGGCCAAGTGCCTCAATGGCAAGTCAAAATTGGGATTCAAAGTTTTTGAATGAACAGATAAATTCAGCAGATCTGACCTCAGCCTGACAGAACGGTAGATCACAGGGCATCTTTTGTAATGCCGTAAGCAATAGTGGTCTTTAACACACACACACACACACACACACACACACACATGCATTTGTTAAGAGCAAAAACTTGCCAGAGGCTGCAACCCAGAGCTTCAATCAAACCTGAACATAGCCAGCAAACGCTCCATCCAGCATGACTTGCATCATCAAAACATCAAAAGTTCTGCTCCAAGTGCCTAATGAAATCTGATACTTCAGTTACACTTCCTGTACATCCGGTATGCTACATAAACTCCTCTATAAAGCATTATCTAGCAGTACCCTGTACCCTGTACTGCCTGACATAATTTCATAGTAAGCACTCTATTTACATGCATAACACTTTATGAGGAGAGATAACACCACTCTGTAATGTTAGTATATATACTAATAATGATAATATCCCCTCATTGCAATAACACTGTAAATATGAATATGATGATGCACCACATCAAGGTTCTGTCATATTTCCTGTATAAGGCCTGGACCATCACAACTGCTACTATCTGAGCTAAAAGAAAACAGCTCCTGAGCGTGCTCTGTGAAACAAACTAAAAACATATTTCTTATATAACTTCTATTTCTAGTGTGAATTAGAGCCACTTCACACACATCATACACAGGATTCTGCTCAGCTGCACAGCAGTAGCTGCACTTTCATTCACTGGTGGCACTTTTTGCACTCCACACATTTTCTATAGAGTATATTTATGAGTATTATTTCTTTTTATATTATTATTATTATTATTATTATTATTATTATTATTATTATTATTATTATTATTATTAATATTATTATTATTATTATTGCTGTTGTCATTATAACTATATTACTATTCTTAATATATCACGCTTATTATAATTATGCTCCACACTGTTTCAATTACAGATTTTTTGGTATGATTGTGTGATTTAAGCTTGTATACAGCTTTTTTGATCAGATGCATGGATTCCGGAAAACTATTAATTTTCCCGGGAATTTTTTTCCATATAGAATGAATGGGATGGAAATTCAGATACCAATTTAAGGTACATCTGCTCGACTGACAGACACCGTTTCACATATACTGACTCAGGGCAGACCCCCGACCACAAATGTAGCGTTGGTTTAACCTGCACTCGTCCTCCACCCACCCCCCTCATAGAGTGCTATTCACTTTCAGAAACACCCAAACATCATAGAAACATTTAAAATACAGCTGCCAAACTGTATGTACTCACTCAGGGCAGATCCCCAAGCTTGAATCCACAAACATATTAACCCACACTCGTCTATTTGTCGTTTATTCATCCCTCGTTCCCTTCCATATGGTCCTATTCATTTTTAAGTCCACACAAACATTATGGTTTCGATTAACTTACAGCCACATAACTGCCTGCACTGCACTCACTTAGGGCAGGTACACACTGACCCGCACTCGTCAGCCCTGTGTTGGCCCTGCGTTCCTTACACTGCAGGAAATACACTTTTCTATCATTAATGTATCTTAGATAATAGAAAAAGCTAGAAAAAAATAATAGAAAAGCTGTACAGACTATAACAGTCATTGTATGTAAAAGTTTTGGCACACCTGATGAAATTACACATATTCTAAATTAAAAAACGTTAAGACCACTGCTGCACGCAACAAAATCAGGACTACTGACTCACTCTGCCATGGAAGGACGTGCAGAGTGGTTACTCACACAAGCTCAAGGGAGAAAAACTAGATCATCACTTTCCATGTGCTTTCCAATGACCTGACCTGTTAACAGGCCTGGCTGATGTTCATCTTTTAAAGAGGCTGAAAAATTGGCTTCCTGTTCAGCAGCTTCTCAATCGAGTGTTGCAACAGTTGCTTAAGACTTGACAAGGTGTTTTCATACACACAGAAATACCTGGTGATTGTGACTAAAGAGCTTCATTTGTTTAATTTTAAATATGTTTCTGAATTATTTATGTGGCTTTCAGTTTATACAGCTTTTTTGTTTACGTTTTCCTGTTCCACCTTAAATTGTGCAGCAGTTACATTCAAGCGCCTCATATTCTTGCTCCCATTTTCATGTTCCACTGTGCAACATTTCTTTTCCAAGGTCTCAGCTTGTTGTTTGAATTTTTCCATTCCACCTTAAATGATGCTGCAGCTAAGCTACATTCTGGTGTCTCAGCTCATTGGAGTTTTCCTGTTCCACCTTAAATCTGTCAGCAGTTACACTTAGGAGCCTCATCTTGTTCACATTTTCCCGTTCCACCTTAAATGGCACAGCAGTTTCATTCAAGCGCATCAGAATGGAACTGTGGCAGCATTTAAGATGGAATGGATACAAATGTAAAATTTTTATCCAATTTCAGCCTCATTACCTTAAGACATCCTTTAAACATCTCACTGATGTTAACGCGACTCTTGCCTGATCTAGAACCTCCTTTCTCAGTCAGTCCTCCAGATCTTCTCCAGCTGTTTGGCTGTTTCTTTTGGCCATCGGTCCTTCTTGACAATGTATAGACAATGTAAGCATGTAGTCCCTCGTCTTCCCCCGTCCGCTGAACAAGAGCTCAGCTTAAGCAACTTTGTTCATTTCCCATTTACAGAGCCAGGGTCAAGTACCAGAGCAAAAAATATCAAAATATTGAATATCAGCATATTATGTTTCATGATACTTTATCCATTTTCAAATACACAGTATCAATACACAGATTTCTGGCAGACAGTGAATCAGTGTGTGTTGTGTTTAAACCTCTGACCACTAGATGGCAGTGTTGTAATCCAGTTTCAGCTCCACTCCAACAATAACAAGCAGCACAAGGACACAATACTATTGTAAGCATTGATAAACCTGTTCATATAGTGGTGTGTTTTAATAGTAGGATTTGAAAAATCACAGTTTATCACTTTGCTTGCAGTATCGCAGTATATCGTGATATATTAAATTGTGACCGCTGTATCACAATACATACTGTATCGCCAGGTTCTTGCCAAAACACATCTCTAGCAGACACACAAACTGGACAGCTCACAGGACCATGAGGACAGCTTCACTGAATTTGATAAAAGCATACTGGACTGAAATCATATGCAACTTGACGCCTTTGCTCTGGTCTTTAAAGGTGGTCTTTGAAGGTGGTCTTTGGCTGGAGAGATAGGGATCGGGGGTACCCATTTTTTGGGCATCCAACAGGTCTGGACCATCACTGGTCCTAGTCCAGTCTGAGATCATGCCATGCAGTTCGCACACTTTTCAAAAAGTTTGCCCTAATCCCATTATCGTTCTCACCCGAAGCCCATCTCTCCCTCCTTCGTCCTCAGTTCTATCTCTCCTTCTCCAGCCAAACTCGTTGGCCGAAGGAAAATGTGATGTGAAAGCACTCTGGGAGACTCATAATTGTCCTGCACTTGCTATCGCCGCTGAGGGTGGAACGGCGCAGAAGAGGGCCATTATGTCGGCGACCGAGAGGGGGGAATTATGACCGCAATAAGACAGTAAACGGAGGAACGAAGGAAAAGAGGTCTGGAGTCCAGAGTGAAAAAGGGTCTCCATGGGTCCAGGCTTGTGGCTCACCTATTCTGCACTTTCATTACAGTGAAGATGACCGCTGCCGTCCCCAGTTTCACTGCTTTGGGGTCCTGCAGCTAAATTACATGTTTCGAATACAGCCAAGTTAGGAATTTGTAACACAGCATATCGACCCACCGTCTCATGTCTGGACGACATCCCGGAATTATTTATCTATATTCCATATATTACACCACACTCGACCAGGGAGGCATGTTATATGTTGAGGTGTTAAATCTTTGATATGTGATATTTTTGATAAACGATGTATCTTTAAAATGAATTTCATTTGAACTGCAATGACATAATACAGTTATTCTGTTAACTATACTAAAAATGCAACAACTTAAACCGTCCATTTCTATTGCAGGTTGGGAAAATATCATAGACGCAGTAACACCACTGTATCTCCTCCAATACTGAGCCTCAGCGGGTCCAACACAGCCAGTTAGATGACTATGCCTGTCCAGAAACTTCATGGCTTTCACACTAAATATAGATCAAAGGATTCTTGTAATAAACCAAAATTGGACAGGAGGAGTTTTGAATAATTCTGATTGGAGCATTCACTCCCAACTGAATCCAACACGAGATGGTGCAGATTGCTGATTGCTAACCTCTGCCTCGAGTACGAAATGAATCAAAAACAATAAACCTGTCATAATGTCTTATAGCTATTCTGTATTAAAAACCCGGTCTGAAATATATTAGACATGCACTGATACCCTGTATCCCCTCCAGTAGTGACAGATGTTCTATAAGTATAGACCAAACACTATCCTTTAAGTTGTAATATATGTATATATATATATATATATATATATATATATATATATATATATATATATAAACATGCTCGGCTGGATAGAATAGCATACCTGTTGAATTTGTTACATACTATGGCGTCTGTTAAAAGCTTGTTTATACAGATGGGCGCACTGAATGCTACAGAGGTTACGAGAAGTTTAAAATTCAGTGAATCCCATCATTTCTGGCAGGAACCCCCAAGAAAGCTGCCCCAAGCCCAAGAGATGATGGCTTGGCCAGACAGATAACATGGGCCAGATAGAACATGGGGGTAGGCCTATAAGACCGTGCAGTTGCAGAAACCATTTAGACCATGTTCTGAGATTACCTCTAAGAACGTCTGTACCGCGGTATCCTTAAGAGTAAAGCTTATACTCTGAACTCCCTCTTCATTCTGACGGCAAGAAAAGAAGTTACAACAGGTTATCAATCGTCAACATCTAAAAAATCTCATCTCATTTTTTGTGGATTTTAATTTTTCTAAATCCTTTAAATATGACAGCTGCTCTTTATATTCTGTGAGAGTTTCCTGATGATTGAACCAATAAAAATGCTCTAAAATCACTTGTAGTGAAACATCTTTATGCCGACTTACACTGAAAGTTTGGAAGTTTTTGTCCTCTCCTATTAAGTTACTGTTTTGGAGATGCATGTTCTTCTTTAGACAGTAATGATATATTAGATGTATAATAAAAGATATTATTGTTTATACTTTTTATATAAGGTGGCACGGGTGTGTAGCCTCACAGTAAGATGATCTGGGTTGGATTCCCGGTCCGGGTGGTTCTATGTGGAGTGTGCATGTTCTCCCTGTGCTTGAGTGGGTTTCTTCCGGGTACTCTGATTTCCTCCCACAGTCCAAACACATGCATGTTAGGTTGATCACTCACTCTAAACTACCTGTAGGTGTGAGTGAGTGTTTGTTGGCCATGTGATGAACTGGCAACCTGTCCATGATGTACCCCACCTTTACCCCATTGACGCTGGGATTGACTCTAGAACCCCCCCCCCATCCCTGTGACCCCAAATAGTGGGATAAAGAGGAAGATAATGGATACTTTATATATTTAGTATCTACTATTATATGATTAGTAATAAGTACCGTGTTAAACAGCTTAAGTAGATGTAAATTATCTGTATTGTGTAAAACAGTTTTAAACAGAGCATTAAGTAGATAAACCTGTGGTGTGTGTACACGTGACCACCAGCAGCTTTAAAATGGAGCTGAATGTTGTTTCACATCCATCTCATATGTGTGCCTTGCTCAACATCTCTGAGCGTCAGACTCTGCTGGAGTTCATGTCATCAGCAGCAGCAACTCAAAGTGAATCTACAGACCTGTTTAAAGTGAAAGGTCTGCGACTGAATGATACAGCTGACCAAAGGAGGTGGACCGCAGGGAAAGTGGACACACTAGACCAACTAGCAGGCTGCTATCCTGGCTAAATGCTAAATCAAAGCTAAAGTCTTACATTAGGTCGAGAGTCCAGCAGTTCCTTCAGTTGAACCAGTAATTTTTTACAGGCTGTAGCTATGTCCTAAAATAAGTTGTAAATCTGGTTTGAAAAAAAAACACCCTCTTATAGCAAAAAAAAAGGAAAACATGTGTAATTTGTATGTATTTTATTGCTTTTTCATTTTATTTTCTTCCTAAGATGAAAACAAAATCTTATTTAGCGCAGAACACAATCAAAGAAAGGAATTGTGTATGTGTGCATGCAGGCACGCACAATAAAAAACATCTAAGACTCGACCATTTTCATTACCTCCTGACCACAAGCACCCAGATCTAACCCAGAGACCCATCTACACTGACAATTTAAAAACATAACATAATGCAAATCTCACAGTGTCCCTTCACCTGACCGGTCAACATCCAAAGGTGTCAGAAGTATTCACATTCATTACTCAGGTAGAAGTATAGATACTAGGGTTTAAAAATACTTATGTAGTAGTTGAAGTATCAACTCAAGCTTCTCACGCCAGTAAAAGTGTACAAGTACTGCTTTCAGAACTACTTAAAGTATAAAAGTAAAAGAAATGTAAGGCTTTCTGTTTCAGCCGCATATACGGCCATTGAAAATGAATGTAGTTTTGTACAATATAAATATATTAAAGAAGCATATCTCTGTACTACTGAAAATTAACATGTGTTTCATGGAGCAGAAGATATGATGACTAGTTGTCTATAAGTATTGTAATGAAGTCAAACTTCAAAGATTTTATCAACAATCTTTACTGGAATGTAAATGTAGATGAATGAAAACAAACTGAAATGAAATACGAGTAACGAGACTATGTTTAAAATGTAAGGAGTAGAAAGTACTGATAATGGAGTGTAAATGTAAGGAGTAGAAAGTACAGATAATGGAATGTAAACGTAAGAAGTAGAAAGTACTGATAATAGAGTGTAAATGTAAGGAGTAGAAAGCACTGATAATGGAGTGTAAATGTAAGGAGTAGAAAGTACTGATAATGGAGTGTAAATGTAAGGAGTAGAAAGTACAGGTAATGGAGTGTAAATGTAAGGAGTAGAAAGTAGTGATAATGGAGTGCAAATGTAAGGAGGAGAAAGTACAGGTAATGGAGTGTAAATGTAAGAAGTAGAAAGTACTGATAATAGAGTGTAAATGTAAGGAGTAGAAAGTACTGATAATGGAGTATAAATGTAAGGAGTAGAAAGTACTGATAATGGAGTGTAAATGTAAGGAGTAGAAAGTACAGATAATGGAGTGTAAATGTAAGAAGTAGAAAGTACTGATAATGGAGTGTAAATGTAAGTAGTAGAAAGTACTGATAATGGAGTGTAAATGTAAGGAGTAGAAAGTACTGATAATGGAGTGTAAATGTAAGGAGTAGAAAGTACAGATAATGGAGTGTAAATGTAAGGAGTAGAAAGTACAGATAATGGAGTGTAAATGTAAGGAGTAGAAAGTACTGATAATGGAGTGTAAATGTAAGAAGTAGAAAGTACAGATAATGGAGTGTAAATGTAAGAAGTAGAAAGTACTGATAATGGAGTGTAAATGTAAGGAGTAGAAAGTACAGATAATGGAGTGTAAATGTAAGGAGTAGAAAGTACTGATAATGGAGTGTAAATGTAAGGAGTAGAAAGTACTGATAATGGAGTGTAAATGTAAGGAGTAGAAAGTACTGATAATGGAGTGTAAATGTAAGGAGTAGAAAGTACAGATAATGGAGTGTAAATGTAAGGAGTAGAAAGTACAGATAATGGAGTGTAAATGTAAGGAGTAGAAAGTACTGATAATGGAGTGTAAATGTAAGAAGTAGAAAGTACAGATAATGGAGTGTAAATGTAAGAAGTAGAAAGTACTGATAAAGGAGTGTAAATGTAAGGAGTAGAAAGTACAGATAATGGAGTGTAAATGTAATGAGTAGAAAGTACTGATAATGGAGTGTAAATGTAAGGAGTTGATAGTACAGATAATGTAGTGTAAATGTAAGGAGTAGAAAGTACAGATAATGGACTGTAAATGTAAGGAGTAGAAAGTACAGATACTGGAGTGTAAATGTAATAAGTAGAAAGTACTGATAATGGAGTGTAAATGTAAGGAGTAGAAAGTACAGATAATGGAGTGTAAATGTAAGTAGTAGAAAGTACTGATAATAGAGTGTAAATGTAAGGAGTAGAAAGTACTGATAATGGAGTGTAAATGTAAGGAGTAGAAAGTACAGATAATGGAGTGTAAATGTAAGGAGTACAAAGTACAGATAATGGAGTTTAAATGTAAGGAGTAGAAAGTACAGATAATGGAGTGTAAATGTAAGGAGTAGAAAGTACAGATAATGGAGTGTAAATGTAAGGAGTAGAAAGTACTGATAATGGAGTGTAAATGTAAGAAGTAGAAAGTACAGATAATGGAGTGTAAATGTAAGAAGTAGAAAGTACTGATAATGGAGTGTAAATGTAAGGAGTAGAAAGTACAGATAATGGAGTGTAAATGTAAGGAGTAGAAAGTACTGATAATGGAGTGTAAATGTAAGGAGTAGAAAGTACTGATAATGGAGTGTAAATGTAAGGAGTAGAAAGTACTGATAATGGAGTGTAAATGTAAGGAGTAGAAAGTACAGATAATGGAGTGTAAATGTAAGGAGTAGAAAGTACAGATAATGGAGTGTAAATGTAAGGAGTAGAAAGTACTGATAATGGAGTGTAAATGTAAGAAGTAGAAAGTACAGATAATGGAGTGTAAATGTAAGAAGTAGAAAGTACTGATAATGGAGTGTAAATGTAAGGAGTAGAAAGTACAGATAATGGAGTGTAAATGTAATGAGTAGAAAGTACTGATAATGGAGTGTAAATGTAAGGAGTTGATAGTACAGATAATGTAGTGTAAATGTAAGGAGTAGAAAGTACAGATAATGGACTGTAAATGTAAGGAGTAGAAAGTACAGATACTGGAGTGTAAATGTAATAAGTAGAAAGTACTGATAATGGAGTGTAAATGTAAGGAGTAGAAAGTACAGATAATGGAGTGTAAATGTAAGTAGTAGAAAGTACTGATAATAGAGTGTAAATGTAAGGAGTAGAAAGTACTGATAATGGAGTGTAAATGTAAGGAGTAGAAAGTACAGATAATGGAGTGTAAATGTAAGGAGTACAAAGTACAGATAATGGAGTTTAAATGTAAGTAGTAGAAAGTACAGATAATGGAGTGTAAATGTAAGGGGTAGAAAGTACTGATAATGGAGTGTAAATGTAAGGAGCAGAAAGTACAGATAATGGAGTGTAAATGTAAGGAGTAGAAAGTACAGATAATGGAGTGTAAATGTAAGGAGTAGAAAGTACAGATAATGGAGTTTAAATGTAAGGAGTAGAAAGTACAGATAATGGAGTGTAAATGTAAGGAGTAGAAAGTACTGATAATGGAGTGTAAATGTAAGGAGTAGAAAGTACTGATACTGGAGTGTAAATGTAAAAGGAGAAAATACTGATAATGGAGTGTAAATGTAAGGAGTAGAAAGTACAGATAATGGAGTTTAAATGTAAGGAGTAGAAAGTACAGATAATGGAGTGTAAATGTAAGGAGTAGAAAGTACTGATAATGGAGTGTAAATGTAAGGAGTAGAAAGTACAGATAATGGAGTGTAAATGTAAGGAGTAGAAAGTACAGATAATGGAGTGTAAATGTAAGGAGTAGAAAGTACTGGTACTGGAGTGTAAATGTAAGGAGTAGAAAGTAAAAAATAAGGAGTAGTAGTAAGTATAAATAACCAAAATCTACTTAAGTAAGTAAGTATTTGTACTTTGTTACTTGACACCTCTGTCAACATCAGAGCTGCTTTTCTGCATTATATCTAAAGGGTCTCCACTGAACCTCTATACGTTCATACACGTAGGAGTACACACAGAAATCCAGCCAGTGATGGTGTTTACAGTGTTATTTGTTTTGTGATTCATTTCACTAATGAAAGCGCTCTGTGGGTGAGAGCGACGCAGTCCTGATGTAAAGGATAATTCTGAGCACTTTCACTGACTGGCTATGCAGCATTTAACATTTGATTTCTCATCTGATCGATTGTGGATTGATTTGTCTAGAAGGAACACTCATCTCCGCCTGGCCATCTGGAGAAACGTACAGCAGCGAAGCAACGAGTTAAGCAGCCGCTACTGACGCAGCTCTGCTTAGACGGAGTAACGATCATTCGAAGCGGATATGTTTACACATGACTCAGTAACATAAACAATGCAAACAACCATCTGCTCCTGAACAACTGCCTGCCTGTTCCAGGATCGCAGAGAAATCCAGTCAGTCCAGGAGGCCAGACGTGGCTGATAGTAAACAAGCCCAGTGTAGGCAAGTTAACCAGGCTAGTTCTAATCAGACCTCGCTGCTTTTGGAGGGTCTTAGAGAGTAATAAGGAGTCAGTTAGATGGCTATGCCTGTCCAGAAATTTTATGGCTATTACATTATATATAACCAAAGGTTCGATACGTATCAGAACAACTGGGATTGTTTCATTCACTCAGTAATACTGAACTAAATACAGCTCAGTATGTACTAACAAGTGTAAAGTAAATTCTTGGGCTGCCTGCCTTCACACCAGACTTCACACCAGACCAACAACTTCCCGTAACCCTGTTCTGCTGTCCCCCATACCAAATGAACGCGAGGTCAAGAGAAACCACTTTGCAGCAGCTCTGCTGGAAAGAAAATGAAGCACCACAGATACAACGTTTCTCAGGCTGGACACGAGACCAACACCACACCACAGATACAAAGTTCCTCAGGCTTTACACCAAACCAACACCACACCACAGATACAACATTTCTCAGGCTAGATACCTGACTGAAACTACACCACAGCTACAAAGTCTCTCGGGCTGGACACCAAACCAACACCATACCACAGATACAACGTTTCTCAGGCTGGACACCAGACCAACACCACACCACTGATAGGAAGTCTCTCAGGCTGCCTGACCAACACCACACCACGGATAGGAAGTCTCTCAAGCTGCCTGACCAACACCACACCACAGATAGGAAGTCTCACAGGCTGCCTGACCAACACCACACCACAGATACAAAGTCTATTGGGCTGGACACCAGACCATCACCACACCACAGATAAGAGGTATCTCAGGCTGCCTGACCAACACCACATCACAGCTACAAAGTTTCCCAGGCTGGACAACAGACCAACACCACACCACCAATACGAAGTCTCTCAGGCTGGACACCAGACCAACACCACACCCCAAATACAAAGTCTTTCTGGCTGGACACCAGACCAACACCACACCCCAAATACAAAGTCTTTCTGGCTGGACACCAGACCAACACCACACCGGAGACACAAAGTCATTCAGGCTGACTGCAAGTGCGACACCACAACGTTACACGGGCTGGACACCTGACCAACGCCACACCACAGTTTCTCAGGCTGGACGCTAGACTGACACCAACACTTCTCCACCTTCTCAACACTGGTTTAATGTATGTAGTTTCACCATAGGAACCACTACGGACTTTCCAACATCGTTTGGGTCTCCCCTGTGAAATTTGCATCTCATCTGCGTCAAATTCCGAAACAACAGCTTTGACTGCTCCCGTAACCCTGTTCTGCCGTCCCCCATAACAAATGAACGCGAGGTCAAGAGAAACCACTTTGCAGCAGCTCTGCTGGAAAGAAAATGAAGCGCTGAGTGTCACTGCTGTCACATCACGAAGGGCTGAACAGAGCGCGCCGGCGATCCGTCCTCTCATCTCGCTCCTTTACACAACATATACAAAGCGTCCAGTGCGCCGTTCCTCGGCGAGAGAGGGACCCCCATGCCCCCAATCTCAGGTCACTTCAATTACCATCAAAGACAAGCGTGAGGAGGGAAAGAAGAGAGAAGGGAGAGATGGAGAACGACGTGATTGCATCTCGCCCGCCACTCGAACGCTGCCATCAACGGAGCCTTTGTCTCCTCATCACTCTTAGCTGTTAATGAGGGATTTTGTACGGGGGGACAATAATGACCAGCCGCTTTCAGCGCCATTAAGGAGAAAACATGCGCTCCCAAGTCAAAAGCGCTTGAGAGATTGGATCTGGCGACGGCTGAACGCCTGCAAGGCAACATAAAAACAAAAATGAGCTGCTTTAAAACAGATTCTACGTACCTGAAGGTCTTTCACACTCGTCTTTGTTCGTATCACAGATGATGCATATAAATATTAGAGACTTTTCTTAAGGCCTTCCCGCTTTTATAAACCTTTCATGTCATGTTTGCTAGTAAAATCAAATATTACACCCTTCATTTATTCATCATTCCAAACTTTCATCAGGCTCCAAATCAGTATTTGTAAACAGAAGAGGAGATATTTCACCCTGATCTGAACTTAATGAGCAGCTGCGTACAGTCCTGATCTGTACAGACATAATAAACACAATTTTTAATATTCCACTATGAAACAAATAAAAAAGAAAGGAGATGTTAGTGTTACAGTTTATCTGTACACAGGTAGGTGAAGGCAGTGTTACATTTTATCTGTACACAGGTAGGTGAAGGTAGTGTTACAGTTTATCTGTACACAGGTAGGTGAAGGTAGTGTTACAGTTTACATATACACAGGTAGGTGAAGGTAGTGTTATAGTTTATCTGTACACAGGTAGGTGAAGGTAGTGTTACAGTTTATCTGTACACAGGTAGGTGAAGGTAGTGTTACAGTTTATCTGTACACAGGTAGGTGAAGGTAGTGTAAGAGTTTATCTGTACACAGGTAGGTGAAGGTGGTGTTACAGTTTATCTGTACACAGGTAGGTGAAGGTAGTGTTACAGTATACCTGTACACAGGTAGGTCAAGGTAGTGTTACAGTTTATCTGTACACAGGTAGGTGAAGGTAGTGTTACAGTATACCTGTACACAGGTAGGTCAAGGTAGTGTTACAGTTTATCTGTATACAGGTAGGTGAAGGTAGTGTTACAGTTTATCTGTACACAGGTAGGTGAAGGTAGTGTTACAGTATACCTGTACACAGGTAGGTCAAGGTAGTGTTACAGTTTATCTGTACACAGGTAGGTGAAGGTAGTGTTACAGTTTATCTGTACACAGGTAGGTGAAGGTAGTGTTACAGTATACCTGCACACAGGTAGGTGAAGATAGTGTTACAGTATACCTGTACACAGGTAGGTGAAGGTAGTGTTACAGTTTATCTGTACAGGGGTGCATTCTCACCTCCTGCTCTAACATGCATGGGCGTGGCTAGGAATAGGCCCCGCCCACAGATATTTAAAATCCGAATATGAAACTCATGACAAATCGAAATCTTTAAGCCCACTAAATGAGGTTGGAGGCTTTGAACAACATCTAATGCACCAAAGTGTTTGTTTACTGGGCCGAACATCTCACAAGACCGTGAAAACCATGGGCAGCAGATACCGTCCACTGCTGTTATCACCTGGAAGCGGTCACTCTAAAATACGGAGGACATGTTGTTTTCCTTCAGAACCGGAATTCTTGCCAAACTAGCTGTTCAGACCTCTCAAGCACCGCTCTGCTTATTGGACCCATTTAAAGGTCTCCTGGAAACAATTCTTCTAAATTGTGCTCTCCGCAGGCGGTGCCACCTTTCCGAAACGATCCCGGAAACTCGGCTGAGCTGGGTATCGGATGGATAGACAGGCGGGGTTTTATTAGAAGTCCTGGGCAGATCTGCCGCTTGAAACAATTTCCCCAGACGTCGAACCTCTATTTCAGCCATATTAGAGCGAGCGCGCCTTCGATTGATGGGTCTTCTGCCTCAGACTCACCTGGAAATAGACGTGAGCGGAACGCAACCACCAGCAGCCGCGCCGTCTTTATTTCTCTTTATTTCTATCCAGTGCAAGTCAGAGTTTCTCTCTCTCTCTCTCTCTCTCTCTCGTAGTTGTACACGCGGGTCCTGAGGGACGCAGAGGAGGCAGCAAAGGCGGTTTCTCAGACTGTGAGTGGAAAAATGGAGCTGTTCTCTTGGCTTCTTTTCGCTATGCCGGCTTCTGATTTGCACATTCACACACTATTAGGTCCGTAATTATTCCCAATGTGTCACGCTGTAGACACAAGTGTAAAATTGAATTCTCCCTTTTTGGCATAAATCACATAAATGCTGCAGAGAACTATCATTCTGTGCCTTAAAAAAAGAAAAAGAAAGAAGAAGAGACCCCCCCCAGCAGAGCCTCTACAGCCAATACAGACCAGACCTAATAACCAAACCCGTCACAGTTTCACTTTCATTTCTATATTGGCCCTTTTTCAAGGACCACGATCCTGCAGACAGAGGATGCAGCTCTATGGACACCGTTCATTACTCAGGTAGAAGTATAGATACTAGGGTTTAAACATACTTCTGTAGAAGTTGAAGTATCAACTGAAGCTTTTTACTCCAGTAAAAGCGTAAAAGTACTACTTTCAGAACTACTTAAAGTATAAAAGTAAAAGTAATACATTTTATTTATATAGAGCTTTTCAAGAAACTCAAAGACGCTTTACAAACAACACAATTCAAGATACAATCATATAAATTATATAGTAAAGAAGTGAAAAAAATAGAAAAGTATAAATAAATACAATGTATTATTATTATTATTTTATTAAAAGTAAAACTAATGTAAGAAAAAAATGGGATTAAGGACAAAAGCTTAGGCCGCACCGCAGTGGTCTATAGTGCACTAGCCCACCTCAACAAAAACCCCATTCTTATAAAAGCTATAACGAATATAAAGTTGTATTAAAACGTTAATCTTGTCGTAACTTTGTTTTTGCCGTCAGAATGAAGAGGGAGACCAGTTCAGAGTTTAAACTTTTTATTCTTGCAATTGTAGTACCAATGTTCTCTGAGCTCTCACACCCTGGTCAACCCTGGTCTCAATGATGTCTCAGACTGCATTGTCTTTATAGGCCCACCTACCTGAAAGAACAGATAATGGAGTGTAAATGTAAGGAGTAGAAAATACAGATAATGGAGTGTAAATGTAAGAAGTAGAAAGTACACATAATGGAGTGTAAATGTAAGGAGTGGAAAGCACAGATAATGGAGTGTAAATGTAAGGAGTAGAAAGTACAGACAATGGAGTGTAAATGTAAGTAGTAGAAAGTACTGATAATGGAGTGTAAATGTAAGGAGTAGAAAGTACTGATAATGGAGTGTAAATGTAAGGAGTAAAAGGTACTGGTAATGGAGTGTAAATGTAAGGAGTAAAAGGTACTGGTAATGGAGTGTAAATGTAAGGAGTAGAAAGTACTGATAATGGAGTGTAAATGTAAGGAGTAAAAGGTACTGGTAATGGAGTGTAAATGTAAGGAGTAAAAGGTACTGGTAATGGAGTGTAATTGTAAGGAGTAGAAAGTACTGATAATGGAGTGTAAATGTAAGGAGTAGAAAGTACTGATAATGGAGTGTAAATGTAAGTAGTAGAAAGTACAGATAATGGAGTGTAAATGTAAGGAGTAGAAAGTACTGATAATGGAGTGTAAATGTAAGGAGTAGAAAGTACTGATAAAAGAGTGTAAATGTAAGGAGTAGAAAGTACTGATAAAAGAATGTAAATGTAAGGAGTAGAAAGTACTGATAATGAAGTGTAAAGGTAAGGAGTAGAAAGTACTGATAAAAGAATGTAAATGTAAGTAGTAGAAAGTACTGATAACGAAGTGTAAATGTAAGGAGTAGAAAGTACAGATAATGGAGTGTAAATGTAAGTAGTAGAAAGTACTGATAATGAAGTGTAAATGTAAGGAGTAGAAAGTACAAATAATGGAGTGTAAATGTAAGGAGTAGAATGTACTGATAATGAAGTGTAAATGTAAGGAGTAGAAAGTACAGATAATGGAGTGTAAATGTAAGGAGTAGAAAGTACGGATAATGAAGTGTAAATGTAAGGAGTAGAAAGTACTGATAATGAAGTGTAAATGTAAGGAATAGAAAGTACTGATAAAGGAGTGCAAATGTAAGGAGTAGAAACTACTGATAATGAAGTGTAAATGTAAGGAGTAGAAAGTACAGATAACGGAGTGTAAATGTAAGGAGTAGAAAGTACTGATAACGGAGTGTAAATGTAAGGAGTAGAAAGTACAGATAATGGAGTGTAAATGTAAGTAGTAGAAAGTACAGATAATGGAGTGTAAATGTAAGGAGTAGAAAGTACTGATAATTGAGTGTAAATGTAAGGAGTAGAAAGTACTGATATTGAAGTGTAAAGGTAAGGAGTAGAAAGTAAAGATAATGGAGTGTACATTTAAGGAGTAGAAAGTACTGATAAAGGAGTGTAAATGTAGGGAGTAGAAAGTACTGATAATGGAGTTTAAATGTAAGGAGTAGAAAGTACTGATAATGAAGTGTAAATGTAAGGAGTAGAAAGTACTGATAATGAAGTGTAAATGTAAGGAATAGAAAGTACTGATAAAAGAGTGCAAATGTAAGGAGTAGAAAGTACAGATAATGGAGTGTAAATGTAAGAAGTAGAAAGTACAGATGATGAAGTGTAAATGTAAGGAGTAGAAAGTACTGATAATGAAGTGTAAATGTAAGGAATAGAAAGTACTGATAAAGGAGTGTAAATGTAAGGAGTAGAAAGTACTGATAATGGACTGTAAATGTAAGGAGTAGAAAGTACTGATAATGGAGTGTAAATCTAAGGAGTAGAAAGTACTGATAATGGAGTGTAAATGTAAGTAAGTAGAAAGTACTGATAACGGAGTGTTAATGTAAGGAGTAGAAAGTACTGATAATGGAGTGTAAATGTAAGGAGTAGAAAGTACAGATAATGGACTGTAAATGTAAGGAGTAGAAAGTACAGATAATGGAGTGTAAATGTAAGTAGTAGAATGTACTGATAATGGAGTGTAAATGTAAGGAGTAGAAAGTACTGATAATGGAGTGTAAATGTAAGGAGTAGAAAGTACAGATAATGGAGTGTAAATGTAAGGAGTAGAAAGTACTGATAATGGAGTGTAAATGTAAGGAGTAGAAAGTACAAATAATGGAGTGTAAATGTAGGGAGTAGAAAGTACTGATAATGGAGTGTAAATATAAGGAGTAGAAAATACTGATAATGGAGTGTAAATGTAAGGAGTATAAAGTACAGATAATGGACTGTAAATGTAAGGAGTATAAAGTACTGATAAAGGAGTGTAAATGTAAGGAGTAGAAAGTACTGATAAAAGAATGTAAATGTAAGGAGTAGAAAGTACTGATAATGAAGTGTAAAGGTAAGGAGTAGAAAGGACTGATAATGAAGTGTAAATGTAAGGAGTAGAAAGTACAGATAATGGAGCGTAAATGTAAGGAGTAGAATGTACTGATAATGGAGTGTAAATGTAAGGAGTAGAAAGTACTGATAATGGAGTGTAAATGTAAGTAGTAGAAAGTACAGATAATGGAGTGTAAATGTAAGTAGTAGAAAGTACTGATAATGGAGTGTAAATGTAAGGAGTAGAAAGTACTGATAATGGAGTGTAAAAGTAAGGAGTAGAAAGTACTGATAATGGAGTGTAAATGTAAGGAGTAGAAAGTACTGATAAGGGAGTGTAAATGTAAGGAGTAGAAAGTACTGATAATGGAGTGTAAATGTAAGGAGTATAAAGTACTGATATTGAAGTGTAAATGTAAGGAGTAGAAAGTAAAGATAATGGAGTGTAAATGTAAGGAGCAGAAAGTACAGATAATGGAGTGTAAATGTAAGGAGTAGAAAGTACTGATAATGGAGTGTAAATGTAAGGAGTAGACAGTACAGATAATGGAGTGTAAATGTAAGGAGTAGAAAGTACTGATAATGGAGTGTAAATGTAAGGAGTAGAAAGTACAGATAATGGAGTGTAAATGTAGGGAGTAGAAAGTACTGATAATGGAGTGTAAATGTAAGGAGTATAAAGTACTGATAATGGAGTGTAAATGTAAGGAGTATAAAGTACAGATAATGGACTGTAAATGTAAGGAGTATAAAGTACTGATAAAGGAGTGTAAATGTAAGGAGTAGAAAGTACTGATAAAAGAATGTAAATGTAAGGAGTAGAAAGTACTGATAATGAAGTGTAAAGGTAAGGAGTAGAAAGGACTGATAATGAAGTGTAAATGTAAGGAGTAGAAAGTACAGATAATGGAGTGTAAATGTAAGGAGTAGAATGTACTGATAATGGAGTGTAAATGTAAGGAGTAGAAAGTACTGATAATGGAGTGTAAATGTAAGTAGTAGAAAGTACAGATAATGGAGTGTAAATGTAAGTAGTAGAAAGTACTGATAATGGAGTGTAAATGTAAGGAGTAGAAAGTACAGATAATGGAGTGTTAAAGTAAGGAGTAGAAAGTACTGATAATGGAGTGTAAATGTAAGGAGTAGAAAGTACTGATAAGGGAGTGTAAATGTAAGGAGTAGAAAGTACTGATAATGGAGTGTAAATGTAAGGAGTATAAAGTACTGATATTGAAGTGTAAATGTAAGGAGTAGAAAGTAAAGATAATGGAGTGTAAATGTAAGGAGTAGAAAGTACAGATAATGGAGTGTAAATGTAAGGAGTAGAAAGTACTGATAATGGAGTGTAAATGTAAGGAGTAGACAGTACAGATAATGGAGTGTAAATGTAAGGAGTAGAAAGTACTGATAATGGAGTGTAAATGTAAGGAGTAGAAAGTACAGATAATGGAGTGTAAATGTAGGGAGTAGAAAGTACTGATAATGGAGTGTAAATGTAAGGAGTAGAAAGTACTGATAATGGAGTGTAAATGTAAGGAGTATAAAGTACAGATAATGGACTGTAAATGTAAGGAGTATAAAGTACTGATAAAGGAGTGTAAATGTAAGGAGTAGAAAGTACTGATAAAAGAATGTAAATGTAAGGAGTAGAAAGTACTGATAATGAAGTGTAAAGGTAAGGAGTAGAAACTACTGAGAATGAAGTGTAAATGTAAGGAGTAGAAAGTACAGATAATGGAGTGTAAATGTAAAGAGTAGAATGTACTGATAATGGAGTGTAAATGTAAGGAGTAAAAAGTACTGATAATGGAGTGTAAATGTAAGTAGTAGAAAGTACAGATAATGGAGTGTAAATGTAAGGGGTAGAAAGTACTCATAATTGAGTGTAAATGTAAGGAGTAGAAAGTACAGATAATGGAGTGTAAATGTAAGGAGTAGAAAGTACTGATAATGGAGTGTAAATGTAAGGAGTAGAAAGTACTGATAAGGGAGTGTAAATGTAAGGAGTAGAAAGTACTGATAATGGAGTGTAAATGTAAGGAGTAGAGAGTACAGATAATGGAGTGTAAATGTAGGTAGTAGAAAGTACTGATAATGGAGTGTAAATGTAAGGAGTAGAAAGTACTGATAATGGAGTGTAAATGTAAGGAGTAGAAAGTACAGATAATGGACTGTAAATGTAAGGAGTAGAAAGTACTGATAAAGGAGTGTAAATGTAAGGAGTAGAAAGTACTGATAAAAGAGTGTAAATGTAAGGAGTAGAAAGTACTGATAATGAAGTGTAAAGGTAAGGAGTAGAAAGTACTGATAATGAAGTGTAAATGTAAGGAGTAGAAAGTACAGATAATGGAGTGTAAATGTAAGGAGTAGAATGTACTGATAATTGAGTGTAAATGTAAGGAGTAGAAAGTACTGATAATGGAGTGTAAATGTAAGTAGTAGAAAGTACAGATAATGGAGTGTAAATGTAAGGAGTAGAAAGTACTGATAATGGAGTGTAAATGTAAGGAGTAGAAAGTACTGATATTGAAGTGTAAATGTAAGGAGTAGAAAGTAAAGATAATGGAGTGTACATTTAAGGAGTAGAAAGTACTGATAAAGGAGTGTAAATGTAGGGAGTAGAAAGTACTGATAATGGAGTTTAAATGTAAGGAGTAGAATGTACTGATAATGAAGTGTAAATGTAAGGAGTAGAAAGTACAGATAATGGAGTGTAAATGTAAGGAGTAGAAAGTACAGATAATGAAGTGTAAATGTAAGGAGTAGAAAGTACTGATAATGAAGTGTAAATGTAAGGAATAGAAAGTACTGATAATGGAGTGCAAATGTAAGAAGTAGAAAGTACTGATAATGGAGTGTAAATTTAAGGACTAGAAAGTACAGATAATGGACTGTAAATGTAAGGAGTAGTAGTAAAAAGTAAGCTTAAAAATAATTACTCCAGTAAAGTGTAAATAACCAATATTTCTACTTAAGTAAGGTAATGACATATTTGTACTTTGTTTCTTGACTCATCTGATTGACACACAGTTTGCATGAGTTATTAGTCCCCCCTTTAGTCCTTCATCAGTGGTCAGTTTCAGACCTCAGAGTCTTGTATCTGCACCAGTGGAGCAGATGTTCCTCTGAAAAACATACTCAGCGTGACTAAACGGCATATCATCACTGTCCAATGAAAAACAAGTATTTCCAAAATGGCAACTTTACAGGTGAAGACAACAACAGTCTTTACTTTCAATGAAAGTTTTTCAGAGCTATTTAGCATTTTTATTGGTTCATTCATCATAAAACTATAAACGGCAGCTGCTGCATGTAAAGGATGTAGAAAAGTAGAAATCAACAAAAATAGAGATACACGTTTTTCATTGGACAGCGATGATATACTTGCTGGGTTATATAGATTAGATACTTAAGAAAACCTATTATTGTTTAATGATTGTGTACATTTAGTGTTTACTATTATGTAATCAACCTTAAGTATCATGTTTAACAACAGAAGTAATTGTGAAATAGTTTTATTGGGTAAAACAGTTGAAAACAGAACTGCACAGAATGTAGATAAACCAGAGGTGTGTATATATATGAGCACACAGCAGCTTCACTAACTGGGCTCAATGTTATCTCATATCCGAATTTCTCAACTCATTTGTCTCGTGCATGTGTCTCATTCACTCACACTCTCTGAGTTCAGTAAATATCACTGTCATTCATGCGGTCAGCAGCAATGACTTTAATGGTTTCTCCGGCTTGGTTGCAACAATAAGACCCCACAAGACAGGAGGTGCTTTGCTAGCTAAAGACTAAATAAAGCCTGAAGTCTATTATTAAGCTGAGAGTTGGGCAGTGTCTTCGGCTCCCTCAATAACAATCTGGACTAATGTTAACTCAGACTGTAAGAGCTACACAGCAGCAGAAGACTGATCACTGAAAGAAGCAGATCAGATGTTCAGGTAAGTGGCTCCTGTTAGCATTTTTTCCCACTAAATTCTGATGTTACAGATTTAACCATGAGCATTTTTACTGCTGCTTGTCGTCCCGCACCACTGACGTGTTCTGTGTACCCCATTACCAATGTGTGTGCATCAGAAATTGCTTTGTGGTGTCACTCAGAGACACTGATCCTGTTTTAAGTGAAAGTATCGTGTTGATACTAATACAGTATCAGTATCAGCAATGCTAGTCACAATATTTAGGATTTTAGACATCTGATAAGTTGGAACAGAGAAAAAACAACCAGTAGTATGGCATTATATATCGATTTAATCTATCTATCTATCTATCTATCTATCTATCTATCTATCTATCAATCTATCTATCTATCTATCTATCTATCTATCTATATATATATATATATATATATATATATATATATATATATATATATATATATATATACACTACCACTCAAAAGTTTGGGATCACAGTGAAATGTTCTTGTTTTAATGGAGTATCTTCTTTCTTAACACAACAATGGACTGACGGGTCTATAAAGAAAGTTGTTTCTTTCTGGTCATTTTGAGTCGGTCAGCAAGCCATCAACTGCTCATACTTCAGATACTAAACTAACCTATAATGATGTTCTCCCTTTTATGCTCACTTATTAGTAGAATGATTTTCAGCTGTGCATCACAATTGAGCAAGAGTGTTCTAACAACCAATTAGTCCAACAACATCCTTAACTTGAATTGGTGGTCGTACCAGGAGATTTAGACAGAGGACTGAGAATTGCTGATAATAGAACTATATGTAAAATAAGCCTACTGTACATATGTATATGCATTTGTACATATATATACATATATGACCCTATATATATAACACCAGAGAGACAGTTGCTCACCAGTGAAAATTCTAGTGTCTATTAGCTGGGTCACGAACTGTATCATCAGCTACACACGTCTGAATAGATTCACTGACGTCTGAATGTATTGCAGCGGAAAATCATGTTTGGTACGTATAGCCCGGAAGCCTAAGTTCACGTATTCACCAGCAGCTGGATTGACTGACCGTGAAAATCACCAAGACTGGCTTGGATGGGAATCAGTCAAACTCCTGTCAGGTTGATTGGTGGGTGCTGCCAATCACTCTCTGGAAGTCTTAAAGTGGCGCCTGTAAACGCCTTGGCTGCTGATGTTTGAAACGCAGGGGAGGTTCTCCGACCGTATGCTCTTTTGTCTGACTTTCCTCCTTAAGCGTAATTTATGTGGACCCTTCCACGAGAGCACTTGTGAGGGAAGCAGTCTCTTCTTTGCGCCGTAAAAACGGATAAGGATAAATTCTTTCCAACCGGTCGATGTGGAGATTTAGAGCTCTCCAGCGCTGCAGCTTATATTGAGCGAGACACCTTTTCAGCCAATTTGAATACAGTCCCTCCAACTCGGCCGGGTTTTTTTAGTCTCTCAAGCAGCTTAAAGTGGAAATGCCTTGTATGTGCTTCGTGAACAGGAGCATCCAGAGCTCTTTCGTGACTCAAAGGAGCGCCAAGGCACTCCAATCTGCAAAGCAAATGCACTTCGGAGGCCACATGAAATAAATCAGGTGGTCCGCTGTGACCGGGCCGGCGCGGATGTGCAGAAAGGTCAGCAGCATGTTAGCGCTCGGTCGGGGGGCTGATGCATTTCACTCAGGCCTCAGAGGCAAAAGGCCAAATTACATCAACTGCTTGAATTCTGTCTGGACAAATCATGACCTGCTGTAAACTGTGGGGACTGGTCGCATGGCTGGATTACTGACTGTGCCAGTGGGGCCAGCCAGCAGGGGCCTTTGAGGTCAAGGGGCCCCGGGGGGGGCCCTGGCCCAAAACATTTTGTGCTGCCTATCAACATTTATGATACAATATATTTTTATTTCCGAGGGCCCTCCATTTTAAGGATCCTCTGACTTTTAGGAACTTGCTTTTGGGCCCTAGCTATTGAGGCGTTGTGGCACTGCGCTGAATTCGACTTCTGGCTATTAGGGGTCCTAGGAAAGAGGGGGGCATAATTTTAGAGGGCCCTGGTTATGAAAGCCCCTACCATTGATCACGAGGGGCATGGGTTGGGGGGGTATCCCTGGGCAACTCTTTGCCCAGGGGCCCAGGCTATATCATCATTCACAACCAGCAATGTACCAATGCAACGAAATTCTCACCCGTGGCTACTGTAATAACAATATTAAGACACATATTAAAGACTTAAATAAAGACTAATAATAAATAATGCAAATAAAATAGGAAGAAGTTAATTCACCCATGTGTAAAAGCCTGAGCACCTAAGCTGATAGTTTAAAATCTTTTATCTGATCAATAATTGTATTTTCACCAGTAAGAACAGCAGATATGATTGGAATAGATGTAAATAATCATACATACAACACAAAGTAACATGAATATCTTATTACGAAAGAAGCAGATCATATCTTAGCTCCAGGGAGCCACTGTTATTCCAACAGCCACAACAGCTAAACATGGAAAGTAGAGGAGAGGGGTCAGCGTTACCTATTCAGAAAGCACACTGAGAGCACAAGACCATATATCAACATGACTCCCCAACACATGCTTGACGCCTGATGCTCTTTTTTCTAAAAGCAATATTAACCTGAATAAAAGATGGTCCCTATCTGCATTGACGGTGTTAAGAGAAAACTGAATAAGTTCAAGATCAGTTTCGGAATGTGAGTATGTTGGTAGATCAGCTGGGACTGGCTGTGAAAGTTGCCTCAGCTTTGCTCTTCGGAAACTCAGATTGACCGCTGGCTGAACTATGTGAAACAGGAATTGGCAAAAACTTTGACAGAGGAAACGACCGAGCATATGCTGTTTAGGAGGTTAGCGGCAGACACTGCGCGGCTCGGAAGCTTGTTAGTATTGCATGGATGATTTGCTTATCCGCAGCTAGTCTGGGTGAAGTCCCTGGCTGGAATTCCACTCAGCTGTTTACAGCAGTCTGAATCGTCTCCAGCATCCGCAACATCCTCCAATAACCAAAAACTCCAGAAAACACTGGATCTCAGATGAGCTCTCTCACTCTTTCCTGAAGCCGGAGTACACCAGTTTCCGATTCTGCTCTTCCAACGAACCCTCTTCAAGTCAGGAAAGGCTTGTTAAAGGCTTAGCACCACTTATGGACCAACCCTGGTGATTTCACATTGTTTTAGATACTGGAAATATATAAACATGACTTTAAATGAAATTCGCTGTTTTTTCGCTGATTTGTTTTAAAATACCCAATTTCAATTAATTTGATGGAAAAACCTGAGCTTGCTACAGAAATTCCTGAACACTACCGTGTGCCCTCACTGGTGGACAACAGTGAACAGCACCGCCGTATAACAGTATTATGACTGACTGGGACTGAGAATGTTCCAGAGCTGCTTCTTCAGGTTCTGATATTTCTGAATTTGAATTTCAAAAGGGCTGTAATGTAGAAATAGACCACCATATCACTTAGTCCTGATACTTTTAGTCAAACCACACCCACAACAGCAGCTCATATACTACAGTGACTCACTATCACCTCTTCAGGTACAAAGTGGTATTACAGTGACTCACTATCACCTCTTCAGGTACAAAGTGGTATTACAGTGACTCACTTTCACCTCTTCAGGTACAAAGTGGTATTACAAGTGACTCACTATCACCTCTTCAGGTACACAGTATTTATACAGTGACTCACTATCACCTCTTCAGGTACAAAATGGTACTACAGTGACTCACTATCACCTCTTCAGGTACAAAATGGTACTACAGTGACTCACTATCACCACTTCAGGTACACAGTGGTACTACAGTGACTCACTATCACCTCTTCAGGTACAAAGTGGTATTACAGTGACTCACTATCACCTCTTCAGGTACAAAGTGGTATTACAGTGACTCACTATCACCTCTTCAGGTACACAGTGGTACTACAGTGACTCACTATCACCTCTTCAGGTACACAGTATTTATACAGTGACTTACTATCATCTCTTCAGGTACAAAGTGATTATACGAAACAGGGGTCAGCTGGTCAGCACGCTAACTTCAATGGATTTCTCTGCAACACAATGCACAAGTATCTGAATCACTGTCAAAACTGTTATTTCCTCACATTCTGTTGAAAATTGTCAGTTTTAGAGTATAGTACACAGAAAAATCTTAAGGCAAGATTTGAGATTTATTTGTAATATCACGTTGGTTTTAACACTGCATTTTTAGCATTATGCTTGAAATGCAGATCTTTTGGGGTTTTGGACCTTTATGGCTGGTCACTATACAAACCCTGATGAGAAATCATGTTAATAAAGGAGGAGCACATATTTAACAGCAGAAATGTCCACTAACTTTTTTTAAGAACCTCCCAACCTTTTACTGCTGCTCCATCGAGGGCACACTGACCAATTGTGTGAGCGTGTGGTACAGCGACTTCACCGTGGCCAAAAGGAAAGCCCTGCAAAAGGTGGTGAAATCGCTTAGCGCTTCATTGGTGCACAGCTCCCTGCTGTCAGAGACATTCACCACCAGCAGTGCATGCGCATAGCACCCAGCATCATCAGGGAACCCTCCCACCTCAGCCATGCACTGGTTAACCTCCTTCCAACCGGGAGGACGTACAGGACCATCCGGAGCAGAACCAGTCAGCACAGGTCCAGCTTCTTTTCCTCCACCACCACTCTGCTGAACTCCACACCTCACTGCTAACTCTGCCACTCATACTGCACTCACCTGACTGCCTTTTGGTATTATTTATTGATAGATAACATGCTGCCTACACTCATAACAGTATTTTTACTCATAACAATAGAATTATCATTCACAATAGAATATATCACATCAATCTAATAGTTGTATATTTATAGTATATTTTCATACTCTTATAGTTGTATAACACATATATCATCGCTGTCCAATGAAAAACAAGTATCTACGAAATTGCAACTTTACAGGAGAGGCAAAAACATACTTTACTTTCAATGTAAGTCAATGCAAGTCAATGGAAGGTCAATGGAACCAGAAGTTTTTCCTAGATGTTTTGGAGAATTCTACTGGTTCATTTATCATGAAACGTTCATACAATGTAAATCTTGTAAATTGTATATATACTGTAAATATTGTCATTGTTTTGTTATATAATGTCTACCTGTTGCACATATGCACTGTCCTGTCTTGTACTATTGCTATTATTTTCACTTCTGGTAGATGATGCCTTGTACTGAGCGATGACAATAAAAAAAAATATACATATTTTTTTTAGAATTTAGAACTAGAATGATCCACGTGTGTTTTGCACACAGCGGAATTTGACCTCTGCATTTAACCCATCCGTGCAGTGAAACACCCACATATACACACACACACTAGTGAACATACACACTAGGGGGCAGTGGGCAGCCCTTATCCATGCCACCCGGGGAGCAATTGGGGTTAGGTGCCTTGCTTAAGGACACTACAGTCGTGGCTTGTCGGTCCCGGGGATCGAACTGGCGACCTTCCGGTCACAAGACCAGATCCCTGACCTTCAGGCCACGGATGCCCCTTTCTTTTTTTTTTTTGTTTAGAATCTTATCCATCCATCCATCCATCCATCCATCCATCCATCCATCCATCCATCCATCCATCCATCCATTTAAAGGGTTTATGAGCCAAACAGCCCTGAACCAAACAAAAGACAAGAAAAGGAGATGTGGATGCACAACAAAGGAACCTTTTCAAAGCGGGACATGGGCGCGTCCCACAGTATCGAAATGAATATAAAAGCAAAGAACCCTCTTACGGTTTAAGCCAACCTGGGCTTTTTGTGAGAGTGGAAAGGCATGAGGAGAATGAGTGATTCGTCACTGACGCAGATTGCAGGAATGGGGGGAACGGCGGGAGGGCGAGGGGGCCAAGCACCAAGCTTCCCATCGGTTCCCATCTAACAGCGCCCGCTGCATGGCAATCGCGCCGGCCCCGGCCCATGAATATCAAAGCGGCCCGCTTTGACGGACAACTAAGACACAAGAGGGCTCTTCGGCAATAATGAGGCCGGTGAGAAAGGGGGGGTGGTGGGGGTGTAGGGAGGAGAGCGATGGCGAGGAAATTATTGCCGACGCATCTCCTGCCAGATCAAGAGTGGGGGAGGTGGTGCGGCGGGGAGGGGGGGGTGAGGACCTGAGCTGCGTTCTGATTTAGGAGGCGCGCCGCATGGCTGATCACAGAGCGGGCTGGCTTTATTTATGGATAGCCGAAGAGTCCGACTTGTTTTATTTCAGCCCACCCCGAGTAAATCCCCGCCTCTATTAAGTCATCACCTCTCAGGCTGTAAAGCCTTAACCGAACCCTTCCAACCTCTTTATGAGACCGGCTACTTCAATCTTCTTCTTTCTCCCTCTCTTTCCATTAAAGCGATAGTTTGGTGAACAATCAAATGTAAAAGAAACCACCCTTCGTTTATTCAACCGCCCGTTAAGTACCGGCCATTAAGTTTATTATACAGGAGATATTGCTGAGGTGATTGGATATATAAGAAACCACCTGCATGAGTGATTCTTGGTGGTAACAAAAAATCCAGAACTAAACTACATGTGCTTGCATGTGCATGTACTTACACATTACATATTTTTAATTTAAAAAATCTGAACAATTTAAAAATAAACAATTAAAAGCACTGAAAATATATTATATGTAAATGTAGGAGTTAGGGTTAGGGTTTAGTGTAGATGTAGGGATTAGGGTTTAGTGTAGATGTAGGGATTAGGGTTTAGTGCAAATGTAGGGGATAGGGTTTAGTGCAAATGTAGGGATTAGGGTTTAGTGCAAATGTAGGGGTTAGGGTTTAGTGTAGATGTAGAGGTTAGGGTTTAGTGTTGATGTAGAAGTTAGGGTTTAGTGTAGATGTAGGGGTTAAGGTTTAGTGTAAATGTAGAGGTTAGGGTTTAGTGTAGATGTAGAGGTTAGGGTTTAGTGTAAATGTAGAGGTTAGGGTTTAGTGTAGATGTAGGGGTTAGGGTTTAGTGTACATGTAGGAGTTAGGGTTTAGTGTAGATGTAGGGGTTAGGGTTTAGTGTAGATGTAGGGGTTAGGGTTTAGTGTAAATGTAGAGGTTAGAGTTTAGTGTAAATGTAGAGGTTAGGGTTTAGTGTAGATGTAGGGGTTAGTGTTTAGTGTAAATATAGAGGTTAGGATTTAGTGTAGATGTAGGAGTTAGGCGTTTAGTGTAGATGTAGGGATTCGGGTTTAGTGGAAATGTAGGGGTTAGGGTTTAGTGTAGATGTAGGAGTTAGGGGTTTAGTGTAGATGTAGGGGTTAGGGTTAAGTGTAGGTGTAGAGGTTAGGGGATAGGGTTTAGTGTATATGTAGGGGTTAGGGTTTAATGTAGATGTAGAGATTAGGGTTAAGTGTAGATGTAGGTGTTAGGGTTAAGTGTAGATGTAGGGGTTAGGGTTTAGTGTAGATGTAGGGGTTAAGGTTTAGTGTAAATGTAGAGGTTAGAGTTTAGTGTAAATGTAGGGGTTAGTGTTTAGTGTAAATATAGAGTTTAGGGTTTAGTGTAGAAGTAGGAGTTAGAGTTTAGTGTAGATGTAGGGGTTAGGGGTTAGGGTATAGTGTAAATGTAGGGGTTAGGGTTAAGTGTAGACGTAGGGTTTAGGGTAGATGTAGGGGTTCGGGTTAAGTGTAGATGTAGGGGTTAGGTTTAAGTGTAGATGTAGGGGTTAGGGTTAAGTGTGGATGTAGAGGTTCAGGTTAAGTGTAGACGTAGGGATTAGGGTTAAGTGTAGATGTAGGGTTTACGGAAAAGTGTAGATGTAGGGGTTAGGGTTTAGTGTAGATGTAGGGGTTAGGGTTTAGTTTAGATGTAGGGGTTAGGGTTAAGTGTAGATTTAGGGATTAGGGTTAAGTGTAGATGTACGGGTTCGGGTTTAGTGTAGATGAAGGGGTTAGGGTTTAGCGTACATGTAGGGGTTAGGGTTTAGTGTAGATGTAGGGGTTAGGGGTTAGGGTTTAGTGTAGATGTAGGGTTTAGGGGTTAGGGTTTAGTGTAGATGTAGGGGTTAGGCTTTAGTGTAGATGTAGCTGTTAGGGTTTAGTGTACATGTAGGGGTTAGGGTTAAGTGTAGATGTAGTGGTTAGGGGATAGGGTTTAGTGTAGATGTAGGGGTTAGGGTTTAATGTAGATGTAGAGATTAGGGTTGAGTGTAGATGTAGAGGTTAGGGATTAGGGTTTAGTGTAGATGTAGGGGTTAGGGGTTATGGTTTAATGTAGATGTAGGGGTTAGGGTTTAGTGTAGATGTAGGGGTTAGGGGTTAGGGTTTAGTGTAGATGTAGGGGTTAGGGTTTAGTGTAGATGTAGGTGTTAGGGTTTAGTGTACATGTAGGGGTTAGGGTTTAGTGTATATGTAGGGGTTAGGGTTAAGTGTAGATGTAGTTGTTAGGGGATAGGGTTTAGAGTATATGTAGGGGATAGGGTTTAATGTAGATGTAGAGATTAGGGTTTATTGTAGGTGTAGGGGTTAGGGTTTAGTGTAGATGTAGGTGATAGGGTCTAGTGGAGATGTAGTGGTTATGGTTAAGTGTAAATGTAGGGGTTAGGGTTTAGTGTAAATTTAAGGGTTAGGGTTTAGTGTAAATGTAGGGGTTAGGGTTTAGTGTAGATGTAGGGGTTAGGGTTTAGTGTAAATGTAGGGGTTAGGGTTTAGTGTCGATGTAGGGGTTAAGGTTTAGTGTAAATGTAGAGGTTATGGTTTAGTGTAAATGTAGGGGTTAGTGTAGATCTAGGTGTTAGGGTTTAGTGTAAATGTAGGGGTTAGGGTTTAGTTTAAATGTAGAGGTTATGGTTTAGTGTAAATGTAGGGGTTAGGGTTTAGTGTAAATGTAGGGGTTAGGGTTTAGTGTAGATGTACGGGTTGGGGTTTAGTGTAAATGTAGTGGTTAGGGTTTAGTGTAGATGTAGTGGTTAGGGTTTAGTGTAAATGTAGGCCTTAAGGTGTAGTGTAAATGTAGAGGTTATGGTTTAGTGTAAATGTAGGGGTTAGGGTTTAGTGTAGATGTAGGGGTTAGGGTTTAGTGTAAATGTAGGGGTTAGGGTTTAGTGTAGATGTAGGGGTTAAGGTTTAGTGTAAATGTAGAGGTTATGGTTTAGTGTAAATATAGGGTTTGGGGTTTAGTGTAGATGTAGGTGTTAGGGTTTAGTGTAAATGTAGGGGTTTGGGTTTAGTGTAAATGTAGAGGTTATGGTTTAGTTTAAATGTAGGGGTTAGGGTTTAGTGTAAATGTAAGGGTTAGGGTTTAGTCTAGATGTAGGGGTTAGGGTTTAGTGTAAATGTACGGGTTAGGGTTTATTGTAGATGTAGGGGTTATGGTTTAGTGTAAATGTAGGGCTTAGGGTTTAGTGTAGATGTAGTTGTTAGGGTTTAGTTTAAATGTAGGGGTTAGGGTTTAGTGTAAATGTAGAGGTTAGTGTTTAGTGTAAATGTAGGGGTTATGGTTTAGTGTAAATGTAGGGGTTAGGGTTTAGTGTAAATGTAGAGGTTATGGTTTAGTTTAAATGTAGGGGTTAGGGTTTAGTGTAAATGTAGGGGTTAGGGTTTAGTGTAGATGTAGGTCTTAAGGTGTAGTGTAAATGTAGAGGTTATGGTTTAGTGTAAATGTAGGGGTTAGGATTTAGTGTAGATGTAGGGGTTAGGGTTTAGTGTAAATGTAGGTGTTAGGGTTTAGTGTAGATGTAGGGGTTAAGGTTTAGTGTAAATGTAGAGATTATGGTTTAGTGTAAATGTAGGGGTTAGGGTTTAGTGTAAATGTAGAGGTTATGGTTTAGTTTAAATGTAGGGGTTAGGGTTTAGTGTAAATGTAGGGGTTAGGGTTTAGTGTAAATGTAGAGGTTATGGTTTAGTTTAAATGTAGGGGTTATGGTTTAGTGTAAATGTAGGGGTTAGGGTTTATCTAGATGTAGGGGTTAGGGTTTAGTGTAAATGTAGGGGTTAGGGTTTAGTATAAATATAGGGGTTATGGTTTAGTGTAAATGTAGGGGTTAGGGTTTAGTGTAAATATAGGGGTTATGGTTTAGTGTAAATGTAGGGGTTAGGGTTTAGTGTAAATGTAGGGGTTAGTTTTTAGTGTAAATGTAGGGGTTAGGGTTTAGTGTAAATGTAGGGGTTAGTTTTTAGTGTAAATGTAGAGATTATGGTTTAGTGTAAATGTAGGGGTTAGGGTTTAGTGTAAATGTAGAGGTTATGGTTTAGTTTAAATGTAGGGGTTAGGGTTTAGTGTAAATGTAGGGGTTAGGGTTTAGTGTAAATGTAGAGGTTATGGTTTAGTTTAAATGTAGGGGTTATGGTTTAGTGTAAATGTAGGGGTTAGGGTTTAGTCTAGATGTAGGGGTTAGGGTTTAGTGTAAATGTAGGGGTTAGGGTTTAGTATAAATATAGGGGTTATGGTTTAGTGTAAATGTAGGGGTTAGGGTTTAGTGTAAATATAGGGGTTATGGTTTAGTGTAAATGTAGGGGTTAGGGTTTAGTGTAAATGTAGGGGTTAGTTTTTAGTGTAAATGTAGGGGTTAGGGTTTAGTGTAAATGTAGGGGTTAGTTTTTAGTGTAAATGTAGGGGTTATGGTTTAGTGTAAATGTAGGGGTTATGGTTTAGTGTAAATGTAGGAGTTAGGGTTTAGTGTAAATGTAGGGGTGAGTGTTTAGTGTAAATGTAGGGGTTATGGTTTAGTGTAAATGTAGGGGTTATGGTTTAGTGTAAATGTAGAGGTTATGGTTTAGTGTAAATGTAGGGGTTATGGTTTAGTGTAAATGTAGAGGTTATGGTTTAGTGTAAATGTAGGGGTTAAGGTTTAGTGTAAATGTAGAGTTTATGGTTTAGTGTAAATGTAGGGGTTAGGGTTTAGTGTAAATGTAGAGGTTATGGTTTAGTGTAAATGTAGGGGTTAAGGTTTAGTGTAGATGTAGAGGTTAGGGTTTAGTGTAGATGTAGGGGTTAGGGTTTAGTGTAAATGTAGAGGTTATGGTTTAGTGTAAATGTAGAGGTTAGGCTTTAGTGTAGATGTAGAGGTTAGGGTTTAGTGTAGATGTAGGGGTTAGGGTTAAATGTAGATTCAGGGATTAGGGTTAAGTGTAGATGTAGGGTTTCGGGTTTAGTGTAGTTGTAGGGATTAGGGTTAAGTGTAGATGTAGGGATTAGGGTTAGGAATTGTAGTAAAATGATGATACTGCATGCAGTTTTTGATTATTACTCTCTTCAGTAATGCCCTGGGTTTAAATGTATCATGACACAATAATATCAGCTTCTAATGCCAACTGTGTATCAACACAAGGCCCTCTCCATGATACGAAAGACCATCAGCACAAAACAAAAGGCAGCACCGCAGCAGCACAGCAAACACCCACAGAGCAACCTGGGAAGGGACCTGAGTTCAGGCGTCTGCTCTGGAAGCCCGAGCTCTGTGCAGTTCTCGGTCAGGAAATGATCATTAAACTGGTAGAAAACCATGATGGCTTTCAAATCCACACCTCACCACAGCTAAGACCGTGGTGCAAGCGACTATGCTGTATCATGGCTTAGGAAAAAAACATGATGCGCTGAATCGTTTGTCTTCTACAAGCTTTTCAGACCTCACCACCTTCATCCTGCCTTTCTAACGCTGACACGCAGCCCACCCACACACACACACACACACACACACACACACACAGATTTGCACACAGTGTACGAATGAATCATTTCAAACAATATGACGGTTCGGCTAACTTGGCAACTGGCAGTATGAAGACATGGAATTGTGCTGCATGCTGGGAAAACAAGCTAATCTAAGAATATCCCCCATACTAATCATCATACAATTAATTCAGCCTGTCAACAGTGACCATTGTGGGTCTAATAAAAATCTAATGTGCTCATTAACTAGACTTCTAAAGGAGGTGCGAGCGCTAAATAAAGAAAAGGAAACAAACGTAGAAAAGACCTCTCCACCGTAATTAAATCTCGACCCAATTTCATGCTGGGATCAGTCTTATGCGAATGAAGACTGTTACCATCAAAGGCTTCGGAAAGCAAACAGAAACAGCCAGCGCCCCCCAAAACAGACCTAACAAGCACACACAGCAAAACACAATGTAATTTACAGTAATGGTGCACTCCGGCTGATGGACCCTGCACCTCCGTGTCATGGTTAAAGCTGGACTAGGAGAGAGATACCGTGTCACAGGCCATTAGCTGGAAAAGCAAGCCAAGCCGTAGCAACCGATGCAGTGGCAATGCTCTTAGTCCACTGGGGTTCCTTATTGCTTCCTTGTTCGCCATTCCAGTTATGGGCACCATGTATCCCTCATGTCACTGGGGTGGGATTTTTACATAACTTGGCTGGTACCCCTTACAGCATAGGGTGGTACCCTTATGTTATTGTTTTGGCCATCAAGGTGGTACCTATACACCATGGGGTTGGTACCCTCATGTCATTGGGATGGTACCCCCATGTTCCTCATGAGATATCGCTCACATTACTGGTGTGGCACCCTTGTGTTATTGGGGTTGCCCTTGCTGGTACCCTTCAAGACATTGGGGTTGTACCCGTACATCACTTGGTTGGTACCCTTTGTGTCAGTTGGTTGCTACCACTGAAGTCACTGGAGTTGGTCCCTTATGTCACTGGGTTGGTACCCCTCACTCTACTGCTGTGGTACCCATACATCATGGGGGTGGTACCCTCATGTCATATTATTGGGTTGGTACCCCTCATGTCACTGGGTTGGTACCCCTCACATTACTAGTGTGGTACCCTTACATTATGGAGGTGGTCCCCCTATATCCCTAGGATAGTCCCCTTACATCACTAGGATAACTGGGGTGGTACCCCTTTGTTATTGATTTGGTCATCAAGGTGGTACCCTTACATCATGGGGTTGGTACCCTAATGTTACTGGGATGGTGCCCCCATGTTCATTATGTGGTAGCACTCACATCACTGATGTGGTACCCTCACATCTCTTGGTTGGTACCCCTCGTGTCACTTGGTTGCTCCCACTGAAGCCATTGAGATGGTACAATCACCTCATTGGGGTGGTATCACTTACATAATTGGGGTGGTACCCCTCATGTCACTGGGGTGGAACCCTTACATTGCTGGTGTGGTACCCTTACATCATGGGGGTGGTCCCCTCACATCACTAGGATGGTCCCTTTACATGGCTGGGGTTGGTCTCTTTATGTCACTAGGGCGGTACCCCCTCTGGTCAAGGGGATTGGTCCCCTAACATCACTGGGCTAATACCCCTTACATCAGTGAGGTGGTACCCTTCACATCACTTGGTTGGTACCCCTCGTGTCTGTTGGTTGCTACCACTGAAGTCATTGAGATGGTACAATCACCTCACTGGAGTGGTATCACTTACATCATTGGGGTGGTCCCCCTCATGTCACTGGGGTGGTCCCCTCACATCACTAGGATGGTCCCCTTACATGGCTGGGGTTGGTCTCTTTATGTCACTGGAGTTGGTCCCCTAACATCACTGGGTTAATACCCCTTACATCAGTGAGGTTGTACCCTTCACATCACTGAGTTGGTTCTGGCATGTTATCTCTAACATCACAGTGTTTATACCCCTCATATTAGTGAGGTGGTATACCTTGTCACTGGGAAGGCATCCTTGACTTCACTACAATGGCACAGTTAGAGAATGGGGTTGGAATTCCATATTTTTAAAATTATATTTATAATTTTTCCCCCAATCAACAGTATTTTCAGCATTTGTTTATACATAAGATATCAAAAACCGAGGTTCTGGAGAAATATGGCTTCAATGTGTCACCCTACTTCTTTCCCAGACACATGTAAAGCCTAAACACACCAAAAATAACAAATAAAAGTATTTCTCAAAACGTACAACCATGTGGCATTAAGATCAACCAGTTTGGAGATGGTCCAACTTGCAGTAACACATATTTGAAGCCAACCAGACGGTTCAGACCCAGTGACTTATAACAAACATCAAATGTATTCGTTTTCCTTCTGCTTCGTCATGTATGGTGCTGCATTTCCAAAAGCAGCTCAAACTGGGCTACAGGAAGAAATCAAGGTACGAGTCCAAACAGTGGAAGCTTTAGCTCCTAAAGGAGGAGATGAATATCACTGTACTGCTTTTTTAAGCTGTAAACAAAACAGTGAAACCCCCCCAAAAAAAGGATGTCCGGTATGCAAAGACTTGGCAGGCAATCCTTTCCCCGGCTATATAATTAGTTTTTCCTGTTTGCTTGTATTCATAACTCGCCTTTATTTCATTATTTGGCCTCAAAAGAACAAGCAACAGTAGATGTGAGTAATCAGATTACACTGCTTTAATAGATTCCATTGGATTTGGTTACAGATTATTAAACAGGTAATCAGTAATCTGGCCTGGAACACATTCCTAATGACGCTAACGATGCAGCTGTGACTGCAAAAGAATCAGACGTAACCGAGCACGGGATACGCTGCGGGGCCAACGAAGGATAATGGTGTAACTTGAGAGCGTATTAAGTTTAAACATTATATTTCACCACATAACCAGACAGAATGAATGAAGGGGCTAATACGTCTTCATCGAGCCCATCAAGCCATTAAGGCCTTAACAAGGAAATCACAGTGGCGTCCAGTTCCTTCCCACTTCACAACATCGATATTCAAATCTGCCATCCCATGCCAGCCCGGGCAGGCAGAGTACCGAGAGTACACTGGTATTGACCCGCCTCCAGTCATTAAGTGCGTCGTTCATTTGGAACACTCTTGTTTTGCCAGCACGAGATGGGCTGCTTAATTGCTTATTATTGTGTGTCTGCGGAGAGTTAGGGAATCATATGTCCCGAGAGTGCTTTAGGGAAGTGCTATTGACTCGGGCGCTGGCCGCACAAGGCTTCCCGGATCGCTCTCTCACCGCTCGATATCACAGATGGCCGTGTATTAATGATACCCTGGCGCGGCAGGCGTTAGCCCGCAAAACACGCCGCCACCGGAAACAAGACGCTATCAAGTCCTGAGCGACCCTGCCAGGAGTTCAGTGATCGAGCCCTTCACTCAGAACTGTGACAGGTTCTGGACATAAGTAATACAATAAAGGGGTTCTGAGAACGCGGGCCATCCATTTCACAAGCGTCGTAGGTGCTGTCCATGCACCTCCACAAGGCAACTTTACAGGAGAGGCCAAACTCTTTCTTCAGTTTTAATGTCAATGGAATCTGTGATTTTGGAGCATTTCTATTGGATCATTCATCAGCTTTTGGGTTCAGATGATGTAGAAAAATTGAAATACATGTTTTACTTTGAACAGCGATTATATACTACATCCATTTCAATGAAGCCACAATGGAACAGTTTGCTATTTTTAATATAATGATTAGTTATTGAAGTCATGAAATAACTTAAGTTTGGGAGAAGGACCACGCCCAACTCCTCCCCTCTACCATTACACACACATAAACCACTCCTCTGCCTTCTCCTTCTCGTGACAAAATTTGCACCCCGCCTTCTTCCCCGGCTCCTCCCTCTTCTTCTGATCTTTTCCTCACTATTTGCTTGCTAAAAAGGGGGGGCCCCGGCTTCAATCCCAGCAGCTGAAGCCACCCAGAACTCCAGCCCCAAGTTTCTCGGAGTTCCCCTCCCTTGCCTTGCCTCAAGTGGTCTGAACTCACAAATAAAATTGTAATAAAAATGCAAGTGTAAGTGATAATCCTTTAATTCCTTTGATAATCATCCATTTGTTGACGAGCGATGTTATTATCACAGTTTGCCTGTGTCCACTCTACCTTTATGAGTTTCCGTTTGTTTTTTTTTCCTGAAATATGGATACGCAGCATTCAGTCGACTTCTCATCCTCGGCTCTATAAACATTGTCAGTCTTCTTCTGAGCTGAGAGGCTACAAGTTCAAGATATATCAATATATCAGCACCTGCTATATTATTTATTACTAAATAAGAAAATATTATCCAGGTGAGCTTCAAAATTATAGCTCATGATCATAAAGTGAGAATTCAGCACTGGGGATGCACGATCTGAACCAGCCGAAACCGGAATTGCTGCTCCAAACACACAATGGAAAATAAACTTAGACATAAACAGCGACCTGCACTTTGCCTAACAGCCAAATTCTTCTTACTTCTGTGGCATATGTATCTATTAAAATAGAGATATCATATTTAATTATATATTATTTATTATTATATTTTATTTTTGGCATTTTTTTTCTACATCGTTACGGCGATGAATGGACCAATAGAAATGCTCCAAAATAGCTTCCATAGACTTGCAAAGTAAAGTAGGTTTTTGGCCTCTCCTGTAAAGTTGATGTCTTGGGGACTCCTGTTGTTCTTTGGACAGCAACGATACACAGAAATGCCCACGTTATATCCACTGCAGTTCAGGAAATATACTGTGTTTCATTTCTTTATTTGAAGCTGAAGAGTAGATCATTTCTGGTTTCATTGCTCACACAAACGGACAGCACAGTAGATAACACTGGCTTCCCACTGGACATTGATTCCACGTTGAAGCAGGAACAACAAAAAAAAATGATGTTTTCATTGAAGCTCTAGATTTCAGAGTCCGAACACTACTAGCATCGCAAAAAACAGCATTCTGGCTCCAACGCTGCACCACCATGTGAGCACAGGGCTGGAGAGGCGCATTGAAATATGAAGTAAATACCGTACAGTCCGAATAAGGGCCTCTGAGTGCAAACTGATTTTGCTCCTGTCAAAGGTCATTACCGTAATCCACATTTTTCACCTGTTAATGGCTCGGAGCACTTACTATGCTGGCTCATGTACGGTGTATGAAAATGGGTCAGGCATCGTGAAGGTGCCAGCAGGCACAAATGAATACCAGCATTGCCGGAAAAGGGGGATTGCAGGAACTCTACAGCCTCTGTTTATTCCACTCTCCAGTTTAGGCTGACGCATCATCACAAACAGAGTGTTGCTTACACTGGAGTTGCAGCTGCAGGACATCTTCAGGTCAAGTGGTCTTTACTGTCATTGCTCAGCTTCAGACCTCAAATTGCAACACAAAAAAGCAGCACATTGTGCAGGACTACACACAGTGCAGAAATACAACAGTGCAAGTATAAGAACCAGAGCAGAAAATACCAGAAGAGCTTTGTTTGTGAAAATTCTGCTCTGCTAGATCTGCCCCAGACAACTGTAAGTGTTCTTACTGTAACATAAAAGTGTCTAGGAGCGAAATTAGCTCAGCCACAAAGACACAGATCATGTAAACTGTGCTGTAGAAATCATCTGTCCTCTCGCATCACTCGCTACACAGTCATAAGCAGCCCCTGGAAACATTATCGGCACAAGAACTGTGGTCAAGCAGTGGCATACAAGACTAAGATCACTAGGTGCAACGCCAAGCATCAACTGGAGAGGTGTAAACTGCCACAACTGGACTCTGGAAAAGTGTTCTCTGGGGTGATGAATCACACTTTCAATCTGGCAATCTGATGGATGCATCTGCTTTGGTTGATCAATTCAGGAGACCTACAGGAATGCATAGTGCTAACAGTAAAGCTTGATGGACGAGGGGTTTTCAGGGGGTTTTCAGGGTTTGGGCTCCTCAGTTTCAATGAAGGGTGATGTCCTTGAGCAAAAAGCCATGCTCTGATGGTGTAAAGGAGAAAATATTCCCTACAGACACATTCCAAACTCTTATAGCATCACAAAGAAGACCAGAATTGTCTCTGAAATCAATTGATGCAATCAGATTTGGAATATCTCTTGTGGTTCTAATGTGGTACTGGTGCTGAACACAGACCTGAAGATGCAGTTCAGCACCAGGGACAGCACACTGAACATGTTCAATCAATTTCTGAGACAATTTCTGGTCTTCTTTGCTACATGACCACCGTCCCATTGCAGAAACGTGCCCTTGATCCAATATGGCGGCTTTCAAAATGTTCAGGACATAGTCTAAAAGATGGGCCCCCTCACCCTTTACTTGCTGGACATCCATTTTACCTTTTGATTCTGAAATAAAAGGGTGTCCTGAAAGTTTTGACTCTTGAATGAGGCTCGCCAACACTACAGTGCTGTGAAGTGTCTCAACATGAAACACCAACTTCCTAAATTTAACATTATAATAAAATATCTAATCTTCTCTTGACAACTGCCCGGACTGAAGGTTCAGAATCTGCACTTTTAACAGAATAATTAAACAAAAGACGTCGGTTTTAGTACGAGGGACCTCGGAGCGTTAAACATTCATCCCCACATTCTGTGATGAAAGGACAACAGTGGTGTAGATGACAGTGGTGCAGCATCCCAGTCACCAATCGTCTGGAGACAAGGCCAGACAACTTCGGAGCGATCACCATTGAAGAGTCATGCTTGGTTCCCTAAAGAACCTTTTGTTTTCATAAATGAGATGAGAAAACCTGAAATGTATAAAAAAGAACATCTACATAATGTACAGGCTCTAAATTACCTACCAGGTTCAAGCAGAGAATCATTTCCAAAGCTTTATTTTTAAAAGGGCTCCAGTCTTGAACTTGCACTGGCAACGTTATATAATGTTCTGCACCCCTCAGTTTCAGCCGGGATCCATCACGAATCTGCATCCTGGTGTTTCCATTCATCAGCGCTCTCTCGCTAGAATTCCCAGCGAGAGTTATGCAACTACATCATACAACCAGGGGGAATACAGCGACAATGAAATACAGACTGCTTCGCTATCTGGCTTCTCTCTGCATCAGCCAGCCAGCCAGCCAGCCAGCAGGGGGGGCAGAGCATTTTCATACAGGCTGCAACACAGAATGTGCAGTTGTTCAGAAGCTCCTTCCACCTTTAAGATACTTCATCAGAAGGGAATTTCATGGTTGATGTGCACAAGGTCAGAACAGCTGGCTCTAGAGTAGGGGGTCTCAAAGTACCAGCCCACTGGTCGAACAGCTTCATACAGCTGTCACCATGCTTAAAAAGTACACTTACATTTTCCTGTACCAAGATGTTACATTTGTAGGCCCATTGGCGTAGGAACCAGGGGGGGTGGGGGGGGGACGTGTATGTAATGTTCCAGAGAGTGCTGTTTGGAACACAGCCTTACTGTCCAACATTAATGTTATTCTGGTCTAGTCAGGAAACCTTAACATACATTGTTTTATCATTTCATTTCAGGAATATGGCACTAAAGAATAATAATATATATTTTGGTTATATGTGTATATAATCCAGATATTGCGTGTATAGTTTAAAGGTTTTCTGACAGCAGTACCTTGTAATGTGGAGTAACTTGTTTAGTTTGTAAAGTGATCTTTAATTGGATATATCTAATAATAAAAAGAAGTACAGATAATGTTGTATTTTATTTATTTATTTATTTATATATTTACTTTAATTCCACAAATGTTGCTGTACGTCACTACATACAGTGATTTACTACCTTACCTACAGTGAAATCAGCTTATAGGTAATGTTGCTAGATAGTGTACATTCTGAGATCTTGTTCTGATAAACAGGTTTGTGGCTTTTTGTTGGTCTTAAAAAATATATACATCATAATTTTTATATTTTAATACAGTAAATAATACTTTAGTACATAGGCTCCAACTTCACTCTGTAAACTTGCCTTTCAACACATCCTGATCAAAACGTCTTTATCATTATTAGGGGTGTAAAAAATATTGAAATATTGAATATGGGGATATTATGTTTAGTGATACTGTATCAATTCTTAAAAGCACAGTATCAAGACACAGATTTCTGGCAGACAGTGAATCATTGTGTGTTGTGTTTAAATCTCTGACCACTAGGTGGCAGTGTTGTAATCCATTTTCAGCTCCACTCCAACATTAACAAGTAGCACAAGGGCGCAGTGCTATTGCAATTATTAGCAAACTTGTTCATATAATGATGTGTTTTAATAGTAGGATTTAATCAATAGCAATATATCACTTTGCTCACAGTATCGCAATATATCATGAATTATTGAATTGTCACCGCTGTATCACGATACATATTGTATCGCCAGGTTCTTGCCAATACACAGCCCTAATCATTATACGCATATATATATTCAGTTAGGTGTCTCCAAACTTTTGACTGGTAGCGTAATCTGTATTGGGAATTTCACTACATTCTAGCTTGTGGTCCTGCATGTAAGTTGAGACTTCAATTAGAATTCAATTAGGCATGTTAGAAGCTGTAGTAGCAGTTAAATCTCATACTGTGTGCCCCTTTAAGAGTGCCCACCCAACCCCCAGCTTCCCTGCAGTAGTCATGCTTCTCCAGGATATCTGGGCCTCTAGCTCCACTTGCATCTCTGCCCACAGACGAGAACATGTGAAGTGGATGGCGGGCGGTCGGCCGTCTCACAGCCCTGCTGGAGCGTCTTCGCCTAGGCTGGCCAGGGACGTCACCGCACCGTCTGACGAGCGAAACGTGTGGGAAGGCTGGGAAAGCGGCGCCGCGGCTTCTCATTTGCAGAAGTAGCGCTGATGAGAGGGAAAGGCAGTTCTCTCTCTTCATTTCCATACCGGCTTTTAGGAGATTGCTGGAGGATGCGTGCTTTTTCGGTGATGAACGCGCTTCAAAAGACACCTGACGAGCCTGTCACAGCGCGCGGCTCCCAGCGTTCAAAGCAGACGCTGTCAAAATCGGCCTTCCTCTGTCGTCAGCAGCCTTTTCCTTTTCTCGTTTCCGAATATGTGGGAACTCGTTTCTTTTTTTTGGGAAGGGGGGGGTTGTTTATTTGAGTTTCACAGGATTTGCTTGACAGCGTTGACGAAGGCCCCTCGAGGAGCATGCTGCCTTATTTGCTTGCCTCTGCACAATCATCTAGCAGCCGGCAAAGAGAGAAGTGTGGAGCGCAAAGGCGGCCCAGCCTACTTTTGTAATCTCTCGGCTCGTACTGGCAAACTCTCTGTAAACAAGGTGGTAGTCGTGGGCTGGCGGTCGTGGGCTGGCGGTCCGGGAGCCAGCCTTGTGGCCGAGAGGTTGCTGATGAAGGTTAGGCTAGTGGTCAGGATTGGATGGCACCAGGGATTCTGAATGGTACGGTTGGAAAGTGTTTTTATAAGGCAAGCTGAGCATTGCTGCCCAACAAGGTGGGCCACAAGCTACAGGAGGCCAGACGATCAGGGTCCTTTCATTTTAGGGGCAGTGGTGGGCTGGAAGGTAGGGAATCAGCCTTGTTATTGGGAGGTTGTTGGTTCAATCCCCTGAACCAACAGCATGACTGAAAGGCCTTTGAGCAAGACACCTAACCCCCCAACTGCTTCCTGGGTGCAGCCTATCACTTGGGCAAGAGTGCCCACTGCTTGGGGCAAGTGTTCTCACTGCCCCCTAGTGTTTCACAGCACGGATGGGTTAAAATGCGCAGGTCAAATCCCTCTGGCAAACATTTCTACGTTATAATTGCATTAATTACTGATCCCAAAGGGTCATTCACAAAAGCATCCCTGCTGGACAGTAGGCTCTAAGTGTTTCCTTCGAAGGCAAAAAGAAAAAAGGTTAGCGAATATCAACTAGGTGACTGCTGCCGATCCCATTTGGATCGTGCCCGTATTTGCATATGACATTCAGGGCAGTCTTACTCATTTCCAGCAGCAGCAATCCAGTTCGCTACCAGTCAATTAGACTGTGCGGGACAATAGCACACGAGTCTGGCACGGACAGAGCGCAGGACGAAACGAATCTGATCCTATAAAGGCCCGACTTCATTCCGCAAGGTATCGCGGTGCCATCCCTAATAAAGGAAGCAGTCAACATTCCCGTGTCTTTGCGTGCCACGCAACATTGTCCGCATTAAACATGCACGTCATGCGTACGATTAGAGCTGCAATATTCATGAAGGCCCACTCCGACAGCAGTGATACAGGGTAGCAGCATCAGGCAAGGGCACGCCGATGACAAATCTGCCGCGCCGGCCGACGCGCCGACGCAATAACGAAGGCGTTGAGGGAGACACATCCGGCTCTGTTCCTCTCCCGCACCTCGCTCGCTGCCTCGTTACTCATCAATAAACAGCTCTTTAAGTGCATAAAATATTAGGCCGCATATCGCAGCCGTGATTCAGAGCTTCTTCCATTCTGCTGCAAATCAAGCCGCAGTTTATGGATATAAGGTCGGTACTAAGAAAGTCATAAGTCTGAGTCGAATTTGCAAAGAAGGCAGACTGTAAATTGCAATGCAAATGACAGAGGGAAGCAGAAACATTACAACTCACACCACTTCGCCACCAATCGAAAGTTTAAAATTAGCGAAATTTCCAACTATTTATTGGAGATACACATATAAAATCACTCTGACGCATGAGTTCCTATCAACTAAACATCAACAATTATGTTTTCACTTTAATAATTACCCGGAATTCATCATATTTTATATGTGGAGATTAGGGCTGTATTATTGCAATATTGCGAACCGCAGGGAATTGCAAGCAACCGTCACACTGCAATGTTCGTGTTTTTTTTTTTCGCAACGTCCTTCTTATTTTACACAAAAGCCACTTTGCTGCATGTGCAGTGGATGTTAATTATTATTTAAAAACGCCGACTGCTGCAGTTGACTGGTGAGTATTTTTTGATGGAAACAATAGCGGCAACTCTGGTCGCAAAACCAAATGTGACTTTGCCAGTTTGGGAGCATTTCGGTTTTCAACCGAATGAAAAGGGAGAGCCAGCCAACGTAGGGGAGGCACTATGCAAAATCTGTGCCTGAAAGGTTTCTGTGAAGCGGGCGAATACATTGAATTTGATCCCACATAGCTACCTATCATCCAGCTATCGAAGCGCAACCCCACCAGCACCGAGCTGTGGAGCAGCCTCATAAGGAACAGCTCAGGTTGGTTCCAGCAGACAGTTAGTTCTGGCTGAATGCTGTGCTCAAGCTTCTAAATACAGCTGTGAAAGTCACAGACATAAACGCCTGACGTCTGCCGTAATGGGGTATGTTCTTGAGGAGATGGTTCCATTTAGCACAGTCGAGAAACCGGCATTCAGGTCTATGCGTGAGAAATTCAACAAGCAATACGAGTTGCCTGGCAAGATGTATTTTTCTCAGACGGCTGTCCCGAAAATGTACAACACAGTAAAGACTTTTATTACTAAAGGAAGGGTTTCATTTTCCTTCTTTTTTTCTAAACAAATTCTGATCTCCTGTGCTCTCAAGTTTTTTACCTTCTTTGCACAGCGTACATCAATCCAGGGCTATAAGCTAGACTTTTTCCATAAAAGAGTAAAGGAGCGTTCTTATTGCGCGTCATTAGCCTTACATGCTCTGCATTTAATAATAAAGGACTGTTTAATTTGTCCTACAACTGTGTCGTCTTTGTTATAAAAATATAATATTATAATAATAACAATTACAGTAAGACGTGTTTGTATAGTAGTAAAATCAGGATATGGTTGTGAAAACAACAAAAATGGTGGAGATTGCATCTTGAAGCTGGGAGCTACAAACATTAATGTAAATCCATATTATTATATTATTGAAACTAGGTGTAATATTTTCTATTAACGTTGTAGAAGTTACGATAAATGACAAAAGTTGTGAAGGCAAACATTTGAACACACTGTAAAACCAAAACAATCACTTCTTTTGTTAACAAATAAATAAAATACACTACAGTACAAAAGTTATAAACACCTAAGCTCAAGTCCTTATCTGATCAATAAGTGTATGTTCTCCAGTAAGAACAGCAGCTCTGATTAGAACAGATATAAATAATCCTACATACAATACAAAGTATCATGAATATCTTATTGAATATCTTAAGAGAAGTAGATCAGATCTTGAGCTCCAGTTTGAAGAACAAATGCAGTTCCAGATTTCTCCTGGACGCCCCAGACATTGTATGAATGTATTCAGTTCCTTCAGCAGTAATCTTGATTTAGCTTAATGAAGTAGTGAGCAGTCAAAGCAGGTATTAGATGAGAACTGTACATAATACTGTGTTGTTTATAGAAGGAGAAGCTTGGAAAGGGTTAAATAAACACACTGACGTATGGAAAAGCACTGCTTACTCTATTAATACTGTTTGAATATTATTATTAAATATTAAAGTATTTTATATGGTATGGTAAATCTAATTCTTTAATTACTTGTCACCATTTGGAGTATTTTTTAAGTTTCATCTCTGAAACACTTTTTGCAGTAAAATACTGTACATTCAACAATAAAGATATATTTAAATATCAATGAGTTCATGACAGGGGCATTTAAATTATGAGTTAGATTGAGTTAGATGAGTAAAGAACTGGCAAAGCATATCAAACTAATAAAATGAAAATGAATTTAAAGAATAGTTTGGGTTAAAATAAGATGAAAATAATAACTATCCATTAATGTTGTAAACACTAATGATTTCTCCATTTGCTTCAATGAGCTACCAGTGAGAAATACAGTCATGTGAAGATCTCCAGAGAAACAGTATTTATAGATAAACATTATGTAACGGAAGAAAAAACACTAGATGTTTGTATTAATTCTAACAAATCTGACACGGTGGTGGTGTGTTGTGTTGTGCTGGTGTGAGTGGATTAGAACACGTAACTATAACTGCTGGACCAAGTAAAAGTCCACCAACCAAAACTATCCAGATGACAGTGTCCTGTGGGCGGCGTCCTGTGACCACTGATGAAGAACCAGAGGAACATAAACTGTGCAGCAGCAGATGAGCTACTGTCTCTGACTTTACATCTACAAGGTGGACCAGCAAGTAGTAGGAGTGTCTAATAGAGTGGACAGTGAGTGGACACTGCTGTGTCTGATCCACTCACACCATCATCATCACTGCAATGATCCACCATCCCAATCATATCTGCTCTGTGGTGGTCCTGTGAGGATCAGGGTAACAATGTATTCAGAGAATCAGATGAACTACAGTCTGTAAGTGTAGCTTCTATGTGGTCAGTGGAGCTGATACAGTGGACAGACATTGTAGAAACAAGGAGGTGGTTTAATGTTATGGCGGATCAGTATGTGCTAATGTGAGTCTGTACTCTGAAGACAGTGGGGCAACTTGTTTGTGTTGTGTTTACTTTGTAATTTGACCGGAAGTGTTGAAACTTCTTGTGTAAGTCTTCATGAAGCTCCCAGTAAGGAAGAAGTTGCTCTCACTTCTCTGTTTGGTGTCAGTTCTTTGTAGCACCCCAGAACCCTCAGCACCACTAAACACTAGACAGGTGATAATAGCAAGTACAGCATTCCCTCGACAGGCTAGCACTCGAGTGCCGAACGCACCGAGCGGTACAAAGCACAGAGTCAGTCAGTCTCCGGTTCACTTAGACGGAAAAATGAAAGAAAGCCTGAACGTAAGTGCACCCCATCGTCTCTGGACGACTTGAGCCGGATGCTTCGGAATGCCTATGGTCCTTTTCCTCCCCCACTTCAAAGTGATATCATACCAGAGCTTTGTAAACATAAGAAAAAGGTGAACGTCGTTCCTGCTGGGACAAACTCTCCCGTGTGGCAGGGCATGATGGGATTCGCGCGGCAAACCTGCTTTGAACGTGTCCTCCATTTCCACATCCACCACGTCCACTCTGTGAGGGATCCCCATTACACTCGCCTTCCTTCTGAGAATTCTTCCTAGCAGGTCATACTTAGTGAATCCTCCTCCACGTCTTCCAACGGCAACGATGGCAGAAGCTCTGAAATTCTATAAAAACAGTGTGGAGTCCCAGCACGGCGCCGGTGGGGAGGCGAGGCGAGGCAGAGTGGCCGAAATGAAAAGGCGGCGGTTTAATATCACACCAGCAACGTTCTCGATGGCTGTGATCAGCAAACGAAATGAAGAGGGCTGGTAGGAACTTATTAGCGAGCGTCCGCGCCCATTACACGAGCTCCGGCGAGCTATGTCTCCATTTCATCCGGGAGACGCCGAGCCGCGGCTCTCCGCGTCAACCCTAACAAGTTAATTACCCAATTGAACTCCGTATTACAGCCACCGTTCATTTATTTGCATTGTCGCGCACCGAGCTGGCTTGCCGGCGCTGCCTCCCAGCTCCTTTCCAGAGATAAACAAAAGCCACTTTCATCTCGGCTGACGGCGTCGATGCTAGTTTAATTGGGCTACGTGGCGAGAATGGCAATATTAACGTGTCCGTCTCCGCCGCGAGATTTATGGGCCGCATGTAAACAATCGGCCAGTTAACTGCTCTGTAAGCGTCTACATGGAAAATGCCTAGAAACACGACAGCACTGCTGCTTGCTGGTCTTCCTTCTCCTCCCTCACAGCTCTGGAGTGGAAGCATGCGGGGAAGATGGCCTGTAGCGTCTTTAGCTGCTTTATAGCATCGGCTGCTAGCGCTGCAGAGGCTAACAACATGTACCTTTACAGCAATAAACTCTGAAGTGCTTCAATATAGCGGAGGAACGATTCAAGCTGCCTTTTATAGGCTGAGCCTAAGGGGACGCTGCATGAAGCCACAGTGACGGAGGCAGTCAAGGATGACTTCAGGGGACGTGCAGCAGCAGTGGAAAACAAAGACATAGGAATGCAAATTCTACGCATCAAGGTAAAGTAACCGCAACACAGCAGCAGTTTACTGTATACTGTGTACATTCATTCATCCATTCATTCTTTTAAACTGCTTATCCCTCCGGGTCAAGGGGTGAGGGGTGTGGGGCGGATGCTGGAGTCTATCCCAGTGCTCATTGGACAGAAGACAAAAAACAACCTGGCCCATCACAGGGCACTAACACACACTCGAAGTTAGGGGGCAGTTTAGTATCTCTAACTAGCCTGACTGCCTCTCTTTGGAAACCCACTTGGACACCTGGGGGAGAAAGCACAATCTGGTCACCCGGTCGGGGGGTCGAACCCAAACGTGAGGCTGAAGTGTAGACGTTTAGGTTTAATCCTGGAATCAGACTGCTTAACATACATTCAGCTTCTAAACTGTATATCCTTCTGGATCATGGAAGGTTGCTGGAGCCTATCCCAGCGCTCACTGGACAGAAGAATCAAACCCAGGCCCTTCTTGCTGTGAGGCAACAGTCCTGCCCACTGCTTTAGTCCTACGGTCAGATCCTCAAGTATTTAACCCTTGTGTTGTCTTGCGGGTCAAAAGTGACCCGCTACCATGTTCAGCTGTAGATAAAATACCTTAAACTATCTTTTTTCAACTTGAAATTTTATGACTTTTCCTAATGCGACCCCATCATTACAAAAAGTGATACTTTCTTTTTGTTTAAGTTTCCATGTGGGCTGTACACCAGTAGGGTACAAAGATTGTCTTATGGGTCATTTTTGACCCCTGAATTATAAAAGCATTTAAACACCAGAAAAAAGTTCAAAGGCCACACACACACACACACACACACACATATCAATGAAACTGGAACTTGCATTTGCATGGAATATGCATGTCAACTCCTGAAAATTTAAAAGAATACACTGTTGACTGTTTTTTCCCTTTCAATATAATTAATTCAGAAGTAGTTACTTCACATTTATAATAGCATAATAAACCTTTACTGAATAAATGGAAACTGTTGGTTTGTGGTAAAAAAAAGTGTAATACTGTTTCTTGCTAATTGTCTTTTTGTATTGTGTAACAAAGAATACATGATCATAAATGAATAAAATTGAGTTGAATTGATAAATAACAGGTTGTTTCATCATGCAAAATCAATTTTGGATTTACAATTCAATTAAGCTGCTTTATTTTGGGGCTTTGGTAGGACGGGTCATTTTTGAGAGTAATTTTTGGGAGTTAACAGAATGTTAAGATCGCACAAGGGTTAAACAGTGACTCATGCAGCATGCAGTGATGTATATGTTCAACACAACTTTGTTGTGGCTGGCACACGTTCAGCACTGGGCCTGAAAATAGGCATCTGGACTGAGGAAGGGGCCAAGTAGTGTGATGTAACCAAAGAACAATGAAGATGACGCACAAGACCCTGAGAAAAAAAGTCAGTCTTGCCGTCTTGTGTGTCCTCTCCTATGAAGTTCTTGTTGACCAATAGGAGAAAAGAACGCTCTCTAGTGTGGAGGCCACTGCAACTTTCAGATGGAACAAGGAGCCACAAATCAGGTTAACATGACGTTCTCATAACCACTGGACGGATTCACATTGAGGGAACACTCAAAGGCAACATTCCCACAACCAACACAGAACACTAGCAGAACATTCTGAGAACAGTGTTGGGTACGAAGCCCTGGTTTGAATTATACCTCAATTAAAATGAGCCGAACCGCAAATTCAGCCCCATTTCAACACAACTTACTTGTGGCCGGCTTACATACAGCATTGAGCCTGAACGTGGACATCGGGAATGACCAAGGTGCCAAGTAGCAGTGACGATGATGCACAAGACCCTAAAAAAAAAGGATTTTTAGTACTTTTCTGTCTAGTCTGTCCTATGATGTGTCCCTGTTGACCAATAGGAAGACAGAATGCTCTCTGGTGTGGGGGCTACTGCAGCTTTTGAGGTGGAACAAGGATTCACAAATCAGGTCAACATGACGGATTCACACTGAGGGAACACTCAAAGGCAACATTCCCACAACCAACATTGAACACAGTGTTGCTGGTTGGCTACTAAGTCCAGGTTTTATTTTGGATTTTACTCAATTGAAACGAGTCGCACCGCACAAACTAGTTTTTACATGTAGCTTCTGTGTATTCAGTCCTGCTCCTCGGCAGGAGGTGAACATGACGCATTAACACAGAAACCTGTTGGTGGATGGCCTGTCACATCCATTCTATATAATTATGCTGCTAAAAGCGAGCGCTTCCCCACGAAAACCGCCGCGCTCTCCCGCTGATCGTCGCCTGCATGGCAGCGACAAAGGAAATGATCACATGGCTAGCTTGCCGTCCGCTCCTGGGTGGCCAGCAAGCCAGCTGCTCGCGCTTCGCGATGAGTCAACCAGCTGCTTTAGTCAACAGCCCGCACTCGAGCAGAAGACGCACAGCTGAATTTGACAATCAGTCCCTACAGGCTAACACGCGGACTCCAGCTGAAAGACTGCGCGCTATTTATTCTCGCACTTCATGCAGTTCTTTTACTTATTTACTGCATGCGCCTTGTCCAGCTCAGATCACCAGCGTGTGAGACGCTGCTGTAGGAAGCTTCCCAAATAAGAGCCTTAGCCAGCTAATTGCTGATCTGATGCATCAAGCTGTTGCTTTCGAGAACAAAACTGCGCTAACAAGCCTTTCGTAATAAGAGCCGTTACAGAAGAAAAACAGCTGCTTAGCGGAACTTCTGTTGAAGAACTTTTCTCAAACATCATTATCTTTTCATTTCCTTCTCTTCAGTGTTTCTTGGAAAACTGTGTCATCAAAACTTCTTTTGATGACATTTTTACCAACACACTTTCTTTTTGTTTCAATTTTCTTTTCTTTAACGTGTATTTTTGTAAATGCCTGCTCTTAAAAAGTGCCTAAAAAGTGCTAGTTTGCTAACTGTGAAAAAGAACATTTTAACGATTAGCACAACAGAAACATCATAACAGTCATGGTTAGCTACCTTGGCATGTTTGGTCAAGGTTAGTCCTGTAAACATATTTAATTGTTAGCTACATTAGGACGTATAGTCAGGCTTGTCCTGTAAACATATTACTTAATTGTTAGCTACATTAGAACGTATAGTCAGGCTTGTCCTGTAAACATATTATTTAATTGTTAGCTACTTTAGCACGTTCAATTGGGCTAGTACTATAAACATATTATTTAATTGTTAGCTACTTTAGCACATTTTATTGGGCTAGGCCTGTAAACATATTTAATTGTTAGCTACTTTAGCACATTTGGTCAGGTTAGCCCTGTAAACATATTATTTAATTGTTAGCTACATTAGGACATTTGGTCAGGCCTGTCTTGTAAACATATTATTTAATTGTTAGCTACTTTAGCACATTTGGTCAGGTTAGCCCTGTAAACATATTATTTAATTGTTAGCTACATTAGGACATTTGGTCAGGCCTGTCTTGTAAACATATTATTTAATTGTTAGCTACTTTAGCACATTTGGTCAGGTTAGCCCTGTAAACATATTATTTATTTGTTAGCTACTTTAGCACATTTGGTCAGGTTAGCCCTGTAAACATATTATTTATTTGTTAGCTACTTTAGCACATTTGGTCAGGTTAGCCCTGTAAACATATTATTTAATTGTTAGCTACATTAGGATGTTGGGTCCGACTAGTCCTGTATATATATTATTCAACTACTAGCTACATTAGGACGTTTGGACTAGTTAGCCACATTAGTATGGCTGATCAGGCTTTTCAATCTCATGTGTACTTGGTTGAGGCTAGTCTGTTATAGCTAATGTATAAGTAATTGTTATATTCATGTTTGGCCATGAAAGTCCCCAAAACCTTAATGTACATTGTCATGTACATTAGCATGCTTGGTCAGGCTAGTCTGCTAGTCTTTTACATCTAATGTGTGATACATTTCCATGTTTGGACAAGTTAGTCTTTTTAAATCTAATGCCTTCTAACACGTTCCAGTAAAACATTTGGAAAAATAAAACCTGCTTGCTCCTCTGGTTTACTTACTAGCCAGGTTAACTTATTAGCCAATGTTAGCATAACCAGTTACTACACTTTACAGTGTATTTATAGTGAAACATTGTAGGAACATGTCAACGGAAAGATGTTGGAGTGTTGAGTGTAGCCCTTCTGAGGCTGGGGTTGGTGAGGCTTTTCCTCTGTGGGAAATCCAACATTGAGGGACATGTTTTAGTTCAAACTTCCCACTGGGAACTCCCGACCTCCCGTCCAGCAAACACACTTTGTGTACTTTCTTACAACATTGCTACAACACTGTCAAAAGGGGGTGCTGTTTACATTGTTTAAACGTTGTTTAAAGGTTGTTTAAAGGTTGTCACAGCATCACTATTAACGCTGTCATGCTGTATTATGACTGCTTATTGGCAACTTAGCGAAAGTTTATGGCGATTCATGTAAATATAATGGAACGTATTCCGGATTTTAAGAAGGCAGATTTTTAAGATGGCAAAAAGAGGGGCAGATGAGTGATTTCTTGTCCAATATGTAATCCCCCGGTGTGCCTGCATGGGCAATAACACGGAAAGAGGTGCGAATATTGTCCCAGCGAGTCTTCTACTGAGATTCCAGAAGCCTTTTTAACACTGATCACTCTGTTTCAACTGGTTATTGTTCCTTTATGGTTTTCGCTTCAGCCATTGATCTTTCCTTTTCGAGTTTATGGCTTCATCATGAATAAGAGATAGCGGCGCAAAATAAACAGACTCGCCACGGCCGCTCCGCCAGTCGCAGCAGATAAGCAAAAATACAAATATTGTTATTGAGGCTGTCATCTCCAGCACAGGAGAGTGGCGACATAACAAGAGAGATTGGAGCGGAGGAAAAAGTCACAGTATTTCAGTGGAGGTGCACTTTGTCGCCTGCTTTCATCTGCTGATTTGTAACCTCGGCTCGGAACATCTATTGTGGCTGTCAGAGCGGCTTTAGCGCGGAATTACTTTCTCATATTAGAAAAAAAAAATCACAGCAACACTAACTCTCTCTCTCTCTCCCTCTCTCTCTCAGAGCTTCTCCAACCACCATCCAGGCTTTATCAGAGTTAAGACTTGTCAGCTCAGGAATATTCCGCACACGCCCACACGCACAGGATCCATAATATAATATACATACATACCGAACAAGCACGCACTCCTACACATAACACTGATGTGGAAATTAACCTCTCAGAAAGACACGCGGTGCGCAAAGGGAAAAAAAAAACAAGCGTGCGGGCAGAAACAAACAAGAACACCATCAGTCAACTGCTGCTCACACTCGGGTGGAGAACACAGGGCTCGAGTGATTAAGCTGCAGAGTAAATAGCCTTCCACTCTGATCACAGTCAGATCAGCTATTCTGCTGTTGCAAAACACAGAGACAGACTTTAAACATACACACACACAAACACATGCTTTCACAGTGTCACAATGTAGGTGCATGTAGATCTCCTATATGTGATATCACTATATATATATATATATATATATATATATATATATATATATATATATATATATATATATATATATATATATATACACATATATATACACGTGTATCTCCCAATTAGTAACTTTACAGGAAAGGCCAAAAACGTGACTTTGTAACATTTTAAAGCATTTCTATTGGTCCATTCATCATGAAACTTTGACCTTTCACACTATATAAAGAGCGGCTGTCATGTCCAATGATGAATAATTAAAATTATATATAAATCATTACATTAAATATCATCACTGTCCACTGAAAAACATGTATTTTCATTTTTGTTGATTTTATATTTCTACATCATATAAAAGCAGCCGCTGTCATTTACATTGTGTACATTGTGTGACTTCCATTGAAAGTGAAGACAGTTTTTGTCCTCTCCTCTACAGTGGAGATACTTGCTGTTCTTTGGACAACAATGATATTTAACAGCTACCCTTTACTTTTTATTTCTAATGCAAGTTAACAAAACCAGAATTTTTTTCCATACCGTCGCTGTCCAAAGGAAAACAAGTCTCTCCAAAACTTTACAGGAGAGGTCAGTGGAAGTCTATATAACCAGAAATTTGTTTCCAAGCTATTTTGGAGCATTTCAATAGGTTCATGCATTGTGAAATATGCACACAATTTAAACAGAAGCTGCCATGTTCAAATGACGCAGAAAATTATATATTTTATAAAATTATATATTATATATAAATTATATAACCACATTATATATATATATATATATATATATATATATATATATATATATATATATATGTTGTGACCAAACGGTACCTGACAGCTGCCCTTTATATCCAGTGAAAGTTTCATGATGAATGGACCAATAGAAATGCTCATTTCTAGTGATAGAAATCACTAGAAATGAAACCTCTTTACATTCACTTACATCAAAAGTAAACACTTTTTGTCCCCTTGTCTAAAGTTACTATTTTAATTCCTTTAGACAGCAACATCATGTGTGTGTAAAGGGCAACCTTTATAATATTCACAAACTGAAAATCAAAAACATTTTTTTTTTAAATTCCCACAGCAGCCATACGAAAGCACCTGTATGAAGTAACAGGGTCGACCCATGTGTTCTGTATTTATTGTTAATATATACTGTCACAGTCACACAAAAAATCTGATGCCATTTTTGGCATATCTGCAGAATAACTCAGGTTGCTCTTTGCATTGTGTTACTGTCATGATGACAGGACCGAGAGGCAGGGTCCAAAATTACCTGGTAAAAAAATCTAATTCCATTAACTTCAATTACAGGCTAATAATGTTTTTCCTTCGCCTGTAAAATGATCATTTTAGAGATCTGTCTGAATAATCTCGAACGTAATGAGCTTCTGAAAAGAAAAAGAAAAAACTGATGTTAATGGAAAAGACAGTACTCATAATATAACACTGCTGTGCCTGATCCACTTACACCAGCGCAACCCACACTAACACTCCACCACCACGTCAGTGTCACTGCAGTTCTGAGAATGACCCAACTCCCTAATAGTACCTGCTTTGTGGTGGTCCTGGAGGGACCAACTCTACTTGTCAGTATATACTGACAAGTCCACACAATCTACCACACCAGCCAGCACACAATTGCACAGGGGAGCTCAGTTAGATGGTATGGAAGTATGAATCCTTTGGAAGTCTACAGTGATTGATTTGCTCCATCAGCCAGAAACAGCACCCGTTTAATCATGTTCCCACAACTAGAGATGCAACGATACCACTTTTCCTCCTCCATACTGAGAGCGGAGCCTTAACTATAGTCTGATACTGGTGAGCGATAACAGTACCGAACTAACTGACCTATAAGAGCTGATATTTATATAATTACATTAAAAAAAGTTTAGTAATAATATTATATTGGTCCAATTTATTTTCTATGTCACACATAAAACATACACAGGTTGTCAGTTTGCCTGTTTGTTTTTTATGTGCAGGATTTTATGCTTAATAAAATTTATTTTGCTTGTATGCTATAGATTTAGTATAAAATATAACACAGTGGCAATAATAACATCCATAACAAGAACTTATTTACAGATTAAATCTAGTTTACTGAACTTCACTGGGCTAACACACATACATAGACATTAAAATACATGTTCACACAAGCATATATATGTAAATACTGTAAATAGAGCTGTCACATTCAAATGTATGTATATATATATATATATATATATATATGTATATACACACTACACACATGCTCTCAGGTTAGTGAGGGCAGCTTGTTCTGTCCACCTCTCAGACCCCTTCCATCTGCATCTATAACCTACCTTCTTCCTGCAGGCCTCAGATAGATCTTTTGATGTAGACATGATAACCAAGTACCAAAGAGCCAACCGGACCAAAGATGCTGTCCAAGCAAACCAAGTAGTTCCTTTTTCTTTGGAATATTTAGATTTCAGTATAGTTTGAGCTCAGCAGAGTTTGGGTTAGTCTTAACCCTCAATCTGATCCACACCTAATCCTCAGTAAATCAAAAGAAATGCTTTTACTCCTTCAGTTCTGAACAAAGGTGCTTCTACAAAGTGAGGACATGTTTGTCCTAAACAATGTGCAAACACACACACACACACACACACACACACACACACACACACACACACACACACATATTTAGAAGAAGGTATGGAGGGGAGATTTGCTCCTGAGCCAGCACAGGGTCAGCGCTTTTTCCCCCAACCTCGCATATTAGACTTTAAATTCCAACGCAAGCCCAGAGCCATCCAACAAATACCCCAGCGCTGAATAAACGTTTATACGGACGGGGGCTCCATTCACAGGCAGCTGATGTGAGTCTCAGCTCCCTCCGCAGCTTTAGCCCACCACTCTGCGTCAACAGTGCACTCAGCACTCCGTAAGTGATTTCCAGCACTTTTAAACTTCTGCCTTGCAAAAAATCCTTCGCAGGGCTATGAAGAGATAAACAGAAAAACGAGAGAAAAAGAGAGAGTGAGACTGAGTGAGGGAGAGAGAAAGAGAGAGAGTGAGTGAAAGAGAGAGTGAGAGTGAGTGAGAGAGAGTGTGAGAGCGAGTGTGAGTAAGACAGTGTGAGAGAGAGAAAGAAAAGCAGTATGTGTGAGAGTAAGTGTGTGTGTGAGAGAGAGAGTATTTGAGAGAGAGAGAGAGCAAGTGTGAGTGAGAGAGAGAGAGAGAATGTGAGAGAGAAAGTAAGAAAGAGATTAAGTGTGAGAGAAAGTGAGAGAGAGAGAGTGAGAGAAAGAGAGAGAGAGTAAGTGAGAGAGAGAGAGAGAGAGAACCTAAGAGAGAAAGTGAGAGACAGAAAGTGAGCGAGTGAGAGAGAGTAAGGGCGCGCAAGAGAGACAAGGAGAAAAAGTATGTGTGAGAGAGTGTAAGTAAGATAGTGAGAGAAATAGAGAGTAAGTGAGAGAGAGAGATTGAGAGAACAAGTGTAAGAGAGAGAGTGAGTGAGAGAGAGAGTGAAAGAAATAGAGTGTGTGAGAGAGTGTGTAAGTGAGAGAAAGAGAGAGAAGAAGTAAGTGAGAGAGAGAGAGAGGAAGAGTGTATATGAAAGAGAGAGTGTAAGAGAGTGAAAGAAAGAGAGAGAGTGAGGGAGTGAGAAAGAGTAAATGAGAGAAAGAGAGTAAGAGAGAGAGAGACAGTATGTGAAAGAGAGTGTAAGTGAAAGAATGAGAGAAAGAGAAAGAGAGAGAGTGAGTGAGAGAGGGAGAGTGAAAGAAAGAGAGTAAGTGTGTGAGAAAGAGAGAGGAAGTGAGAGAGAGAGAGGAAGAGAGTATGTGAAAGAGAGTGTGAGAGAGTGAAAGAAAGAGAGAGAGTAAGAGTGTGTAAGTGAGAGAAAGATAGAGAGAAAGTGAGAGAGAAAGAGTAAGTGAGAGAGAGTGAGAGAGAGTATGTGAGAGAGTGTAAGTGAGAGAGTAAGAGAAAGAGAAAGAAAGAGAGAGAGAGTGAGTGAGTGAGTAAGTGTGAGAAAGAGGTCTTCACATCTCTATGAAGTTTAAAGTGTGGGGGCGGAGAAACAGCGTGGGCGGAGCTTCAGGGGGGCTACGTTCGAATCAACAGCAGATCTTAATTTGAGCGCTTTGCAGGCGTAATGACTCTCAGCATGTAGAAAAACTCAGCACTGCTTCTGTCTGTAGGCTGCCTGTACGTCACTGTCTACAGAAAACAAGCATCTCCAAAATAACAACTTCACACGACAGAACACAAACTGCCTTCACCCTCAGTGGACGTCAATGAAAGCTAGTTAGGAGCCTTTCTATTCGTCCATTTATCATCAAATTTAACACAATGTAAACAACAGCTGTCGTGTACAAATGATGCTCATATTGACGCTGTCCAAAGAAAAACACACCTCTCCACTTTTGTTTTCAACATTATTTGAACAACAGCCGCTGCTGTTCACACTGTCTAAACCAGGAGTATGTAGTTAGAGTCCAGTTATAGGAGACTCCCTCAGGCCAAGGTCTGGACCATCATATCTTCTAACTTGGGTTATGATTCAGTGGCGTATCCGTACCCTGAAGTAGTCTAGTATCAGCATCTCATACCATCAACTACTGAAACACCAACACATCACACATACCGTTCAGAATATTTCAGTATATTTACTGTTTAAGCGTCTTTGGTGATCTTACAACAAACGCGATTGGTCAGTGAGTTTACTGCGCCCATATAAAGACTTAAAACATTCCGCCGCTTCAAATAAACACTGTTGGCACACTGTTTGGGTCCGCATTGGACAACAGCTGGGTGCCTATTAGTGACCGCTGGTCTAAACGTTTCATGATGAATGGACCAATAGAAAAGCTTTAAACTTCCTTGGAAGAAATCTGGTTCCATTGACTTACACTGAAAGTGAAGAAGATTTTTGGCCTGTCCTGTAAAGTTGTTATTTTGGAGATCGACAGTAGCTGGAACTCAGGCACACGCTTTGATCCTAATAGGAAAAGAAGTCGTATTTGTTTTTTCTTTTTTATTCTCTGTAGTCTGATTAATATTTGTGTGTGATTTGTATCTGATTATAATTTTTGTTTTGATTGGCTGCCCGGCACCTATTCAGATGTGTGGATGTTTTGGGGGTCAGTTTGCATAATGTTTCATTGGTGTCCCACATCTTCCACACAGACATGCACTGATACCTGATAAATTATAGTTAATTATAGGCCGATACTGACATGCTGACCTCAGTACTGATACTGACTGTCTAATCTAATGTAATGCTAACTAACCTATTGGTCCTGATATCTATACAATTACACTGTAAACATATAAACATAACTCTAATAAAACATACTCAGCTCATCTGAATGCCATTTACTTGCTGGACTATACAGCACTGCAGCGTTTTAGTCACTTGTGAACATTATTATATTTAAAAAGCCATTTTTTCCAGACAGAAAACTTTTATTTACTCAACAAAACACTTTATATTCAGTATTAATACATTAAGTAGTGCTTTTACATACGTCAGTGTGTTTATTTAACCCTTTCCAAGCTTCTACTTGTGGAAACAACCCAGTATTAATTACAGTTCTTATCTAATACCTGCTTTGACTGCTCAGTACTTCATTAAGCTAAATCAAGATTACTGCTGAAGGAATTGAATACATTTATACAATATCTGGGGCGTCCAGGAGAAATCTGGAACCACACTTTGTTCTTTAAACTGGAGCTCAAGATATGATCTACTTCTCTCACAATAAGATCTTCATGTTACTTTGTATTGTATGTATGATTATCTATATCTGTTCTAATCAGATCTGCTGTTCTTACTGGTGAAAATACACTTGATCAGATAAAAGCTTTTAAACAACGTGTCTACAACTTTAGCACAGTAGTATATGTATTTGTTGCTAAATAAAACCAATTTTTTATTATTTTAATATTATTACATACAATTACTAATAAATTAAACCTCTTTTGTGTGTATATATGAACACCAGAAGCTTCTCTGGCAGCAAAAACAGAGGTGAATGTTTTATATCCCAATATCTTGTTTGTCTCGTATGTGCATCTCATTCACTTGCGCTACATCTCCGAGTGAGACTCTGCTGGAGTTTAGTAAATATCAGCAGTAGCAGCAGCTCTCAGCCCACTGACGAGACGAGATTCCGCTGCTGAGTGACACAGCTGACCAACGCAGGTGAACCATAGGCGGGCTGCTATACTAGCTAAAAGCTAAATCAAGGCTAAAGGTTATCATTACACTGAGAGTCTGGCGGTTCCTACAGCTCCCTTAATAATAACCCGGACCAGCGCTACCTGAAAGAGGTGGCTCCTGAAAGAGGTGACTCCTGAAAGAGGTGGCTCCTGAATGAGGTGGCTCCTGAAAGAGGTGGCTCAGGCATTCAGGTAAGCGGCTCCTGTTAGTGTTTTTCTTATGCAGTGAGGTCATTACAGATTTAGTCATGAGCATTTTCATTGCTGTTTGTCATCCCACGCGGCTGACGCGCATGAGTCAGTGTGTACTGCTACACCAGGGGTCACTAATGGGCGGACCGCAGTCCGGATCCGATCCAGACATTGTCCAATGCAGACCCAAACTGATAAACTATTGATAATGATTTAATTTAGACTGTGTTTATTTTGAGCGGCGGAGCTTTTCTTGTCTTTACAGTGCAGTGAACTCAGAGACCAATCACATGCGCTGTAAGATCACTGAAGGCTCCTAAACCAATCAAATCTGTGCACATTGGGGGGTGCGGTGTGCACACAGGCGATGTACGAAGTGAGGAGCAGCAGCCGGAGACTAAAGCGAGTCAGAAAGAATAACGAGCTCTAAAATCAGAAAAGTGAACAGAGAAAACAGAGAGTGTTTAACAGAAACGGTTCTGGAATAGACCTGCTCGTCTAGTTTTAGAGAAAACCACTCTGTACAACCAACATATCAATCTGTAAAGCTGAGTTAACAAGAAGACACACCTTTTATTTACTCTCTCTATAAATAAACACTTTAAGATGCTCTTTTTTCACAAGCGTTCTGTTTGTTTAAATGTAGCTCTTGTTTTTATTGAAGTGAGTAAAAACATTTATTAGAAGTTTATAAATAATTAATTCAGTTCAGCATTTAAACAGTAAATATACTGAAATATACTGAACGGTATGGGTGATGTGTTGTTGTTTCAGTAGTTGATGGTATGAGATGCTGATACTAGACTACTTCACTAAACAGGATACACCACTGAATCAGAACACGGTTAGAATTGATGATGGTCCGGAGCTTGGCCTGAGGAGATCTCCTCCTCCATACTGAGAACTGGACCTTACTGACCTCTAATTAAACACCCCTGATCTACACGATACGCAGCGGAGAAGGTCCAGTTCTACAGGACATGGCCTCGTCAGTTGCATTTGCCCTGTGTTTTCTTACTTTAACCCGGAGTATAAGCCAAAGCAACATCTCTGATAACAACCTCCTCTCTAGCACGTTCACTGCTTGTCAAACCCCTCCAGCACTGACATGATGGTCTGCTCTCGCCTGACCCGTGTGCTATAGAGTGTCCACTGAGAAGTCACTGTAGTAGCCATTAAGTGTGTGTGGCATGTTGGGAAAAATACAACAAGCCTCAAAACAGCACTCGTGGATGGTACTTGACCAAGAATCTGTTTTCTTTATTTTCGTTTCTAACAGCCTAAAAACAATCATCCAGTCATATGTGTTGATTAAATACACTTAAAAAAATATATAAAAAAACAAAGGGCTTTTATTTTGAAAGGAACCAGTGGATTGCATTATATAGTTGACCCCAAGTGACCTTCACAGCGCAATGCCAAGGTCAGCAGCCTTTACTGTGTCAGTCGGCACAACTACCTCAGGTTTACCATAAAACTGTGTAATTATTAGAATAATGTTTAATTATTTAAAAGAAACATGTCCACTGTGAGAGACATAATCTAAAAATAAATCCGGAAATCACAAAGTATGATTTTTTAAATAATTTATTTGTGTGTTACTGCTGCCAATCAGCAAAAATTCTGACCCTCAAAGAGTCCGCCTCTAAAAAGTCCACCTCCACTCCACTTATTATTCTAAATTAGAAGCACCTGTTTGAGGTCGTTAGCTGCATAAAGATACCTGTCCACCCCACACAATCAGTAAAGGTGTCTCCGAAATCGCCTACTTGCCTACTACTCAGTAGTGAAATCAGTAGGAGAGCACAGCTAGTATGTCTGAATACTCAGTAGGTAGGGCTGGGCGATATGGGAAAAAATCGTATCACGATAATTTTTTTCATATCAGTCGATATCGATATATATCACAATATAAATCAAATTACTATTTCCTGTTTATTTTAAGTGAGATATGAAGATTTTATGAAAAATTTTATTTTTTTCTTAAATAGTTTTTTTTTCAGACAAATAGACAAATGTACTATAGAACATTACACAACTGTATTAACCACACACACACACACACACACACACACACACACACACATATATATATGTGTGTGTGTGTGTGTGTGTGTAATACAGTTGTGTAATGTTGTGTATATGGGGCAGTATTAGTATGAACAGTATTTACACACAGACACTGTGTTAAGCAGGCTGTTGCTGGCCCTTTAAGGGCTGAAGAAAGGATTCGTAGCGGCGAGTCGACTCTCTATCGGCTCAAATGGTGAGTTTGTTTAGCGATTCTGTTTCGGTAGAAAGTAAAGTTTCCCTGCTCAGGTTTTTGGATTATAAAGTCAACTTTGCCTCAGCGTTCTCACTCAACCTCATACAGTATACATGTTTATGTTTATCAATTACGAAATTACATCGATTAGCATAACATGCGTCGAAGCTCAAACACCCCGTAGCGCTTTATCAACACAGCAGCAGGACAGCACCTGTTTATCTTATTTTAGCAGATTATTTTAAGATTACTGACACGTGTAACATGTTTCTTTCAGTAGTAATTAACTTTTTCTGTCGTTGTTTTTTCTTATTTCGTTCTCTCTGCTCAACTGTGGTGTCTGCAGTAACTTATTACTAGCGCGTGGGTTAAGCTGCTGCTACGCCGACACTCTGTACTGTGTGCTTCAACCAAACACGAAGTGGCTGGAACTCCAGTTCAGCCACCTGATTGGTTTGTGGCGGCGCTATTCTCATTGGCTGTTCGTGTTGTCTCTAAAAAAACGGATGAAACTTACTTTATCGACTTTTTATCGACTACGTCTTAAAGTTCTATCGAGGAAACGTTATTTCGCGAAAATTATCGTTTTTTCGCCCAGCCCTATCAGTAGGTATTGAGTAGTAGGTGAATGGTACCCAGATGACCTACTGAATCGGCAGCCATATTTATGTAGGCCAACACAGCTGTGCTATCCCATGATTCACCTGGAGCCGCGGATGAATTCAAAGCAAAGGATAAAAACGGTGAAAAGCGGAACGTCGACTGTGTGTATGTAGCTACGGCTAGTGAACTGTTGCTACAGAAGTTAGCACCACTGCTGAGATAAACAATGATTACACTCCTCCTGATTCATCTTCTCTGAGCTACAGCTCCACACCGTCTGATAAATAATCAGACAAAAACACAGATCAGAGTCACTAAAAGATCTAAAAAATCTGTCAAATCTGTAAAAAAGCTTTTAAATGAATAGCAAGACTTTTACAGTGGTGGTCTGATGTCTCATTAGGAAGTAGTACATCCGAGCTTGTGTAGCTACTAAAACTCACCTACTGAAATTACCTACTATATATATATATATATATATATATATATATATATATATATATATATATATATATATATATATATATATACCAGTTTACTCCAGTTGTGTTCCTAAATTCTACTGAATTAAACTAAAAGTTGAGAACAGGTGCATTTATATGATCCTGCAAGTGTTGTTTTCCTCTCTTTCAAAGACCACACAAAACAGCACCCCCTTGTGGAGCGTCTTTAGCCTGCTCAACATGAAGAATAAGGAGTGTGAGAGTTGTAAATGCATCCATGCAGATGAAATTGTTCTTCTTTAGTCCATTACTGGGCACTGTCATATATGTAAATTATTAATGTACTTATTTCCCCATTAACAGTAACGCACCAGAACTTAGTATCGGCCCGCAATGACTGGTCAAACCGATGTATCACTTCGGCCCTTGTCAGTATTCTCTAAATGGCTGCTTGTTTATTGAAGAGCTGCCGTCTTCTAATCACCTCATCCAAGTTTGCAGTGTTCCACAAGGCTTCAGGAAAAGAGTTGTAGTCAACAGAGTCGTAAATCAAGTTGAGGCCAGATAACAAGTGGTCCTGCAGTACCCCCCGCTCCCCCGCCCCCTTCGCCTCCATGGAGTTTGCTGCTCTAGATGTGTTACGTATGTGGGTCCAGTCAGTAGCACTGTAGGACTGCACAGTGTTGCCGTTTGTCGTCGTCAGATCTTCTGGTAAATTAAATAATTGCACAAACAAGACAGACAGTCTAGACTGTGAGTTTCTGACCACTGAATCATGAAAAGGAACTAAATTGTTTAGCTTTTTTTTTTTTTTAACAAGTCTCCTACCACTCAATTGTAATAATTGCCTCACAATTCATTTAACCTGAAAATGAATACTTTTGGTGATGTAGCGATACAGAACATTAATGCGTCGGACTTAATTGCTTTCACTTGACCTCTCTATTCATTGACCATGTACACAGAAGCTTTATCGCGTATTACATTTACATGAATTCCACAAAAGAGACAACTGCACTTCAGGGCCAAGCTTGTTAATCCATGATTAGCAAACAAGAGCAAAGCTGAAATTAGCACTTTTCTTTTTTTCCCAGCATGCACCTCGACCTCAACTTTCACTGACACTGTTATTAATAGCCTATTAGTTTCACCTAAGATCACATTTTGAATGGCAGCTATTTTCTGACATATTCACTGAATGTAGCATTTTCCTGAGACTATATGACTAGTGTTTACAAGCCTACATCATTAATAAGCAAGTACAAAATACGCTGTTGAGTCACATTATTAGAACTACTTTGGACGGCGGCAGGTCTGGGGAATGTTTTGCAATATTCTCTGGACCCACACATCCATGTGGAACCTACTCTCAATAGGACTTTGGTCTAAGTCAGGTGTGCCAAGCTCAATATCCGGCCGTGATTTAACTATATACGGCCCGCAAGATAATTTCATATGACTATTGTTAATGACCCGCGGGTAAATAGCACTCCTACCACTCACACTACAAATCCCACCATACACTGCAACAGCTGCCTGCGCACCAACCCCTTCTTCTGCTGCTAACGCTGCTAACGACATCGAACAGTGGTCAGCAGATAAACGTGGTAAATGCATCAGTGAACACTTTTTACAGTGTTGTTTAAGCTAGCCTCCCCATCCAAATATGACCAAACGCAAAGTGCACTCTGAAAACGAGATTTTCAAAACAGGTGGGAGGCAGAGTAACCTGTTAACATCTGAGGTAAACCTGTATGTCCTGTTTATAGAGCAAACAGCTACAGAAGGCGGAAGAGTCTGGTGTTACAGCAAGCTATGCTCACAAAAGCAAAATCACTACTAGTCTACTAGTCAGTTGGTACTAGATTAGAGTCAGTATGTACTGCTTAAGCAGCAGATTAGTAGTTAGTTTCAGTAGGAGAGTTTTAGTAGACACACAAGCTCAGACTTACTACGTCCACCATATTACCAGCGTCCTGTGACACAAGACGTCAGACCACCACCGTAAAAATCCTGCTATTCATTTAAAAGCTCGTTTACTGACAGATTTAGATCTTTTTGTGACACTGATCTGAGTTTTTGTCTGATTATGTATCAGACGGTGTGGAGCTGTAGCTCAGAGAAGACTAAACAGGAGTGTAATCATTGTTTATCTCAGCAGTAGCGCTAACTTCTGTAGCAGCGGTTCACTAGCCATAGCTACGTACACACAGTCGACCTTCCACTTCTCACCGTTTTTATCCTTCGCTTTAAATTCATCTGCGGCTCCAGCTGAATCATGGGATAGCACAGTGTGCTGTGTTCCGATTCAGTGTGCCGATTCAGGAGGTGATCCAGATACCGTTCACCTACTACTCAATACTACTGAGTATTCAGACATACTAGCCTCGCTTGCCTACTGATTTCACTACTGAGTTATAGACAAGTAGGTGATTTCGAACGCACCCCAAGACTTCCAAGTACTACCCTGGACCCCCTAATTTCCCAGACTTGAACCCAACTGATCATCTCTGGGGCCGCCTGGTGTTGATGCTGGTGTTGGGTCTATGAATCCTCCCCTACGTGTAGACTGTTGGGCTTTTGGTTTTGCATTTTCTGCTTCTCACCATTCATATACCCCAAACACATTCAGAGATCTTGAGGTTCTGGACTCTGGGATGGTCAGTCCAGCCCAATAATCTGAGAACAGCAGCAGCTTCTGTGTTTGATGTGTCTTTATCTGATCTTCTCAGTGAGGAGCTTCTTAAACAGCTACACACCCTCTCAGTCCTCACAGTGCTGAGGTTTCTTCTCACAGTGGAAGATGGACAGCAACACCTGTGGATGTTCTCAGATCTGAGGCAGCTTGATATTCTCCTGCCTTGTAAAGACGGCAACGTAAAGTTTTGGCGGTTTTGGTGGTCCCGTAGCTACTGTATGGACGGCAGTACCCGTTTTCTTTATATCTTTTGAGCACTTTTTGGAGCTTCTTAGTGGAGGAATCAAACCAGGCATTCTGCAATGGGAGGTGTGCTGGGTTCTCCCATCCTGGCAGAACCTTCTGGCAGCAAGTGGCATCCCGTGACCTACCTGACTTTGGCTTTCAGTTTTTCAAAGGCTTCCATCGTGAGCTTAATGCTCGTCTCAAGCTCTGCGCTCTAGAAGCCAATTAGCCGGGGCTATTTCCCCTCTCCTCTAGCTGGGTTCACGACTCTCGGCATTTATCGGACCGGCCGTGATTAGCATCGTCCCTGCTTCTGCTGGCGTGCGCCGCATCTCTCCCCGCATCGCCAACCATCACACCCTCACCATCATTACAAAGCTGTCTCTCACAAACACCATGGCAACCAAAGTGCTATGGCAACCGTGCCAGGGCCCTAATTAGAAGCCTAGTATCTTTTTTCTGAAAAGGGGAAGCTCGAGTGGGCCACAGCATTGACAAACACAGAAAGGGAGTCAGAGAGAGGGACGGGTTGGAGCAGGCTGTGTCGGAGGGAGACTCTGCACTGGGGTTAAAGACATATTGTGCTGGGTTTCACCCCAAAACCCCATCAGCCCTTTAAGTTGAGCGGCAAGACGTTCGTTCGCTGCTGTATACTCTGGGAAGTTTGTTGACATTTCCAAGCGTTTTTTTGTGGAAATAATAGGTGATAAGGCAATAATAGGTATTTTGTTCTTTCTTTGCTACTGCAACAGCCACCAACTCTTCTAGGAAGGTTTTACACCATATGTTGGAACATTGCTATGTGGATTTAATTGCATTCATTGTGGTCAGGTACTGATGTTGGAAGATTAATTCTGGACCCTACAATCCATTCTAAAGGTACCAGATGGAGCTCCATCACTCCAGAGATTGTAGTTCCACTGCTTCATGGCCCAAATGCCAGGGGGCTTTATACCCCTCAACTGAACACACTTAGCACTGAGCATGGTGACCTGAAGCTGCTACAGAGCATCCCGTTTTATTGGCAATGCTTTTATGTGTGATTGAGCTTAAATAAGGTGTCTGGATATTAGTAGACACAAAATGTGTTTCAGCAATACCAAAAAAATATATATGTGATGTAAGTGCAGACAAGGGAGGTAGATACATACACAAAGTCGAATGTTGAATGAAAATTAAAAAACAGATGATAGAAAAATGAAGACCAAGAGACTATGAACACAAAGTTGGAGTAACAGCTACACTAGACCTGTCAAAGTCCATGTGGAATTCAGTACCATCTTAAGTATGTGAGTAAATGCAATAGAAAAAAAATGGATCTGCCAAAGCTATAACACTAACAGTTTACATCCACAGCAGTGGTTCAGTGTTAGTTTAGATTGTCATGGTCCAATCAAACCAAGCCTCATGATGACAGATCAATACTGGTCATACTGTATGTCAGACTGTCTGACACCAAAAACAATCGACATACAAGAACACAGTCACATAACCATCTCAATCCACAGCCACAAACACTAGACCGAAACCAGGAGAGGAAAACACAGGGGTATAAATACACAAGGGCAGACAAGGAACACCTGGGAAGAGGAGGAGCCTTAAACTAGGAACAGAAGGGCAAACACTAGGAGGAGCTAGAAAAACAAAATAAACAGAAGCATGGAAATAACAGGAGGGCAAAACAAAGTCAGAGACAGACGAGGGGGAAGCTGAGCATGGCGTAACTTTAATTCAACTGAAAATGAAAAAAAAAAAATTTATATGGCTGGTAACTCATACATGCATCAGGGCTGTATAATAAACCCTATTTTTATTGTTATGATGATATGAGTTTCCACGATAAACACATCCTTAACAGCAGTGTAATAAAAATAACCTCACAAACACACTAACACACACACCATTAGACGCCCAGTGAGCATCTCTCTGTGCTGGGATTGAAGGAGGAGGGTAACTTAACCATTAGGCTTTACAGCCAACGAGAAAACACAAACATGCACCGCTCAAAAATGGTAAATAATGCATCAAATATTAGGACGGCTCTACAAATGTGCAGAGCAGTGACAAATACTGTCATAACAATAAAGAAAAATAAACAAATACACAAAGTAATTTATTTTTATTTTGCACAGTAGTTTGTCATTTTATATTTACTGTAAATGCCACAAACAGAGCTTTTGTCTGAGAGCCCAGCCCAGTGTGGCTTCAAAAAGGTCAGTTAAAAAGCTCTCTGGACACTGTCCATATTTCTTGTTACACGTCCCCATAAGACGTGTAAAAAACTAATGAGATATTGATTATTTTAAGGTGAAGCTTCAGTCAATAAGTAAGTTTCCTACATGATATCCCAATGACTTCAAAGCGCCCCTGCACAGCAAAGTGTTTCAAACTAACTGACAGTACGATATTTTGTTGTAATATCACGTAAGCAATTGTAAAGACCTCTAATGTAAATAACAAAAAGCCAGTAAAACACAGCAAGACGATTGCCTTTGTGTTTTTGATTTTGTATAAGATGATCTAGAAAAAGGCATCTCCTAAATGAAACACAGGATGGTTGTGCAGCTTAAGCAGTGTGAGGAATGAGGGATGAATAAAGTAGAGAAGTGTGGGTCAGTGTTTTTGGGAAGCACATGCAGTTTGGTGCCTATAGGTTAAACGAAACCATGATGTTTGTGTGGGACTCTATGGGAATAATGATGGATGAGTAAACCACAAATACAGGAGTGCAGGTGAGTTTGTCTGTGGATTAGAGGTTGGAGTTCTGCCCTGAGTGAGTACATGTAGTTTGGTGGCTGAACGTTGAACAATACCATGATGTTTGGCTGTGCTCAAAAATGAATGAGACTCAATGGGGGGGGGGGGGGGAGGGGGGGGGGGGGCAAAAAGACGATGACAAAAAAAAATGACAAAAAGACGAGTGCAGGTCAAACCAATGCTACAGTCATGGTCGGGGGTCTGCCCTGAATCAGTGTACGTGAAATAGTGTCTGTAGCTTGAGCAGTTCAGTGCATTGGTTCCCATTTTTTCATTTCATTCATTCTCTATGGGACAAGATTCCAAATTTGTTGTTTGCATCCAATCAAAAAAGCTGTATACAAGCCTGAATCACACAATCATACCAGACAATCTGGAGTTGAAACAGGGTTGATGTTTCGGAAAAAGCGGGACGAGAAACGCGGTGAAGCAAAAAACGAATAACAATATAGCTGTACAGAAATATGTAAAAAAGAAACAGTCTAACCAACTAGACCATCTGATCAGTTTCCTGTCAGACATTTAACATTAGTCACTGGTGCATCCCCCAAACGCATCTGTGTAATTTTTTGTACATTTGTAATTTGTGTTGGATGCAAAACAACCCACCAGAGGTTGGGACAAAACGAGAGTCTGATAAACTTTATAGAAATGAAGTTACACTAAAATTAATATCCTTTATTCTTTATATTTCAAAAGTGGAGATGAAATCTCAGGCCAGATCATTAGACTAGTTATGCAAACAAGTTACTATTACATATTAACATTTTATTAACTTATTATTAAATAAATCTTTTAGGGAACAGTTAGTCATATTTAATAATATTTAATAACATTTAATATATCTAATACAATATGTGTTTTAAGGAACAGGAAACGCTGCGAATCCACAAAGACTCAGCTGAGCTTCCCTAAAGTACGTTTTACTAGAACTCTTAGTGAAAAGGTAGAACTGGCAGTGTTAAAGCAGATTAAGCATCTCTTTACTTTGAGACTTGAGGCCCATTTTAAATCTGTGTGTAATAGTAATATTTATTGTGTATGTAGAGCTGAGGAAGCAACATCACAGTGCCCTGCATTAGGAGACTGTTATGCCATATTCCGTTACTGCCATATTTCACTCAATTACTGCCATATTGTACTCAGTTACTGATATATTTCACTCAGTTACTGTAATATTGTACTAAGTTACTGATATATTTCACTCAGTTACTGTAATATTGTACTCAGTTACTGATATATTCCACTCAGTTACTGTAATATTGTACTCAGTTACTGATATATTTCACTCAGTTACTGATATATTTCACTCAGTTACTGTAATATTGTACTCAGTTACTGATATATTTCACTCAGTTACTGATATATTTCACTCAGTTACTGTAATATTGTACTCAGTTACTGTAATATTGTACTCAGTTACTGATATATTTCACTCAGTTACTGTAATATTGTACTCAGTTACTGTAATATTGTACTCAGTTACTGATATATTTCACTCAGTTACTGTAATATTGTACTCAGTTACTAATATATTTCACTCAGTCACTGTAATATTGTACTCAGTTACCGATATATTTCACTCAGTTACTGTAATATTGTACTCAGTTACTGATATATTTCACTCAGTAACTGTAATATTGTACTCAGTTACTGTAATATTGTACTCAGTTACTGATATATTTCACTCAGTTACTGTAATATTGTACTCAGTTACTGATATATTTCACTCAGTTACTGATATATTTCACTCAGTTACTGTAATATTGTACTCAGTTACTGTAATATTGTACTCAGTTACTGATATACTTCACTCAGTTACTGTAATATTGTACTCAGTTACTGATATATTTCACTCAGTTACTGTAATATTGTACTCAGTTACTGATATATTTCACTCAGTTACTGTAATATTGTACTCAGTTACTGATATATTTCACTCAGTTACTGATATATTTCACTCAGTTACTGTAATATTGTACTCAGTTACTGTAATATTGTACTCAGTTACTGATATACTTCACTCAGTTACTGTAATATTGTACTCAGTTACTGATATATTTCACTCAGTTACTGTAATATTGTACTCAGTTACTGATATATTTCACTCAGTTACTGATATATTTCACTCAGTTACTGTAATATTGTACTCAGTTACTGATATATTTCACTCAGTTACTGATATATTTCACTCAGTTACTGTAATATTGTACTCAGTTACTGTAATATTGTACTCAGTTACTGATATATTTCACTCAGTTACTGTAATATTGTACTCAGTTACTGTAATATTGTACTCAGTTACTGATATATTTCACTCAGTTACTGTAATATTGTACTCAGTTACTAATATATTTCACTCAGTCACTGTAATATTGTACTCAGTTACCGATATATTTCACTCAGTTACTGTAATATTGTACTCAGTTACTGATATATTTCACTCAGTTACTGTAATATTGTACTCAGTTACTGTAATATTGTACTCAGTTACTGATATATTTCACTCAGTTACTGTAATATTGTACTCAGTTACTGATATATTTCACTCAGTTACTGATATATTTCACTCAGTTACTGTAATATTGTACTCAGTTACTGTAATATTGTACTCAGTTACTGATATACTTCACTCAGTTACTGTAATATTGTACTCAGTTACTGATATATTTCACTCAGTTACTGTAATATTGTACTCAGTTACTGATATATTTCACTCAGTTACTGTAATATTGTACTCAGTTACTGATATATTTCACTCAGTTACTGATATATTTCACTCAGTTACTGTAATATTGTACTCAGTTACTGTAATATTGTACTCAGTTACTGATATACTTCACTCAGTTACTGTAATATTGTACTCAGTTACTGATATATTTCACTCAGTTACTGATATATTGTACTCAGTTACTGATATATTTCACTCAGTTACTGATATATTTCACTCAGTTACTGTAATATTGTACTCAGTTACTGATATATTTCACTCAGTTACTGATATATTTCACTCAGTTACTGTAATATTGTACTCAGTTACTGATATATTTCACTCAGTTACTGTAATATTGTACTCAGTTACTGATATATTTCACTCAGTTACTGTAATATTGTAATCAGTTACTGATATATTTCACTCAGTTACTGATATATTTCACTCAGTTACTGTAATATTGTACTCAGTTACCGATATATTTCACTCAGTTACTGTAATATTGTACTCAGTTACTGATATATTTCACTCAGTTACTGTAATATTGTAATCAGTTACTGATATATTTCACTCAGTTACTGATATATTTCACTCAGTTACTGTAATATTGTACTCAGTTACTGATATATTTCACTCAGTTACTGATATATTTCACACAGTTACTGTAATATTGTACTCAGTTACTGATATATTTCACTCAGTTACTGATATATTTCACACAGTTACTGTAATATTGTACTCAGTTACTGATATATTTCACTCAGTTACTGTAATATTGTAATCAGTTACTGATATATTTCACTCAGTTACTGATATATTTCACACAGTTACTGTAATATTGTACTCAGTTACTGATATATTTCACTCAGTTACTGTAATATTGTAATCAGTTACTGATATATTTCACTCAGTTACTGATATATTTCACTCAGTTACTGTAATATTGTACTCAGTTACTGATATATTTCACTCAGTTACTGTAATATTGTACTCAGTTACTGATATATTTCACTCAGTTACTGATATATTTCACACAGTTACTGTAATATTGTACTCAGTTACTGATATATTTCACCCAGTTACTGTAATATTGTAATCAGTTACTGATATATTTCACTCAGTTACTGATATATTTCACTCAGTTACTGATATATTTCACACAGTTACTGTAATATTGTACTCAGTTACTGATATATTTCACTCAGTTACTGATATATTTCACTAAATTCCTAAAATATTTTACTTGTTTTTCGGATTTATTCACTCAATTACTCATATTTTACTCAGCACTTTGCGTATTTCACTTACTGAGATAAGTTACTCAGTTACTGACATTTCTTTCCCTCAGTTACTTACATATTCACTGTAGAAAACCTTTTAACCGAGACTGTTTAAAAAAAAAAACATATGACATTATTACTGCACTACATTAAACTCTATAAAAATCCATATTAAACTCCGGGTGGTTTGAGGCTCACACTGAGAGCCAGTCAGTTTAAATTCTTTAAGATGCTAACGCTAATCATCTTTTAACTCAGCTAACATCACTAGCCCAGTCAAGTCTCGTACACTTTAGCTAAAAAAGGTGACCAGAACTGGGTTTGAACAAACGTTTCTGAGTTTATAGTAGCACATAATGAAGTTTACTTGATCTTACACTGATCTTTGATCTGGGTATCCATGATCCAACCTCTAGTCTGCTATGGAAATGCACTTAGCGGCTCTATGGGGCTCAGATCAGGTAAAACTAAGAAAAGCAGGTAGGAAAGGAAGCCTGGACTGAGTTTAACGATGGTGAATCCATAAGACACTGGATCACAAGCCTAAATCCTATACCAAGAGAAGCGGAGAAGTTAAATCAGTTTTTACCCAACTTCGTAGTTACTTCAGCCAAGTAGAAAAAGCAAATAAGCTCACATATGGGAGCTCTGTTTCCATCTATTTCAGCCATTAAATCCAAGAGCTGTTCATTTGGTTGGCGGCGTACAGGCCGGATGGCTATAAATGACCTGATCCCCAAAGTCCCTGCAATGCTTATTCGCTATAAGGCTCTGAATATAAAAAAAAATCTTCTAAACCGTAATCTCCTGCTTCCGGAATATATAAGAGGTAAAGGAAGCGGCGGGAAAACGCTGAAATGACCTTCGAGGTTATGACTGGTGTCATCGAGTGTAGCATTTTCAATTACTTCCCCTCACGCTGAACTACGCTCACAATCCGAGCATGATTATGTTCTCAAACAGGATTTGCATGCTTAAAGAAGAGAGTTAATCTACTAAGGAGCTCAGATAGAAGTCAGAGGTGTAGCATAAACCGTTTATCTACTTTCTTCCTCTTTGGTACTTCGAGAGCAAGTTCATGCAGAGTCGGTCCATTCAAACACATTACTGCAGCCACAGAACGGCGTCCTAATATTTACATGAGGCCGTATATTCATGTTTTATAGTTAAGACAATAAAAGCGTGTGGCACAGCCACTTTAAATAAGACTATATATAACATGCTTCTATAATAAAACAGTGCAGGACTGTTATCGCTCTCCGAAGCGTGAGGAGTGGATACTTTATGGAGGACTTTTTTCACTTTTCCTCCAACAGTTTATCAAAAAACATGTTTTGGCAGGGCTAGTGGAGCAGATTTCGTCTTAACTACCATTTCTGCTTTCAAAGACTTCTTCCAATTTTACACAAAATTCCTCCTCATGCTCAAATTAAAGCTTTTAAAGAGAACATAAACATGCACCACTGAAGCAGGAGAAACAGAGAGATTTGCTTCATTTATATTTTCTATCCATGCAAAACACTAAGACATCAGGGGGATAGATATTAGATGGATTTTGCACTGGTGCAAAAGTCCTTTAAACTGATAGTCTTTATCTGATCAATAAATGTATGTGCACCAGTAAGAACAGCAGATATGATTAGAACAGATGTAAATAATCCTACATACAATACAAAGTATCATGAATATCTTATTGTGAGAGAAGTAGATCATATTTTGAGCTCCAGTTTGAAGAACAAAGTTAGGTTCCAGATTTCTCCTGGACACCCCAGACATTGTATGAATGTGTTCAGTTCCTTCAGCAGTAATCTTGATTTAGTTTAATGAAGTACTGAGCAGTTAAAGCAGGTATTAGATGAGAACTGTAAATAATGCTGGGTCGTTTCTACAAGGAGAAGCTTGGAAAGGGTTAAATAAACACATTGACGTATGTAAAACCTCTATTTACTCTATTAATACTGTTTATTTATATATTTAAACAATAGTGTTTCACTGAACAAATACCAGCTTCCTGTCTGGAAAAAAAGATTTTTAAATAGAATAATTTAACATATTTAAATTTAGCAATTTAACATAATCATATATAATAGTCATATTAAAAGTAGTATAGTATTAATAATATAATATTATAGCAAATAGAAACTAACCAAGAAAATATTTAAAACAGATATCAGGATATGTTTTGTGACACTGTATTAATTCTCAAAAACACAGGGCTGATTTTTAACCAATAGTTGATAATCAAGAATTCACATAGACAGTGTTTTTTTGTGTGTTGTGTTTAAACTTATGACCACTCGGTTACAGTTTTCTAAAAAATATTTTGAAACAATTGCAATATTTGAGATCTCATACAGTACAATACATAGCACTGTGCAAAAGTTTTAGTCCTTCTGGGACATATATTTAAACAGCTATTATTTCCAGACAGGAAGCTTTTATTTACTCAGTAAACACTTTATTATTTAAATATTAAACAGTATTAATAGAGTAAGTAGAGCTGACTGACGTCAGTGTGTTTATTTAACCCTTTCCAAGCTTCTCCTTGTGGAAACAACCCAATACTGAATACAGAAACTGAACACATTCATACAATGTCTGGGGCGTCCAGGAGAAATCTGGAACTACATTTTGTTCTTTAAACTGGAGCTCAAGATATAATCTACTTCTCTCACAATAAGATCTTCATGTTACTTTGTATTGTATGTATGATTATTTACATCAGTTCTAATCATATCTGCTGTTCTTAGTGATTAGATACAGGCTTTTAAACTATCAGCTTTGTAGCACAGTAGTGTATTAAATCGTAACCCCTGCATCATGATACATCATCATATCAGCATGTTCTTGCACACAATCTGCCCACACACTTTCAGATTATGCACACAAACAAGAGTCACGACTACTGGATCTGATTCTCAGAACCTTGTGGGTTTCTTGAGAACTGGGATGACTTTATATCTGAGCAAACAGGGCGGATGACAGAGAGGCTGTGCTAGAAAAGCCAAGCGGTCACTTCTGTGTGCAATGTTTTACAGCAAACTTCATACAGACATCTCAACATGTTCACCATCCATCACTCACTCACAGCTCTATTTAGCCACCATGCTTAGAGCTCCTCCTGTAGATACTGGCAGGTTCTCTCCAGCTCACCCCTCCGTCTTTCAGGCATGCTGTCAACGTCACGCTTCACACCAGAGAATCAGTCTCCACTCTGCGCTACAGGATCCTGAGTCATGAATATTGAACATGTTTAATAATTAAGGCCGTTTTCACACCTGTAGTTGGTTTCACTGGTCTGGATCAGTTAATGAGTTTGTCTACTTGGAGCGATTACTCCTCGGTTAAGTTTGTTTTCACATAGACAAAAACCGAAACCACCAAAATGCACCCCAACAGACCACGTGAGCACGTTGTCTCCTCTGATTGGTCAGGGCTATCTGTTGTGTGAGCTAGAAAGTAAACACAGGGAGAAGATCCGGTTTTCCTAAACTATTACACATTTCTTGTAGAGCATAGCACGGAGCAGCGCAGAGACAGCATCTGTTCATATCTGTAATAATAATCTGATAATATTCCAAACTACAGTCCACCTGCAGAACACCCAGCTCACTCCAAACATCAAGTAGACAACGTCCCTCACTGCTAGTCCAAGAGAGACCTCGCTTTATTGTCCTCGCCCTGTTAGCTGCTCCAGTTCTCCAGTTCTCTGTTTACACCATCTGCCGCATCCCATAATGCAAAGCACACCAGGCTGCAGGAGATGTTCAGATCAAACTTGTGGAGTACTCCTAATATTTGGGTCTGATCGAGGTCGGATCATGTTCACACCACAAACAAACCGCTGAACTTTCATAAAGAATATGAAATAATGGTTCTGTGTTCATTTCTTCCTGTTAGTCTTGATTTATTTCAGTCATTTTGCAAATGAGGATCACTCTTCACAGTAAATGTACTTCAGAGTAAAAATGAGGGTTGACTGAATGATGGAACGTTGATTGATTGATTGAAGGTCAACTGATTGATTGATTGACTGACAGACGGACTAACTTTTGGTCTGTGTTATCTATGAAAACATGCAAAATACTGGATAATACTCAATCCACAGTACTCTGATCAGATCACATCACAGAGCAAAACTCTGGATCCTTACGTTCCTGGTCTATACATCACTCAGGTGAGATAGAACTGTACAGGTGCAGTAAGTATTGATATAAAAACCCCTCCTGCAAAGTGTAGACACACAGGTAAGAAAGCTAAGAGCTCCTGCAAACACGAGGCTCTGGGAACGGCGCTGGAATCTCCCTGGTGTGCTGAGAGGGATCAAGCGTTCATACAGCAGACATCCTGACAGCTTCTTAGCCCGACATGAAGATTATCACTTGTTAGTCATTCCATATTGGAGCCTTCTTTTTGTGCCTTGCACTGCTCTCTCTTCTTCTTCTCTCTCCATAACAAGCCCCACACCGGGGTAGAGCTGAGCGATTCAGAGTGAACGTCTCAGTATTTTTAGACTGAATGGCGATGCACGATATATATACATATAGTTGAATTTTCTACAAAGTGGGCTAAACGTTCTGCCTGAGACATCACAAGCGTTTTTCTTTAAAAAATAAATTATTAAAATAAAAGCAGTGTTGGTGTTTCCTTTTCCCTATGGGGGGAAAAAAAGAGGGATGGAAAAAAACAACAACAAACAGGCGAGTGCAGTTCGAACCAACACTACAGTCATAGTTAGGGGTTTCTTCGGAATCCATGCATTCGATCAAAATATTGTATTGTGCCTGAAAGGAACCAGAGTGAATTAGTTTATACACACAAAAGATGTATGTTTGTAGACATATTTTAGTGCTATTAACTACGTTAAGCTACTAAGCTACTGTATGAAGTGAGTCTATTAAGCCTTATCCAGTTCCAGTGCTGAACCATACAAGCAGCACTGCACTACCAGCTTTTCACTCCTAAATCACTTTCAGCTGAAAATGAAACTAAGACTATAAAGTTCTGCATGAGCAAAGAAACCGAGTGCAGGGAGCTCTAGAGCCAAAAGACATCACAGCATATCTGCAACACTGTAAAATGCTTATTTCACAAAAGTCCACCAGAAAAATCACAGCAGATCAGAATGTAAGAAAGTAATTATTCCACTGCAGAGTAATATATATATAATGTAAAATATGTATATATATATATATATATATATATATATATATATATATACCTATTGATATGGTTTTTACTTGAGCCTAAGTTTTCTTTTACTGTCAGCACATTGTTGTATTCTTGCAAGACCACCTTGGACAATCTACTGAATGCACTGCCTGGCTAGAGAAATACAACACAAAGCCTAAAGGAACAATTCAACTGCCCAAAAGAAGTGGAATCTATACAAACCCATAAAAATCAAACCTCAGCATGACAACTACTACGTGCTCCTTTAAACTGTCTACTGGAGTTCAACTAAACACCTGTTGGACGGTGAACCGAGCAAGCGTTTAACACATTCGTTCACTGACTAGGCTTCACAAAGCTTCAACCAGAGGCCAAAACCCTCATAGTAACGTAGTGCAGTAAAAGCTATGCATACTGCAAAGTATAGAAACTCTAAGTACTCACACACATATATGTATTGTTACACCACACACATACATATATATTCAATTGTTACAAGCCTGACATCATAACAACAGCATCATAAACACAGCATCATAACAACAGCACAACGTATTCTGGTTTATTCATACTATTTCTAATTAACTACACAGAAGAATGTGAATATATTGCAAAACATTATAACTGTAATACTACTATTCCGGCCATCTCATGCAGACACGCAGCTGTGTACTTATTTCTTCTCCTCCTCTCTCGTCCTGCTCTCCCTCCCTCTCTCTCTCTCTCTCTCTCTCTCTCTCTCTCTCTCTCCCTCTCTCTCTCTCTCTCTCATTCTGCCCCTCTCTCTCATTCTTCACTCTCCAGAGCCCCATGCAGCCAGCCAGTGCTTCTGATCTCTGCCAAAGCGTTGATAATTGATTCTTTAAGGGATAAGCTCCCCCTGATCATTTCATATTCCCATCACTCCATTCGTCTGCGGGCGTGTGACGGAGAGGGAGGGAGGAGGGGTGCGGGGTGGATCATAATTCTGAGGGGCAGAAGCCAGTGACACCATGACACAGAATTAAGACGGATTCTTTAGATCTTCTTCGTCTTCTCCCCAGATTTGTGTCTTACCCCCCATCCTCCCTTCAGCGGATCCAGCTTCTCCCTCTCCTGTCTCTGGTGGTGGAGGTGGTGGTTGGGGGGGGGTAATACATTATCTTTCTTTGCCTCACACTCATTCATTCCCTCACTCTGGTTTCTTGGCACGACTGAAAATGCCAGAGAAGTGGAAGTCTGTGAGGGAGGGATCTTGGCAAGCATCAAAAGGAAAGTGTAGGCCCAGTTTATCCTCTCCCTAATGGGAGCGCCAGCCCAGATAAATAAACCTGTGCAGTGAAATTGTTACATCGCCATTGTTCCGAAGTCCAGGAACAGGTGACGCCTGGCACGCTCCTAACACTACAGCGCGCTGCCAGCAGTCACTTTAACACATTTGTTGGGTTGGAAACGGTTTAGATGGGACAACCTACGCGGTGGAACTTGTGAAAAGCGAACGGCGGCGCGTACTCGGAGCCAGCTGTTTGCACGGAAAGGTGCGAGAAAGCTAGCGCAGGTAGCCGATACGCTAACAGCCAGACCAAACAGATAGCATGCTTGCTCTTGTAGAAGATACAGCTGATACCTGAGCATGAGTAGCCAATGAGTGGACAGGTGGGAGTCAAATGTATGCAAATGTTTGGCCACCTCTGGTCGAATTCCACATTCTGTAGATGTTCTAAGCGAAAATAAGCTGATCCTCTACAGAGAACACACCTAAACACGTTACTTGTCTACACACACTTCACTGCACAATTTCAATTTATTGGCTGAGTTGGAAAAAGTTCAAATCTTAAATTTCTGATTGCCTGATGTAGCCATTTTGGGACCCCATCTGCTGCAGACCCCCAAAACAAATGACAAGCACTGAACTTGGGAACCCTTTCACCGTTGCAGATTTGTGTATTCGGACACCATTGAGGGTTAAAAGTAGTCTACATTTATTCGGCTCCTCTTGTTAACACTCCACTGAGCTGCTGAGTTCCTGAAAACTGCTCAGACCTGATTCTACAACTTTCCTTGTGATGAGAAAGAGAAGAAGGAGCGGCGGCAGTTGATAAGGTGAGTTATAATTCATACACCAATGAAGAGAAACCAAGTTTGATGCCACTGGGTGCTAATGTTAGCTAGCTATAGCACCCTTGTGGATCTTGATAAAGACTATGGGGGTATTATAGGGTGCTTCTTGCTACAAACCCACATCTTCATGTTCTACTTGTTAGATGTTTTTTTTGTGTTGCTCAGCTACAGTGAAGATAGTTAGCCTTAGCCAGCTATCTCCACCCTTGCTATATAGCTAGATATCTTTGTCAGCTCTTGTTTGACTGACAAGCCTGACAACCGAAACATGAAGAAGAATTATAACTCACTTTATTTACTGCAGACACGTCCTCTTCACTTTCTCGTCAGAAGGAAAGCTCTAGAATAATAATTGAGAATTTTTTTTACTCAGACCTCTTAGCATTTGCCAGTGCTGTAAAGGCTCAACCCAGACGTGACAGTTGATACGTCGCAGGCACATATTAGTGTTCCAGCTCAGTAAAAATACAGCATTGGTGTAACAGAATGTGCAGAGGTTTGTTGTCGGAAGAGAACACATTTTCATTTTAGACTTAAGACTGTGTCTTGGTAAGAAACTGATGATATGACTCGTACCATGATACAGGACTTATTGAGATACATTGTGATACTGTAGGTGGTGGTATATGGTAATTTTTAAAAATATAGTAAAAAAAAAAAAAATTTAACAATAACACTGCATCCTTATGATACTTTTATATGTTGTGAAATTGTCTAATAGAGAAAAACTATGTAAAAAGTTATGTAACGGTTGGTAGTTTAAAACCACACACTGTGTTTTTGATAATCAATAGAGTATCACCAATATTCCTAATAAAATCTCAATATTCAATATTATCTTACACTGCTATTCAGACCATGGTGCCCAAACATTTGCATTTAATTGTACACACTCATTGGCTGGAGTAGGCAGCCATTGTTGCTCTCACCAGACCACAGTTGGACAAAGTACACAACACCATTACTTGAGTAAAAGCGTAAACAGCCTTGGTCGAATATTATTGTTCAGCCTGGTTTTACTTGAGCTTAAGTTTTCTTTTACTGTCAGCACATTGTTGTATTCTTGCCAGACCACCTTGGACACTCTACTGAATGCACTGCCTGGCTTGTGAAATACAACACAAAGCCTAAAGGAACAATTCAACTGCCCAAAAGAAGTAGAATCTATACAAACCCATAAAAATCCACACAAGGTCATGACCAACCCCAGCATGAAAACTACAACCACTACTACAAGCTTAGAAAACCTCCTTTAAACTGTCTACTGGAGTTCAACTAAACAGTGGGACCCACTTCATTATACTGGGCAGTGAACTTCTGAAGGACAGTGATGAACTCTGTGTGCGGTAAACCGAGCAAGTGTTTAACACATTCATCCACTGACTAGGCTTCATCAAGCTTCAACCAGAGGCCAGAACCCTCATAATGAAGTAATGTAGTGCAGTAAAAGCTATACATACGGCAAAGTATAGAAACTCAAGTCACTCTGTCAAATGTATTTCCTTATTGGGATGAAACAGGGATGAAAACTGAAAAGTGGGTTCACTTTATTTGAGGGGTTATATCACATGACTGCAGTACGCTATTTACAATCACAGTCTATAACAGTTCAACCCCCAAAAGAAGATTCTCTGGATTTTATGTACGACTGTGTTTAGACGCTACAGGTAAGGATGTGGTTATGAGGAGACAAGATCCCAGTTTTAAGTGCACCGGTGTTTATTTCAATCGTTATACACAAAAAACCCAAAAACTGTATTAAACGGAAAGAAAAGGAAAAGTAAACATTAGAAATAACTTCCCATGATGATACATAGCTATACATACACATTTACATACATACGTAGTGCTGCAAATTAGTCATGACACTGTCATTACTGGTAAGTATTCTTACACATATACATTTACTTATACAGGTCAATATTACTGATTATCCTGAATCCTGATAGGCCTACGTAATACCATGTGTATTTTCAGCATCGTCAGAATTTAGAACAGGGTTTAAAGAGAGCATTATATTTTAGTGCAGAGTGGGTCATAGTGAAGAGCTCAGTGACTTTAAACATGGCACTGTCATGGTGGCTACCTTTGTCACAAGTGAAATTTCTACGCTGCTAGATCTGCCCCGGTCAACTATAAGTGCTGTTATTGTGAACTGATAGTGGCTAAGAGCAACAACAACTGAACTACAAAGTGGTAAAGAACATAAGTTCACTGAGAGATGCTGCCTTGAGTTACACACTGCCTCTGGAAGCATAATCACAAGAACTGTGCCCTACTAGAAAAATGGAGGCTGTTCTAGCTGTAAAGGTGGGTGGGGCGGTGGGGGGGTACTCCTATTAATACTCTTGCGTTTGGAATGGGATGTGTTCATATAGCAAGCCCTGGCCTGTCCTGTCCTGTAATATCACTTTACAGTCTCAGTGCACAGTCTGCCACAAGCTAGCACTGTTTCTAAAGCTATAGTGTGTTATTTTAAAAGAATAAACTTTTTTTGCATCTGTCTGTAGAGACTGCCTTTCATGTAACGTTAACGGGGCAGTGCGTTTTCGTGCAGTGCGAGTATTGAAAGTATCGAAGGCCTTGTCTCTGCAGCAAAGTCAGCAAAGAACAAGATTTCTCACATAACATATCTGGCTTTAGAGGACATTCTGCCCGAGCGTAACCAACCAAACAAAAGATTCCAACAAGACATAAAACTTGAGCGTAATGTGAGCTCCTCAGATGCATTAACCTGGGATTTGATTCCTGCTGCCAGTGTGCCAGAGGCAGAAGAGGATCAAAACTATGAACCCTACTTTACTTACAGCTGTAGGGAAGAGCTTTTCACATGTGAGGCAGTATGTAAGACAACGAAATCAATGATTTTCAGCTTAACACGTTCAGAAATGAACCACAATCTACAACAGAGGGTGAAGAAATAACAGCTTTGATGGTAAATCAGATACAACAGCGCATCCTACTGCAAAGATACACTCTATGGCCAAAAGTATGTGGACATCACAGCTAGGATGCTTTCCCATGCACATTGCTTGGTCCAAACCAAATCAGCAGGTATGGAAGGCGCCTCCTACCATGGTCCAGACCAAAGAACCAAAATTTGGTCCCACTTAAAGAGCTGGTCTCTGTCCAGATCAAACTGAACCGTGGTTCAGTACTTCAAAGTACGTTTGGACCAATTACAGGAGGCTGAGACCGGCTATCGTCCACCATAAAAAAAGAAAAGGTAGCAGAGGAGAGGAGGAGGAGAAATTATATCTATATATTATTTTTACTTATTTTTTGTTAATTTGATCTGAAGTCAATTTGAGTCTTTTCTGAGAGGATGAGAGAGAGAGAGAGAGAGAGAGAGAGAAGGAGGATATGATAGGGCGTGAGAGCAATGCAGTATATACAGTATCCCGCTGTTTATTCTTGAGGTGGGCGCAAGACAAATGACGGTGCGCATGGCCGCAGACCCCTAAATGAACTTGAAGGCAGATTTGCTGAGCAGGTTCGGCTCCACAGGCGCGTATATGAGAGCTCAGTCATATTTCACACAGACTACAGCAACAACAGCAGCGCTTCAGGTTTGCCTGTCGCCTGTGTGCGGAGTCTTGCTCTTTCTCAGAGTCTTGAGTCAAGTTGATGACATGGACGCTATGACGACAGGACGTGGGTGTGTCATGTTTTTAGTGTTTTTTAGTGTGATCACAAAACTGCAGTGTGAAACATATCATATCACATGTATACAACGGAACATGAGCAAGAACCTCGGTTCAGACGTTCAGGTGTGAAAACGCTTCTGCTTATTAAGCCAAGTCCACTGATAACACGTTTAAAATCAAGCACATATAATCTCCATAGACAGTAACGGTAACAGTAGAGTGGGTCATACTGAAGAGCCTCGTGACTTTAAACGTCAATGTCATAGCCATCTCTGCCACAAGTGGAATGACTAGCCTGCTAGATCTGCCCCGGTCAACTGTAAGTGCTATTATTGTGAAATAGAGTGAAACGAAGCGGTAGACAACACAAGCTCACAGAGTTATAAACTGCCTCTAGAAGCAACATCATGCCTTACTAGAAAAGTGGAGGCTGTTCTAGCTTCAAAGGTGGGGGACGGGACTCCATATTAATACCCTTCCTTTAGTACACTACACCACACACAATGTATAAAATGGGATTCACAAGCTCACCAATATGTACGCATTGCACCCAAAACACAGCTGGTAATTATATCCACGCTATATGGCACTGTACAACTGTTCTGGCAAGAAGTTATTACCCTCCTATCACGTGCCCTAACCATTCATATCCACCCAACACCATTACTCTGCCCATTAGGAGACACATCAAACACTAATCCAATAACTGAAAACAGAAAAATACTCTTGATGTCGCTAGTCATTGCCAAGAAAATCATCCTCATGAACTGGAAAACAAAAAATAACATTAACATCACCCAGTGGAAAAATCTGTTAACAGATTACCTAGATACCCTCTTAGAACCCATCAGACACATTGATTTAGACCCAGTTTGGAAACATCTAATTCACTAAAATACTACAGTAAATAACATAATAATCAATAGCCAAAAAAACCCAAATATACACACATGAATAAATAGGTGAACATTATTGAATAAAAAAGTGGTGTTCATGTTTCTGTTTAGGTATAAATGGATATATGTGTATATACATATCTTTTTTTGTTTGTTTTTTGTTTTTTCTGGATGTTTGTTTGTTTGTATGTTTTCTTTTCGATTTTTTATTTGTTCTACTTAATTTCGCCCCCTTGCACCTCCTCCTGCATTTCACTCCCCGGTCCGGGGAGGCCCCAACCCTATCTGCATGGAAAAGAAAAATGTCGCAGTACAATGACTGTTGTTATGAAATAAATAATAAAGTATTAATAAAATAATAATAATAATAATAATAATAATAATAATAATAATAATAATAATACATAAAAAACACCCTTCCTTTATATAGGTGTGATGCTTAGGTGTCCACATACTTTGGGCCATATAGTGACCAAGAAGGTATGAGTTAAGTAAAAGGCAGTGACCTGCTTCCTATGTGGAGTAGAAACACAGCGGAGCTTCCAGTGACTTGATAGCGAGCGGTGCATGAAGAATGATACCTACAATATCTACGACATCTTCATCACAAGCATGAAGACAAATCAGTGCAGATCTATCTAGGCCCACAACAGTCTAGCGCTCTAAAGCATTAAGCTCCTGCCAATGTGTCCAGTTTATATGAACCTTGGGACAGTAATAAATCTCAGTTCACATTTTGTGCATTAAAATCATGCATCATAATTTCCATCCTGATACTAGGAAGAGAGCTAGAACTACGAAAGCTCAGATATATATATATCTAAGATATGCTTTACTATCCAATACAATTCTTCAATTCAACCAGTTTACCGAACATGAAAAATCATCATAAGGCCATAAAACCCCCCCACAAGATGAAACGCTCTACATAATCACTTTGTTAGAGAACCACATGGAGAAGAGACAATGTCTCATCATTAAAGCCATCATTGGCGTATCATAAATCCACAGGGCTGGGCGGCTATTCATTAGTGACAGATCGCACAGTGATGGTGATATCGATCCAGCGTTTTCAGGCCCAGTCAAGTGCCCTGCAAATGCAATCCAATGCTATAGGCTGCCGCGCCGTGGAGAGTTATTTATGCTGCCTAATATAGATCCCAGAGGAACGGCCATAATGCATGCATCTGTGAGTAGTCTCAGGTTCCCTCAGTTTGATCACTATCTTTACCATTAAGGGCTAAAAGGCCTCAGTGAGATGACGCTCACGCTCTTTAGCAGGACTGAAGCTGATGAAATGAAGGAGAATAATAGTGAGCGTGCTTGAAAACAATGTCATCGCTGTCCAAAGTAAAAAAAGTATTTCAAAAATGATGACTTTACAGAAGAGGACCAAACCATTCTTTACTTTTAGTGGAAGTTCACAGAAAGGCATATTCTTTAGAGTAGTTTATAGTTTGTTTATGTAGATATCGCAAAATTGCTTTAGCTTCGCTGGAGCACCGGGTAGCTCACACCAGCTTTAAACGCGAGGTCAGTGATGAGAGCAATGAATAGCAAAATTTACTGCAATAAAACCAGCTTTAGTATAATGTGTCGTTATGGTAACAGACTAGGAGGGTTTGGGTTAGATAACGTTTATACTAACTTTAATCAGAAAGCACTCTGAAACCTAAAGTTACATTACTCTCTGGCCACGCCCCAAACTGCAGACTGCTACCACACTACATATGTAAAAAATAAAAAATAATAAATAAATTAATAAATGAACGAATACATCGTTAGAAGTGCTTTCAGTAATGCAGTATGTAATGTTCTGCTTTGATTCATATTAGCAAATGTGTCCCCCCCCCCCCCAATGTCAAACCCGCTCCTACGCCCTTGGATAGAATTACTGACCATCACAGTGACAGTAGAAGAAATGATAAAATATTAGAGGTTGTGACAGCGCCGCTCACCTTTCTCCATTACATGTTTTTGTTTTAGTTGCGGTGTATAAAACAAATGAGAAATATTTTTCTTTTTCATCATTAGATCTTTATATCACTACTGTTCAAAGAAAACCAGAATAAAGATACTATTTTAAAGAGGCCAAAAAGTTTCTTAACTCAATGTAATTTAACGAAAACTTGCATTGTTTACCTTTTTACTGGTCCAACCGTCATAAAAATTCTGATACAATGTAAAAAACAAACTACACAGACAACAAAACATCTTAAAAAATTGAGATACTTGGTTTTCTTTGGACAGCAAGGATAAGTGGATGTGCTGAGTATGAAAAAATAAAAAAAGGAAAGCAGTAGAACGCATCATAGAGAGGATGCTAGCTAATGTTGTGTATTATTTGAGTAATGTTGGTGTATTATCTGAGCAATGTTGGTGTATTATCTGAGGAATGTTGGTGTATTATCTGAGTAATGTTTGTGTGTTATCTGAGTAATGTTGGTGTATTATCTGAGTAATGTTGGTGTATTATCTGAGTAATGTTGGTGTATTATCTGAGTAATGTTGGTGTGTTATCTGAGTAATGTTGGTGTATTATCTGAGTAATGTTGGTGTATTATCTGAGCAATGTTGGTGTATTATCTGAGTAATGTTGGTGTGTTATCTGAGTAATGTTGGTGTATTATCTGAGTAATGTTGGTGTGTTATCTGAGTAATGTTGGTTTGCTAGCTGAGTAATGTTGGTGTTTTATCTGAGTAATGTTGGTGTATTATCTGAGTAATGTTGGTGTGTTATCTGAGCAATGTTGGTGTGTTATCTGAGCAATGTTGGTGTGTTATCTGAGTAATGTTGGTGTGTTATCTGAGTAATGTTGGTGTATTAGATGAGTAATGTTGGTGTATTATCTGAGTAATGTTGGTGTATTAGTTGTGTAATGTTGGTTTGCTAGCTGAGTAATGTTGGTGTGTTATCTGAGTAATGTTGGTGTATTATCTGAGTAATGTTGGTGTGTTATCTGAGTAATGTTGGTTTGCTAGCTGAGTAATGTTGGTGTTTTATCTGAGTAATGTTGGTGTATTATCTGAGTAATGTTGGTGTGTTATCTGAGCAATGTTGGTGTGTTATCTGAGCAATGTTGGTGTGTTATCTGAGTAATGTTGGTGTGTTATCTGAGTAATGTTGGTGTATTAGATGAGTAATGTTGGTGTATTATCTGAGTAATGTTGGTGTATTAGTTGTGTAATGTTGGTTTGCTAGCTGAGTAATGTTGGTGTTAGATGAGTAATGTTGGTGTGTTATCTGAGTAATGTTGGTGTGTTATCTGAGTAATGTTGGTGTATATGATGAGTAATGTTGGTGTGTTATCTGAGTAATGTTGGTGTGTTATCTGAGTAATGTTGGTGTGTTATCTGAGTAATGTTGGTGTATATGATGAGTAATGTTGGTGTGTTATCTGAGTAATGTTGGTGTATTATCTGAGTAATGTTGGTGTATTAGCTGAGTAATGTTTGTGTGTTATCTGAGTAATGTTGGTGTATTATCTGAGTAATGTTGGTGTATTATCTGAGTAATGTTGGTGTATTAGATGAGTAATGTTGGTGTGTTATCTGAGTAATGTTGGTGTATTATCTGAGTAATGTTGGTGTATTAGATGAGCAATGTTGGTGTATTATCTGAGTAATGTTGGTGTGTTATCTGAGTAATGTTGGTGTATTATCTGAGTAATGTTGGTGTGTTATCTGAGTAATGTTGGTGTATTAGATGAGTAATGTTGGTGTATTATCTGAGTAATGTTGGTGTGTTATCTGAGTAATGTTGGTGTAGTATCTGAGTAATGTTGGTGTATTAGATGAGTAATGTTGGTGTATTAGATGAGTAATGTTGATGTATTATCTGAGTAATGTTGGTGTATTAGATGAATAATGTTGGTGTATTATCTGAGTAATGTTGGTGTATTAGATGAGTAATGTTGGTGTGCTAGCTGAGTAATGTTGGTGTATTATCTGAGTAATGTTGGTGTGTTATCTGAGTAATGTTGGTGTATTATCTGAGTAATGTTGGTGTATTATCTGAGTAATGTTGGGGTATTATCTGAGTAATGTTGGTTTGCTAGCTGAGTAATGTTGGTGTATTATCTGAGTAATGTTGGTGTATTAGATGAGTAATGTTGGTGTTTTAGCTGAGTAATGTTGGTGTATTAGATGAGTAATGTTGTGTATTATCTGAGTAATGTTGGTGTATTAGATGAGTAATGTTGGTGTTTTAGCTGAGTAATGTTGGTGTATTAGATGAGTAATGTTGGTGTATTATCTGAGTAATGTTGGTGTGTTATCTGAGCAATGTTGGTGTGTTATCTGAGTAATGTTGGTGTGTCATCTGAGTAATGTTGGTGTATTATCTGAGTAATGTTGGTGTATTATCTGAGTAATGTTGGTGTATTAGATGAGTAATGTTGGTGTTTTAGCTGAGTAATGTTGGTGTATTAGATGAGTAATGTTGTGTATTAGATGAGTAATGTTGGTGTGTTATCTGAGTAATGTTGGTGTATTAGATGAGTAATGTTGTGTATTAGATGAGTAATGTTGGTGTGTTATCTGAGTAATGTTGGTGTATTAGATGAGTAATGTTGGTGTGTTATCTGAGTAATGTTGGTGTATTATCTGAGTAATCTTGTGTATTAACTGAGTAATGTTGGTGTATTATCTGAGTAATGTTGGTGTATTATCTGAGTAATGTTGGTGTGATATCTGAATAATGTTGGTGTATTATCTGAGTAATGTTGGTGTATTATCTGAGTAATGTTGGTGTATTAGCTGAGTAATGTTGGTGTATTATCTGAGTAATGTTGGTGTATTATCTGAGTAATGTTGGTGTATTATCTGAGTAATGTTGGTGTATTATCTGAGTAATGTTGGTGTATTATCTGAGTAATGTTGGTGTATTATCTGAGTAATGTTGGTGTATTAGATGAGTAATGTTGGTGTTATCTGAGTAATGTTGGTGTATTATCTGAGTAATGTTGGTGTATTAGATGAGTAATGTTGGTGTATTATCTGAGTAATGTTGGTGTATTATCTGAGTAATGTTGGTGTATTATCTGAGTAATGTTGGTGTTATCTGAGTAATGTTGGTGTATTAGCTGAGTAATGTTTGTGTGCTCGCTGAGTAATGTTGGTGTGTTAGCGGTGTAGCTCCAACAGCGTATCACTCTAACTGTGCAACCAGTATTAGATATTAATCAAACACAACCAGCAAACAAGTTTGCACAGGTTTGTACTTCAACAGTTTCATGTTTTTAGTCAATTAAATTGTTAATTGTACTTAATTAAATGACAGTTGTCAGCTAAAACGCTCAGGATCGATACAGATCCAACTGCTTTTAGCTTTGACTGTTTAGTCAGACGGTTATTTACTTTCCAGGTGGGAAAGCAGGCTGTAAAATAAGCCATAAAATAAGTGTGTTTACAAATAACTGTTTTTGTGATGTCACAAAAACCATCATATACACATATTCATTTAAACTACAGCAGTTCAGCCCCGCCCATTTACACTAGAGTTATACACTAGAGTTAACACTCTCATTTACACAGGCATATTTAGGCACATGTTGGTAAAATTATCTTTTTTGATTTCTTTTCTATGTAATGCCCAAGTGCTGTATGCTTCATGAATTTAACATGAAATATTTGACAAGTGTTAAACGTTTCTTATATTAGGTTTTTTTGTAACATACTAAATATTGCAGCAGGAAGGGTCTTGGTTTGATCCCCCGATGCTCCTCTGGGTTTTCTCCAAGAGCTACGGTTTCCTCCGATAGTCCAAAGACAGCAGTCAGGCGAGACGGAGATACTAAATTGCCCCTAGATGTGAGGGTGTGTGTGTGTGTGTATTCCTGTGATGAACTGGCTGTTTTCTGCCTAGACCCAAACACCCCCCACAACCCAGAACTAAAATTACTATATATATATATATATATATATATATATATATATATATATATATATATATATATATATATATAGTGGGGCTGTGTTTTGGCAAGAACCTGGCAATACAATATGTATTGTGATACAGCGGTCATGATTCAGTATATGATGTATTGCATATTGCAAGCAAAGTGATAAACTGTGATTTTTCAAATCCTACTATTAAAACACACCACTATCTGAACAGGTTTGTCAATGTTTACAACAGCACTGCGTCCTTGTGCTGCTTGTTAATGTTGAAGTGGAGCTGAAACTGGATTACAACACTGCCATCTAGTGGTCAGAGGTTTAAACACAACACACAATGATTCACTGTCTGCCAGGAATCTGTGTATCGATACTGTGTTATTGAGTATCAATAAACCTAATATCCTGATACTCAATATGTTCTTACACCCTTTAGCGCAAATTCTATTTGGCCCTGCGAGTCATCCATAGTTCTTTAAGAGTAGAGGAGTAGGTGCGTGATGGAGGAACGTCTGTTAAACGGAAGGTTCCACTTCAAAAGTTTGTCAGATGGCTCACTTTACAAAACAAAGGCTGTTTGCAGTTACTGTCAGGCTGAGTTTAGCTATCGCAGCAGTACATCCAGCCAGAAACGCCACATGCAGGCCAAGCACACACTTGGCAGCAGGTTGAGCTGATGGATCAGCCAACCTCCAACAAATGAACATTAGCAATAGCTAAATGGATAGCCACAGCATGCAGACTGATTAACGTAGTGGAGGACGAGGGTCTGTACCTCTAAAGCCCCATCTTACACTCGAGATCAACCATCGTCATCAGGATTCACAAGCTATATGAAACAGAGAGGGCAAATCTAGATTAGGAATTGGAACTCACAGCTATTATTGATCTTACGGGTGATTATTTGACATCACTAGGTAACGACAGCTATTTTAGAGTTACAGGTTATTATATAGATAACCAATGGCAACTGTGTTCACCATTTTAATTGTATAATTTCACTTAAATATCCTTATTTTCTATAACATTTACACAAATATCAAAAATATGTGATTAATCGTAATTATCTATATAAAATTCAGAGATTAATCATGATTAAATTCATTTGACAGCCCTAATATATATATATATATATATATATATATATATATATATATATACACTGCGTATCCTACACTTATACACACATATACTGTATATATATTAAGCCAGACATCGAATCTGTCTCTGTGTCATCCTTCTCACGTCTTCCCCCTCCAGCCTCCCATCCTTCACCCTTCACCCTTCTGCACTCAGAGAAACAGATACAGACCCTGGCGCTCAGCCACAAAGCCTCATCACAGAGGGCAGGCTGTGTAGACGAGCATGGAGCCATATATGTAAAACGTCTGCCCTTGTTACTCCGTATGACCCGGCTCTCTCATTTGCCATGCGTTTATTATTTATCAAGTGGGGCTTAATTGATTGCTCGTCTTTGAGCACTACAGTAATAGGGAATCGATTGATCTCACACAGATGGAGTTGTGGGAATCGGTCAGGCCGATATGACTGGCAGATTCATTTGAATTCGGGTCTCCGATGGGCCCGAATAGCAATGGCATCAGAAGATGTTTTCTAAGCTGACGGGGTCGCTGGATGTTTTCTGGGTTCGAGAAAAGGTTCAACGTTTGATCTCAAAGAAAAAGAAAGAGGATATGTTTTGGGTGTTATGATCTTTGTGGTTGGCTAGATGTGTTATTCATAAATCTGGGAAAGAGACAGCAATAGCTTTATGATTTCCTCGGAATTGTCCCACCACAACCCTAAGATGACCAACAACAGTGTTTGCGTGAGCTGTACCTTTGTAGGGTGTCTGCAAGACAGGCTTTCATTGATTCAATCACATAATTCATGTTCCTCAAGACCTGTGGAGAGCGCTTGGTGGGGAATGGATCCAGCGGTTCAATGAGAATGAGCATGGCAATTACGCAAGACGGGGAGTGACTCCATCTGTGCAGGGAAGCGATGGACAGATCATGCTGTAAGCATCAGCATTCACATTAAGCCACAGGATGAGGTGGACATGCAAGCAAGCTCTGGTAAACACAGGTCGAATACCTTGTCAAGTACAGGTGGGCAAAATGGGAAATATGATACCACCATATTGTTTAAAGATGTCTGTGCAAGTGTGAGTAAGGTTTTGCCTCTTTGAGATGTGACTTCGAATAAAGTGTTGAATCTCTGAGGTGTGAGTGCAGGTAGAGTGTTGAGTGTCTAAGGTGTGTGTCCTGGTGTGAATCCAGGACAAGTCTTAAGTCTCTGAGGTGCGACAGCGGGTAGCATGTGGAGAGATGCAAGTCTTATATCTCAGCGTGAGTCCCGGTCTTAAGTCTCTGAGGTGCAAGTCTGAGTCAAGATATAAATCTCTGGGGTGCGAATCTAGGTCTCAAATCTCTCAGGTGCAAGTCTTGGTTGAGTGCCAAATCTCTCAGGTGTAAGTCCAAGTCCTGCATCTCTGAGTGTGATTAGAGTCTTGAGTCTCTGAGGTGCGAGTGCAAATATAGAGTCAAATCGCTGAGCTCTGAGTCCAAGTTGAGTATTGAGGTTGAGTCTCTGAGATGCAAGTCTGAGAGGTAGAAGCCCAATCTAGTCTTATGTCGTTGAGATGTGAGAGTGTTGAGTCCCTGAGGAAGTCTCAAGTTACAAGTCCAAGTTGAGTCTTCAAGGTACTAGGTCTGAGTCAAAGAACCTCTGAGGTGTGAATGCAAGTAAAATGTTGAGTATCTGAGGTGCACGTTTAAGTCAAGCCTCAAGACTTTGAGGTGTGAGTGCAAGTACAGCGTTCAGTCTCCATGGTGCGAGGGTGAGTAGAGTGTCAAGTCTCTGAGATCTAAGTCTAGAACTTCAGTCTCTGATGTAGGAGCCATGTCTCAAGTCTCTGAGGTATGAGTCTAGGTCTTGAGTCTCGGAGGTGCAAGGCCAGGTCTTGAGTCTCTGACAGGGAGAGTGCAAACTTAGTCTCAATTTAATGTGGAGTGTGTGCAGGTAAAGTGCTAAGTTTCTGGAGTGGAAGTTGAAGCAGAATCTCTGAAGGAGCAAGTTCAGGTTGAGTCAATTTGCAAGTCCTTAGTAGAGTCTCATCATAAGCTGTACTTGTCATGTTCCGCACACTTTCATATAGAGAGCCTGTCACTACAGAAGAACCAGCAATCTGAGGAGCAGAGGTGGAGAGCAACATCCAGAAAAAAAGCCACTGCATTTGGCAACTCCCTGTCTCAGCATGGACAGCAGAAGTGCAACCCTCTCAAAACCTAGTGAGGGTCTACATAAACAGCTTTTTACGTCATGCGCTCCCGACATGTAGACTGTCCCAATTCTTACATACCTTAAACATGCTGTCTACTGAGGAACCTTATTTAGACCTGATTTTAAGGAAGCATCGAACAGTTCCTCAGCCACCAAGTCTCTCTCTAACTAGAGTGATTCAGTAATCTGTTTTATGAGGAGAGGTGAGGAGAGAACACTGCTACTTACATAGCTGCTACCTAGACAGCCTACTTAGACACTCACTAGGTTTTGAGACACACCCTATAGCAACCACTTCAGATTCTTATGAAACTTATAAAGGTTCTGTAACTTATTAATACTTCAACCAACTTATAAACTATTTTTCGGCAGTTCTGTCTTCAACCACACCACAACATTCTCAGCACTGCAGTGACACTGACGTGGTGGTGATGTGTTAGTGTGTGTTGTGCTGCTGCTGGAGTGCTGGGGGCGGCATCCTGTGTCCACTGATAAAGAACTAGAGGAACACAAGCTGTGCAGCAGCAGATGAGCTACTGTCTCTGACTTTACATCTACAAGGTGGACCAGCAAGTAGTAGGAGTGTCTAATAGAGTGGGCAGTGAGTGGACACAGTGTTTAAACACTCCAGCAGCAGTGCTGTGTCTGATCCACTTACACCATCAGTGTCATTGCAGTGCTGAGAATGATCCCCCACCCAAATAATATCTGTTCTATGGGGGGGTCTTTGGGGGGACATTGAAAAATACGGTAACAGAGAATTCAGAGAAACAACCACAGTCTGTAAGTGTGGACATGATTTATCACAATAATAATAAATATCATCATATTCCTGCAACAAATACAGAATACAAACACGTTCTGGGGATTTCAAGGTTATACTGAACAGGTACACGCAGAACCTGCAGCAGACATGCTGGTTTCCTCAGCCAAAAGTTCACGGTGCTCGAGAAGACGAGCGCGGGGCAGCGTGTACAGCCCACCCAAGAGCCAACAGATTTCAACAGATTGCTTTGCTGTAATGCACCCAGAATACGAATAGACCACCAGGTGATACAGTGTAAGCGCTGAGGCAAATGTTTCACTACATGATGGATGCTTTATCTTCCAGCCTCGCAGGCACTTCCTCGGCTTCACCTTCAAAGGAGATGACTACGAATTCCTCGTGCTGCTGTTTGGGTTGGCTCTGCCCACCATATGTTCGCAAAGACAGCTGAAAAGGCTCTGGCTCCCCTGAGGGTGATGAGCCTCAGATCTGCCAACTGTGGAGATGATTTGTGCCGTGCACCAGCTCCCACCAGCCGGCACATCAATGTTTGATTTGTTGCCATTTAAAGAGTTGGCTGGCCACGCTGGATTGCAAGTCCAGGTGGTCAGTCTTCTGGAATAATGAAGCGGTTAAGGAAGAGAGTGTGTCCAAATGACAACCAGTAGTCTTCCTTGGCCTTTAACTGACCTTTTACATCAGTTATTATCTTATCTCACCCACCTACTACATTACTGTCACATAGCTACCTGAGTTATGGTGGTCTGCAGTGCCATCCTTGAGAGATAACGCAGTTCAGCTCCATTCCCGCTCTAACAGACCTTACTGAAGCCAAAAGATAATTATCGAGCCCTTGAGCTGAATGAGTTCTAGAAGAGCAGAAGCGCAGGGGGTGCCCCAGGGCTCAAATTGAGGGCCACAGTAGCTTATTCTTCCCTAGCATTCGCCTGCACCATTTTTTTCAGCTTCATTGTCTTGGAGGTAATGTTTTCAAAGGTCCAGAAGAAACTTTGCAGCTTACGGTTACGGTTAGGCCGCTCTCTGAAATCAGTGAAATGAACAAAGCTGCAGAGGAAAACGAGGCTCCTAAAAACCACCTGGAACACCTGGTAGACCCCACCTAAAGTATTTTAGCCATATAAACAGCCTCATCTTTGAGAGAGAGGAGAACATCAACTCCTCTTCAGCTATGAGAACATCCCAATGTGTTTCTGTGCAACCATCCACCGTGAGAAGACACCTCAGGGCTATAGGGTATGAATGGATGTGTAGCTGTTCAGGAAGCTCCTCACTGAGGAAAGGAGATGCACATCAAACAGAAAAGATGAACAATGGACTGACAGAGTCACCCCAGAGTCCAGAACCTCAACCTCACTGAACGTGTTTGGGGTTACACGGGACGCAGAACCAACTTCCAAGACTGAACTGTTTTTTTTAAAAGACTAGACGCTGTGATAAAAGCAGAGAGGACACAGTGGGTGTGTCTTAAAACCTAGTGAGTGTTTAAGTAGGCTGTCTATGTAGGCAGCTGTTTAAGTAGCAGTGTTCTCTCCTCATCTCTCCACATAAAACAGATTACTGAGACGCTCTAAATAGAGAGAGACTACGTCACGGCTTGTTCCCGCCCACTGGACACAACCAGTGTTTGAGCTAGTTGCTAAGCTACCGGCCGGCTATCCAAAACAATAGCCCGAGGCCTAAAAATCGAGTATAAAACTTCAAAATGGTGAAGGACTCGTTACAGAGTTGCAAATAAAGAATATTTTGTGTGGTTGTATGACAGGAAACACATTAAAACACCAGAGAGAATTAAAATAACTCACATTTGATAAGGACTTCTCCGCTAGTAGCTCTGCTTTTGTCCACCCTGTTGGTAAAAAGTTCTGCCTGCGTTGCATCATGGGATTGTCTTAGCAGCTGAGGAAGCGTTCGATGCTTCCTTAAAATCAGGTCTAAATAAGGTTCCTCAGTAAACAGCATGTTTAAGGTATGTAAGAATTGGGACAGTCTACATGTCGGGAGCGCATACTATGATATAAAATGCTGCCTATGTAGGAGCTCACTAGGTTTTGAGACACTCCCAGTATGTATCATGTCTTGTTAAGGCTTCCTAATATCCACTGTGGTTGGAAATGAAATAAATCAATATCCCCAACGAGGGCCCACATTCTGAAAGTGTGCGGAGCAGATCAGTCAGGCCAGGCGTTGATGATTTAATGGTTTATTTGAAATGTTAATATCCCTTGAAATTCTTTTTGTGTAATATTTGTATAACGAACAAAAGCATAACACAATCCCTTCTTTGTTGGGCGTAATTAGGCGGAACTATCATCATCGCGTCGGCAAAGAAAACTCATTCAGCGCACGAGCCCGCTGTTTTTTTTTCCACTGTCATGTTAAATCACAACACTGACCTTATAATCCATCCTCGTTTCATCTGTCTGGCAGGTATGGAGACGGAATTCACCGCTTCTATTCGTTTACATCCTGCTTGAGAAGAAAGACGCCTCTAAGAAACCCTTAAAGGAATTCTGTCTCAGATCAATTAGGTTACTGTCGCTATAGCCGAGCCTTGTGTAAACAAACAGCACTCTGCTGGTCCTGGTGCCTCCAAGTTGTGGTCCGCGTGTATTTCTATCTGCCAGCGAGCTGTCTACTTGCCGTGAGTCTCTTTAATTAAACACAGGTCATGAATCTCAATCTCAATGTCTCTGTAATTTAGGGTGAGCTTTTTATGATGCCCTCCAGGAAAGCTAGTCCTCTGAAAGGTTTGCCAATGTATTTATTAATATTAATAGGGATTAATTTCTCTTGCAGATAGAAGCATGAATCAGCCTTTCATCAGAGAGAAACAGTCACGTGCTGGTCCGAGGCCAACATCGCCTACCTACACGCTACCCACTAGGACTAAGTGGTCCCAGATCAGCAGTAGCGTGAAGCTAAAAGAATCGTTAAGTAAGTTTCATGTTAGCACATGTGATTGGTGACTGATGCCTTGCCTGACTGGCCCACCTAAAAGCTGACATCACAAGTAAACACATCAATGGCCTTTTAGCACATAGCAACCACCTGGAATATCATAACAAAAGGCAAGCAGCACTTTTGCAACCACCAAGGGCAGCTAGCAAAGGCCTAACAGCACATTTGCAACCACCTGGGATAACAGAGCAATGGCCTAGTAGCACTGTAGTAACCTGGAATTATAATGGCCCAGTAGGACTTTAGTAATCACTTGGGATACTACATTGATGAGCAAGCAGCACTTTTTCAACCACCTGGGATAACATACCAATGGCCAAACAACACCTCTGCAACCATCTGGGATGATATAGAAATGGCGTATTAGCATATGAGGAACCACCTGGGATAACACATTAACAGCCTTTTAGCAGTTTAGCAACCACCTGGGACACCTCAGCAGCAGCCCAGTAGCACTTAAGGAATACGCAGCATAACTAAAGCATATTAGCACTTAAGCAACCTACTGGGATGTCATGGGAAGGGCCAAGCAACACCTTTACAACCACCTGGGTTACCATAGCAATGGCCTATTAGGTCTTCAGCAACCACCTGCGATATTATAGCAATGTCTAAGCAACACCTTTGCTACCACCTGGAAAACCATAGTAATGGCCAATTAGCACTTTAGCAACCACCTGGGATATCATGGCAATAGTCCAGCAACACCTTTACAACCACCTGGGACACAATAGCAATGGCCGATTAGCACTTTAGCAACCACAGCAACCTGGGACATCACAGCAATGTCCAAGCAACACCTTAGCAAGCAATGTGATCATATACTGTATACTAGACTAAGAAAGGCACCAGGGGAGAGAGATAGACAGAGACAGACTGAGGGATAGAGAAACAGATAGACAGAGGGAGAAACAGACAGACTGAGAGATAGAGACAGACAGACAGACTGAGAAAGAGAGAGAGAGAGAGAGAGAGAGAGAGAGAGAGAGAGAGAGAGAGAGAGAGAGAGAAAGACAGAGAGAGACAGACTGAGACAGACTGAGAGATAGAGAGACAGACAGTAAGAGAGAGACAGACAGAGAGAGATGGAGAGAGAGAGAAAGACAGAGAGACAGAAACAGACAGAGAGAGAGAGAAAGACAGAGAGACAGACTGAAAGATAGAGAGACAAATAGACAGAGGCATAAACAGAGAGAGAGAAAGACAGAGAGAGACAGACTGAGAGATAGAGAGATAGACAGAGAGACAGACTGAGAGATAGAGACAGACAGACAGACAGAGAGAGAAACAGAGAGAGAGAAAGACAGAGAGAGACAGACTGAGAGATAGAGACAGACAGACAGAGAGAGAGATATAGAGAGAAAGACAGAGAGAGACAGACTGATAGAGAGACAGACAGAGAGAGAGACAGAGAGAGACAGACTGAGAGATAGAGAGACAGACAGAGAGAGAGACAGAGAGAGACAGACTGAGAGATAGAGAGACAGACAGAGAGAGAGAGAGAGAGAGATAGAGAGAAAGACAGAGAGAAAGACAGAGAGACATACAGAGAGAACTGGGGTAATAGGAACGCTGCTAGGAACCACATGAAGTACATGTCTTCTGAGACTGCTTGTGTCCAATTACTGGCAGATACACTTTACCAAGCTGCCCCCAAAGTCCCTCAAACAATGTCAGACTTCTTCTCCATGTACTTATGTTCTCCTCAATCCACTGGAGGATACACAGAGGCCTGAACTCGGACAGAGGGACCAAACAATGCATCTCTGAGCAGCGAAGGAATCCGCCATGCGTATCTGATCCTTGTTTACTAACCCCTGCCGCAAATCCTCCTCCGCTCACGCCGAGAGACGGAGGCCGGGGGTCAATAAAGCCTATGTGTTTCTCAGAAACGGCACCTGAACTTAGTAGATGAAGACGAGGTCGCGGGGAAAAACAACAGCGCCGGTATGCAAATACTCGCTTCAGAGTCGGGCGAGGCAGGCTGTCTTTGTGCTCGACGCAACGAGGGGGAAAAAGTCTGGCAGGTCTCGAAAGCTGTTCATTTGGGAGCGCAAAGTAATCGGCTTTGCCTAAAACTCAGAAAAAAGGAACGACAATTTTCTCCTTTTCAGCGTGCCTGAAAGCAGACGTTCATAAAAGAAAACAAACAAACGAAAAGAAGGTAAGACAGAGGAGAGCGCGGTCGGGATGCGTATCCTGTTTTCTAGAACAGGGGAAAAAATACAGTCTTGGAGGAAGAGAGGAAGAGAAGAGCGGAATCAAAGGTCCGGAGAGATTTGCCACGGTTTGATCTTTTGGGGGAGAGAGGGGGGGCGAATGGGGTGTGTGGGGGCACACGCTCACAAAGTGCTGAGCCCTGGTGAATGAATTGTCCGTCAAAGCAATCACATCAGGCATGCACAAGAGCCGGGCACATCAGTCAGAATGAAACATCTAAAGGCCAGCGAGGAGACGAACAAGAGAAGGGAAACCTTTGAAAAGAGGGCTTGCTCAGCTACTTGCCACCCAATTGTCTCAAAAACATTCTGGCGAGACGTTTACACGGAGCTGAAACAGATGTCCAAAAATGTGAGAGTGTTACAGCTTCTATGTACCATTAACATTGATTTATAATTCTATGGCTATGAAACGCATTAAGTTTGTATGTACGCTCCCACTCTGCTTTTACATTACACTTAATAATCCCACCATACTCATCCCCCTATTATCTACCCCTTTATCCAACTAGTCGGGGTCACGGGCAGGCTGGAGCCAATCCCAGAGTCATTAGGCGAAGGTGGAGTACACCATGGCCAATCCATCGCATACTCCCACACCTACGGGTAGTTTCGAGTTAGGATCTACCTAACATGCATGTGTTTGGACTGTGGGAGGAAACCAGAGTACCCAGAAACCCACTCAAACACAGACAGAACATACACACTCCACACAGAACAACCCGGACCAGGAATCCAACCCAGATCATCTTACTGTGAGAAAACAGTGCTGACCACTACACCACCATACTAACCACTACACCACCATACTAACCACTACACCACCATACTAACCACTACACCACCATACTTACCACTACACCACCATACTAACCACTACACCACCATACTAACCACTACCGTACTAACCACTACACTACTATACTAACCACTACACCACCATACTAACCACTACACCACCGTACTAACCACTACACCACCATACTGACCACTACACCATCATACTAACCACTACACCACCATACTAACCACTACACCACCGTACTAACCACTACACTACCATACTAACCACTACACCACCATACTAACCACTACACCACCGTACTAACCACTACACTACCATACTAACCACTACACCACCATACTAACCTCTACACCACCGTACTAACCACTACACCACCATACTAACCACGACACCACCGTACTAACCACTACACCACCATACTAACCACGACACCACCGTACTAACCACTACACCACCGTACTAACCACTACACCACCATACTAACCACGACACCACTGTACTAACCACTACACCACCTACTAACCACTACACCACCATACTAACCACTACACCACCATACTAACCTCTACACCACCGTACTAACCACTACACCACCATACTAACCTCTACACCACCTACTAACCACTACACCACCATACTAACCACTACACCACCGTACTAACCTCTACACCACCGTACTAACCACTACACCACCTACTAACCTCTACACCACCTACTAACCACTACACCACCATACTAACCTCTACACCACCATACTAACCACTACACCACCTACTAACCACTACACCACCATACTAACAACTACACCACCTACTAACCACTACACCACCATACTAACCACTACACCACCTACTAACCACTACACCACCATACTAACCACTACACCACCGTACTAACCACTAACCACTACACCACCATACTAACCACTACACCACCTTACTAACCACTACACCACCGTACTAACCAGTACACCACCGTACTAACCACTACACCACCGGAAATAAGCGAGTAGTGTTTATTCAACCATTATTAACAAATAATAACTAAAAAAGTGCATCTCCTAAATGAAACGCAGGATGGCTGTGCAGCTTAAGGAGCGTGATGAACGAGGGATGAATAAACGACAAATAGAGGAGTGCAGGTCAGTTTGTTTGTGGATCGGCCCTGAGTGAGTTCATGCAGTTCTATCACAAAACCAAGATGTTTGTGTGGGCTTGAAATAGAATGGGACTCTATGGAAGGAATGAGTGATGAATAAATGACAAATAGAGGAGTGCAGGTCAGTATGTCTGTGGATTAGAGGTTGGGGACCTGGTCTGAGTGAGTATATGCAGTTTGGAGGCTGCAGGTTAAATGAAAACATCATGTTTGGGGGCACCTGAAAAAAAATTAAGTTTGTATGTACGCTCCCACTCTGCTTTTACATTACACTTAATAATCCCACCATACTCATCCCCCTATTATCTACCCCTTTATCCAACTAGTCGGGGTCACGGGCAGGCTGGAGCCAATCCCAGAGTCATTAGGCGAAGGTGGAGTACACCATGGCCAATCCATCGCATACTCCCACACCTACGGGTAGTTTCGAGTTAGGATCTACCTAACATGCATGTGTTTGAAACAGAGGGATGGAAAAAAATGGCAGGGTGCGGGTCGAACCAACAAGGTAATCTTGGTCGGGGGTCTGCCCTGAGTCAGTGTACGCCAAACGGTGTCTGTTAGTCGAGAAGTTCAATAGATTGGCGTGCACTTTTCCATCCTATTCATTCTCTATGGGAAAAAATTCCAGACAACATCTGTTGCTTTCCGGAATCCGTGCATCTGATCAAGAAGCTGTATGCAAGCCGGAATCACACAATCAAAACATCTGAAGTTGGAACTAATGGGATGGAATAAAGCGCATCCATAATGATAAAAAAATTAAATAAATAAATAAATTTAACCCTTTACATTCTGATATCATTTGAATAGTTTACTCGAGTCGCTCCTAACTTAGCTTAGAACATTTTTCCATATTAAAGGGTCCTGTTTTGCTTCTAAACACAAATGTGATATGAAAGTTTACAATGTGCACACATTCCCTGCTCGTTTCAATGAGCTGAGACGCCACTGGGTAAAGCGATTCATCTCAATTTCTCCTGTGCTTTTGTTGTTGCCGGCGATAGCTGCAACTGCGAAGGCTTATTTAAGCTTGTAATTTCTTAATGTTACTATATTCCTCCGGAGGCCTCTTTCCACACTGACTGCAACACCTACATACAGTACGGAGCGCTGGCGCTCTGAATATCAAAGCTGCGAGAGCGCGCCTATGCATACGGAAGCCTGTGGCTGATGCTTATGGCCTATAATGCATCCTGTCACAACACGCCCTCCCACTCATTCACATATCCATCTCTAGGACCCCAAACCATCCATCAGCCACCCTCCTCCAGCCCCCGTACCATCCGGGCTTCTCACGGGGAAAAAAAATTAAAAGCGGGCGCAGCCCTTCCTCTTCCGCATCGATCCCGGACTCCATAAACAGTAACAGTAAGCAAGCAGCCAGCGTAGGCTCAGCGCGAACGTACAGGTGAATTAGGAGGTGGATTAAATGGGTTTAGCCTGACAGCTCACAGCAAACTACTCCTTCGGCTCTTACCGACGAGCCCTAATATATTAGACAGACATGCAGATTTCACAGAGGGGCCACAGATGTGTGATAGAGAGAAACAGAGGAGCCATATACAGTTTATTTTCTATGAATTTCTACTGTTTTCACTTGTTTTGGGTTTTAGTGTCTAAATTCATTCTTACGGCTATAGATACGCATGCAGGGATGTAGCAGAGGTTTTTGGGCCCCTAGCACAGGAGTGTGTCCCATTTTGTCCCATAAAAAATAATAAATAAATAAAATAAAAAAAAATAATAATAAAAAAAAAATAAAATAAAATAAATATATATATATATATATATATATATATATATATATATATATATATATATATATATATAAAGAAGTATAACATCACAGTCCAATAAAAGACATGAATGTTTGTTGATTTTGAGTTTTCCACATTAGTTGGTCCATTCATCATGAAAATTTCACACAATGTAAACGACCATTGGTGTAATGGTCGTTTACATTGTGTGAAATTTTCATGATGAATGGACCAATAGAAGTGCTCTAAAATCTCTCTTGTAAAGTTGCAATTTTGGAAATACATGTTTTTTTTAATATAATCTTATAATAAGCTTAGCAATCTTAAAAACAGAACAACTAGTTAGCATTTTTTGCAGTGTAATATAATTAAATGTAATTAATAAATAATATATCTAATATGTCTTATTTTGAGCCTGTGGTAAGCTTCATTTAAGCAATTTAAGCATAGTAAGTAGTTCTTTTACATGTCAGTGTGTTTATTTAACCCTTTCTAAGCTTCTTCTTGTATAAACAACCCAGTATTATGTACAGTTCTCATCTAATACCTGCTTTGACTGCTCAGTACTTCATTAAGCTAAATCAAGATTACTGCTGAAGAAACTGAACACATTCATACAATCTATGTTAAATAAACTAGATTTAGGATTGTTTCCAAGCTGCCATTATTTGCAGGGTTCAGTCATCAGTGTTGTTGAAAATGGGGGTTAGACTTAAACTTAGTCTCTGTTTTAGAGCATGATAAGGAACAACAACAGGCGTTGTTGCTCAAGTTATTATTTATTTCTATAAACAGCCAAAAACTCAATGAACTGGGTCTGATGCCCCCCATGCAACTCATTTAGCAATTCTCCACACTCAGCCCATAACCCCTCAGCCTGCTGTGCCTGTTTAGTGCGTAACATGCAGACAGAATGCGGCTGATTTGCTCCTGAACCTGGTGCCAGAGGCTCAGTACGTGTATTTGAAACTGATGACGAGAGAGAGAGAGACAGAGAGAGAGAGAGAGACGTGCAAGGACGTGTAAATACCCGTAAACAGGCCTCGGTGTGAGAGCGTATTAGTGTGTCAGGAACATGTGCAGCGGTGAATCACAACGTGAGAGCGACTCTTAACACACCATTAGTGATCTCTGCTGAGCTGTTAGCTTAAGAGCGCAGCCCCCGCCGCCATCAGCACAAAGCCACAGAAACATCAGCATATCGCAGCACTAACGCGCGCACACCATTCCAAACCACGCGCATCAAACAGGCCCCACACCACCCCCCGGCAAGAGCGCTGAAGGGCCGAGAGCCAGCGAAGAGAGCTTCAGCTTACTAATAGCATTTAAAACAAGCAATAAGTGATATAAACTTATAACAAGCTTTTAATAATAATTCTACAAACAGAACAACTACATACAAGATCAGTTTACTAGATAGATAACGTTTTACTGTGTAATATTATTAAATGCAATTAATAAATAACTTAATTTTACATCATAGTATGCGCTCCCGACATGTAGACTGTCCCAATTCTTAGATACCTTAAACATGCTGTCTACTGAGGAACCTTATTTACACCTGATTTTAAGGAAGCATCGAACGCCAGCTTAGCCGCTAAGACAATCCCATGATGCAACGTAGGCTAATCTAGTTCTCTCTGGTGTTTTAATATGTTTCTTGTCATATAATCACACAAAACAGTATTTTATTATCAACTCTGTAACGAGTCCTTCACCATTTAGCAGTTTTATACTCGAGCCATTAGTATTTATGCTAGCGGATTTTTAAGCCTTGTACTATTGGTTTGGATGCCGGCCGGTAGCTTAGCAACCAGCTAAACAACGGGTCGCGTGCTGCAGTGGGCGGGAACAAGCCGTGACGCAGTCTCTCTCTAACTAGAGAGTCTCAGTAATCTGTTTTATGAGGAGAGAACTCCCTCTTTTTATCTTCATAGAGTCCTATTCATTTTCAAGTGCACCCAAGCATCATGGTTTCGTTAAACCAATAGCCTCCAAACTGCATGTACTCACTCAGGGCTGGTTCCCAAACACAATGACCCGCGCTCCTCTACTTGTCATTTATTCAACTCTCATTTCATTGCACTGCTTAAGCTGCACAGCCGTCCTGTGTATTCTTATTGTATGTGTACTTGTTTTACTATCCTGTGTGGACCACAGGAGACGGGTTCCCCTTTTTGAGTCTGGCTCCTCACGGGGTTCTTCCTGTTGATCTGAAGAGAAACTTTATTTTGGAAATATCAAGTCAAGTCAAGTTTATTTGTGTAGTGCTTTTAACAACGATGTCATCACAAAGCAGCTTTACAGGAGTTTAAAAGCATGAAAAACATGAACACTTTATCCACTGTGAGCAATCCAGAGGTGACGGTGGCAAGAACAACCCCCTCAACTGGAGGAAGAAACCTTGGGAGGAACCAGACTCACAAGCAGAGACCCATCCTCCACTGATTAAACAGTATTTACAGTTTATTAACTAAAGCTGAGTCTGAAGGTAAAAGCTTTAGAAGCTGTACAGGTGCTACATCAGGTGGATGATACAGCGATGCAGTCAAGGATGAAGCTAATGGCACCAATGGAGAGGAGGACTGGTTGGTGCCAGGAGACAGGGGGACCCTGGTGGTCAGTCCTCTAACAGTAGTAGTATTTAAGCAGTATTAATACAGTAAGTCGTGCTTTTACATACATCAGTGTGCTTATTTAACCCTTTCCAAGCTTCTCCTTGTGCTAACAACCCAGTATTACTTACAGTATCACAGGACTAGCACACATAAGACCACACACATTAAACAGGTAAGGACACTGATGGGCCGAGAGCCGGGGTAGAAAGTGTGAGGCTGATAATAGAGTCATCAACTGCTGACGTGAAGTGAGCCTCGTTTCTACACGGATGACCTTTAAGTACTAAAATAAACGGAGTAGGTGTGAACGCGGAGCACATGAGGTCTGTCCAGGTAACGTTGGGTCTAGAACGAAAAAATCTCTCGAAAAATGCTGAGAATAAAGACAACGCTGTGAAAAACGACATTCCCACTAGTGCACCGATCACTTCAGACTCATCCACATGGTCAAACGCAGTGTTCTCAAACACCACAGTGAGTTATCACAAGCCACTACTGAATAACTGACAATCAGTTCCAATCAGAGTACAGTCATTTCATTATGTGCCCACCACTTCAAAGTGATCCCGAGGTTCACTGCAACAGCGGTACAGCATGATAGCCAGGCTACCCGATTCCACATTTGGAGTGAACGATGGAAATAGTGGAATGTAATTGGTATTCATGTAAATGTGGCCAACTAGTTCAAATCTGTTCTTCCTTTAACATATCATAGCTGTTCAAAACATGTATCTCATATTTTCTCCAGATGTTTTATATTTCCACTCCATCTAAATGAAGCATATTTTATGATGAATATAGAATAAAATAGAAATTCTGGTTCCATTTACTTACATTAAAAGTAAAGAAGGTTTTTTATACAGGTCTCCTGTATAGTTGCCATTTCAGAGATGCTTGTTTTTCATTGGGGGAGGTACAGGAGATGCTCAGTACCTTTTAAAAAAACACTCCAGATGGATACAGACATTACCTGTTTTCATATTAATAACTGTAGTGCTGTAAGTTTCTCTCCTGTCCTGACTCAGGTAACCTCAGACTATGATCTGAGACTATGACTAGGGGTGTAAGAAAATATCAAAATATCGAATATCAGGATATTATGTTTTGTATTGATTCTCAAAACCACAGTATTAATACACAGATTCCTGGCAGACAGTGAATCACGGTGTGTTGTATTTGAACCTCTTACCACTAGATTGCAGTGTTGCAATTAATTTTTAGCTGCACTCCAACATTAACAAGCAGCACAAGGGCGCAGCACAAGGGGGGTGGAGCCAATTCCAGCGCCCATGGGCGGCCAGTCCATCGCATGGCCAACACTCACGCACACTCAAACCTACAGGTAATTTAGAGTGAGGATCCTAGCATGTATGGGTTTGGATTGTGGGAGGAAACCGGAGTACCCGGAGGAAACCCACTCAATCACTAGGAGAACATACACACGCCACAAAGAAAAAGCCCGGACCGGGAATCCAACCCAGATCATCTTACTGTGAGGAGACAGTGCTGTTAGAAACATATTTACTATTTAGCTATTTTTGTTCATGAGGTAAAGAAATACGTATTAAAATAATGATTTAGGAAAATCAAAAACAAGATTTTTAATGAACACTTGGAAGAATAAATAATGAAATAAACTGAATATAACATTTATACCAAAGAGATACTCATACAGTCATACACCGGTATAGCCATAACCCTGGAGAGCTAGAATACCGTTCAGTCAAACTCCTGCAAATCCATAACCCTGTACAGTCATAATTAGAGATGGAGAGATCGACCGGTTATGTATCGGTATTGGCCGATTTTTCATCAAAATATGTGATCGGTATTTCTTCAATTTAGCCGTCCCCGAGAGCCAATCAATGGCGTTAAACAAATGAGCCTAATTTCTGTATTTGCAGCTAGCGTCCGGACAGGTCCTTGCAATTCCTATCTGAACCGATAAGTGGAAACACATGCCCTTGCATTTTCCACAGACTGACTAAAGCAGCACAACTCGCAAGAACAGTTTCCGTTTGCGTTGCGTCCGTCTGGTAGCTTGTTGCTGTATGTGACACAGACTTATCCAGAGCGTTTTGTAAAATTAGTAAAATCAGGGTGTCTCGTTGGGGAACCAAGACAAAGATCTGACCGGTACAAACAGAACAGCAGCAGCAATTCAAGATCTACATTTAATGATTACAGATTTTGTTTAAAATAACACAGTCTGTGTTTAATGACTGCAGTTTTTAGTGTATTTATTTAATTAACTTTTTTAGTTTTGAATTAAGAGTCTAAATTGAATAATTGCAGTATTGGAGATTTTTGTTTTATTTATTTTCTGCTAATTTTGTAAAAAATATTATGCTGTTTTACCATGAGCTTGTTAAAAATGGTAATAAACCAGTTTAGACCATGTTTCATGACTTGCTTGCATTAATAACTACATGTAGCCCTGCTGTGGCATACAGCCCCGCCCTCGATCGGTATCGGCTATCGACCAATCTCGCTGAAAGGTGATCATCGATCGGAACCAGCCTCAAAAACACTGGTAATTAAAACGATTGCCGATCAATAGATCAATAGAAAAGTAGAATAGGTACTGTCAACAGAGATTCATCAATCAGATCAAACCTAAATCAAGCACCAGTACACACAGCAAAACTACACACAGCAAAACTACAGACAGCAAAACTACACACAGTAAAACTACTCACAGCAAAACTACACACAGCAAAACTACACACAACAAAACTACACACAACAAAACTACTCACAGTAAAACTACACACAGTAAAACTACACACATTAAAACTACACACAACAAAACTACACACAACAAAACTACACACAGTAAAACTACTCACAGCAAAACTACACACAGTAAAACTACTCACAGCAAAACTACCCACAACAAAACTACACACAACAAAACTACACACAGTAAAACTACCCACAGCAAAACTACACACAACAAAACTACACACAACAAAACTACTCACAGCAAAACTACACACAGCAAAACTACACACAACAAAACTACACACAGTAAAACTATACACAGTAAAACTACACACATTAAAACTACACACAACAAAACTACACACAACAAAACTACACACAGTAAAACTACTCACAGCAAAACTACACACAGCAAAACTACACACAACAAAACTACACACAACAAAACTATACACAGCAAAACTACACACAACAAAACTACACACAACAAAACTATACACAGTAAAACTACACACAGCAAAACTACAGACAGCAAAACTACACACAACAAAACTACACACAGTAAAACTACACACAGTAAAACTACACACAGTAAATGCTGGGGTGTTTAGTTATAAATCCTGTAAGGTTGCTAGCAGAAATAAGTATTATGGTTAGCAGCCCTTTATATACTCACATGGTTTTATGGGTATATCAGACTCTCAGTGTAAACTGAAATAAAACAGCACTAAATTAAACTTCCTCGTGTTTGTGCATTTACTTTTCTCTGTTATTGGTCAAGTCAGACCTCATCAGAGTCCAGACTCCAGGATTAATCAATATTCACTCAATACTGAACGCAGAAGAAACATCTGCCAAGAAGTTGAGTTGTTGCTACAGAACAAAGACAAAAGCAGGAATTATGGGAAACAAGGACCGACTGCTAAATACAGACGTGCCTAAAGAGACGTGAGGCTTCTCCTGAACTGGCCGTTCTGTTTTTCTGTGTGAGAACCTGCTTTCAGTCGCTGTTCTCACGCAGGAGGAATGAAAAAGATTCACAAACAATCGTGACACAGCCAGCATCACCGCCTCCTCCTGTTTCTGCTGAGCTCACTTCTCAACCTCAGTATGTTTGGGTGAAATGACATGGGCAGGTAGACGCCAGTGCTTTACAGATACGCGACTAGACTATAATTGCGTGGCTAATTTCAGGCAAAATACATGGCGTGTTGTTAGGCTGTACTCACACTGGGCCCAAATAATTGGGAGCCAATAAAGCTACTGGGAGCCAATAAAGTTTCCATCCATCCATTCAATAATCCAAAATTCAAACCATGACAAGAAAGACGTTAATTGCCAATCGCCCTCTAAGAAGCAATCTTTGTTTGTTCAGTTTTATTGAAACCAAAACCAAAACAGAAGGCAAATTAATATCTATTTGTAGTCCAGTCTCAATCAACCGTGGTCAACAAACCTTACATAAACCTCAGAAGGAGAACAGCAACAACCGAAAAAGAGCGACAGAGTAAACCGTGATGCTGGAATGCTGACAGAAATATGTGAATTATTGCTTCCAGTTTCTATTGAACTTGACACGAAGACCTTTTACAACAACCCAGACCGCTGGGCAACGAAAACCCCAGTCTCTTAAGTGCATCTTCATCATTTCATTATCTGAACAGAGGATCAATACGGTTCCTGTAGGTAAAATAATCTCGTCAGATATCTGTGGCGGCCTCACAGCAGAGACGGTCATGAACATGTTGACTCACCACTTTGAAGTCCTCGGCGCTGCACTCCACCCCTCGGTAGTAGCAGGACAGCAGCATGTCCTTGATGTCGTGGCCTGTTCGATCGTAGAACTCGCGCATGTTGAAGGGGCGGGGTTTAAAGGTCAGGAAGTCCGCCTTGACCTTCAGCGTCTCCAGGACGCTCTCCTCCACCAGGTGAGTGTCGCGAATCTCATACCTGAGGGCGCAAAAAGAACATTCCATTGTTATGATTGAGTCAGCTTTAATTCAGACCACTGGCACGGACAGCCATGATCCCGTACAGTCATAATCGTGTATAGCTATAATCCCGTACAGTCATAATCCTGCATATCCACAATCCTGTGCAGTCATAATCTTGTATAGCTATAATCCTGTACAGTCATAATCCTGCATATCCATAATATTGTACAGTCACAATTAGAGATGGACCGATCAGCGTTTTTGAGGCCGATTCCAATCCCCGACTTCCTTTCAGCTCGATTGGCCGATAGCCGATACTGATAGACGGCGGGGCTATATGCCACGGCAGGGCTACACATACTTATTAGCACAAGCAAGACATGAAACAGTCTAAACTGGTTTATTACCATTTTAACGAGCTCATAAGAAACAGCATAATATTTATAACAAATTTATTAATAAATAAACAAAGTAAACCAAACATCATCAATACTGCAATCATAAATTTAGACCCTTAATTTAAAACGAAAAAAGCAAATTACATAAAATGCAGACTCTGTTATTTTAAACTAAATCTGTAATCATTAAATGTAGATCTTGAATTGTTGCTACTGTTCTGTTTATACCGGTTAGATCAGGTCTGTATGTGTTCTGGGTTGTTTGTTTTGTGTTAGCTGTGTGTGCTAGCTATGCTGTTTGCTGATATTCACTGTATTCAGCTGCGTGCAATGTCGTATCAGATTAGTAGAGTTAAATATCTTTGTCTTGGATGAGTCTGTCACGTACGGTAAACACTGCCAGACGGACATGCATAACTTTTAGCGCATTTTTTTCTGCGACATCGCTGCTCTGTC
>CM038714.1:15052940-15092787 GCA_021613375.1 Megaleporinus macrocephalus | reverse complement strand
AATATATATATATAAAACAAACTGTCTTAATTTTCAATGCAAGTCAATGGAACCAGATTTTTTTTTCCAAGTGATTTTTCAGAATTCCTATTGGTCCTTTGATCATGGAATTTTCACATAATATAAATGTTAGCTGTCATGTTCAAATTTTGTAGAAAAATGTAAATCGTCAAAAATGTAAATACATGTTTTTCATATATATATATATATATATATATATATATATATATATATATATATATATATATATATATATATATATATTTCATTTGTATTTTTCTGTCTCATTTGAACCTGACAGCTGCTCTTTATATCCTGTGAAAGTTTTATGTTGAATGGACCAATAGAAATCCTCTGAAATAGGTTGGAATAATTTGTGGCTGAAATAAATTTTAATAAACATTATATTTTCTTTATATTTACTATGATATGCTATTCACCTTCAAGTCTGGGTTTGGTATTCAGATTCACTAATTCAGCATTAATTTGTGTCACACACTTAGAAACTCTATATAATTCAATAAATATGTAAACAAAAGTCAATTAGAATAGTTTGAAATGAAATGAAGATCTGCAGGCATTCAGCAACCACTGAACCTACTTGTGTTCTCTGTTGGTAAAATATGTCTTGCATATGCTCTTCTTTCATGAATGGATCCTTGATTTAAAAATAAATACACTTTAGGCCAAAACATTATCCCAAACTATAACAAACCATCATATTCATGACCCTTTTGGGAAGGAGCTTCTGGGATGGAGGTTTTAGGAGCATTAGACATCTGGTTCCCATCATCACAGCTGTGAACCATTCTGTACTGATGAATTACAGTAAACCACTCTGAATGGACGGCTATGTTTATATCAGTTATTTTTAAGGAGAATTTAAAAAAAAGTTGTAATTTCCATATCATCCTCTTAATTTTGTATTTTTAACTTTAATGCATGTAAAATTTAGCCTTAATTTGCTTTTATTATCTTTATGTGAAGCACTGTATCTCCTTAGTCTGAATTCATGTTCTTTTATTTGTAAGAATATCTGCAAAAAGCCTTTTTCTGTGGTTCTAGTTCTCAGGAACGTTCTAATGCTTCTCAGTGATGCAGTGGCAAATGCACCCGTACTGATACGACCACAATGCTGAGTGATGCTACTGGCCAACTATCGGCGGGGGCTTACATGGTCATGTTGACCTCTGTTTAACCCACCAATAAAAACTGTGGAGAAAGCAGTTGTGGAGCTCGTCTAGTGGAACGTAAAAGACATGGCTATCGAGTACACCTGGACAGTGGCGGACTGCAAGGGCCTGCCAGCAGAGCAGCATGGTGGCCTGCCAGCATTGGCTGCAGCTGTTGCTGCCGTGAGCTGCAATGTGTACATGCAGCATGTAGCATGCCCTGTACTGTGCTGAGCGGAGGGGGGGCAGAGGAATGTGTTTACTGTCTGCCGTCAGTTGAGCTAAATGGCTGGAAGTGACTCGCCTGTTATTTAGTTAGCACTGGCGGTGGTTCTCAACTCCTGCTGTGTTCAATAAAACACTAGCTTAAAGCGCTACGTCAAGTCAAGGTTTATTTATATAGTGCTCTTTACAACAGCTGTTGCCACAAAGCAGCTTTACTGTAAATCCAGGTCCAAGACCCCCAATGAGCAAGCTAAGAAAAAAACCCTCAGAGCAAGAGGAAGAAACCTCAAGAGGAACCAGACTGAAATAGTGGAACCCGTCGTCCTCTGGTCCTCACTGGATAGTACATCAAGCACTACACAGAGGATACGATTTATAGCTACACAGTCCAGTCTCGTTAGCACCAGTTAATATTCAGAGTGACCTACGGACTGAGAGACTCAATGAGGTTCTAGTAGGTGGTCACAGGTATCTGGAGCCGTGCTCACTGCAGTGCATCGCAAAGCTGCTGGAGGGAGCGTGGAGGAGGATCCATAGAGCCAACACTACAATACAGGTGGTCCCACAGATGCTCAACAGGGTTCAAGTCTGGGGAATTATGGGTCCAGGGTAGTACTTGAAGGTCTCGGCCAGCTCTTCCAAGCAGTGTGGGACATTTATAGTTGTGTGACATGTCGCCCCAGAGAAGACAATCAGCATGTATGTTGTGGTGTATGTGACCTGCAAGGATGGATTCATACTGGAATTGCTTGAGAGTGTCTTCCACATGGATGAGTGGGTCTCATGCACCAACGGTTATTAGTTTGGTTTTCTATTTTACTGTATTTTTTTTGTTACAGCACAAAATATTAATTTATCAATAACACAATCAATTTATACCTCTTCAGTCAAATCCAATACTCATTTCAGGTTTCGGTAACAGAGATTTTGCTGAAAACGTAAAAGGTAAGTGCTGCCGTGTTGACCTCCTCGTGAACAGCCTGGCACCGGACCCTGCCCTTTGGCCCTCGTCAGCTCCAAGTGGCTTGCTGGTGGTGGACATAACATTCCTCTTCAATCGCCACAGCGGCCGGCGAGCCAAGCCTATTATTTATGCGCCTGGTCTAATCACGCCTTCATTCACGAAACTTCCGAAACTCTATCCAGCCGTCCACGCCTTGACTGGCAGCTGTAATTTGTAGTCTGCGCTGGGGTTCTTTAGTCCAGCTCGCACTGGGTCGCGTCTCATTTACTCACTGTTATATCTGTGACTGTCAAAGTTTCTAACGCTTGTTTAAACCGCCAGTCAAATAACTGATTTCTGCTGGAACCGTTGTCTCTGACCTTTTCCTGTTTTCACCCTGTAATCGCTTCAGCAACGGTCAACATCACATCGGCACCAATGAATCTAGGCAGAGGGGCAAAGCTGATCGCCTCATCATGCTGACCAAAATCAATCGGAATTGCTTTCAATGGTGCATAAAAGTTCAAGTTGATTGAGCTCATTCTACAGTGAGCACTTTCTCTTTTTCACATCTGAACTGCGGACAGTCAGCCCACAGCTGAAATCCACTACCTGGACAGACTGAGGAAAACTTTAAATGTTTATGTTTATGTTTACACTAAAGTGAACATCAACAATTTCTTCCTATACATGCAAATATTTATTCAGCATAATCCTATGCGCCAATTTAAAGAAGAACTTTGGAATAATTTACAGCTTGAGATGGTAGAGACTCTTCACAGTGGTGGTAAATACAACCAAGGACCACCATGTCAACAACACAAATATACACATTTCATTTACTATGAAAACCACCTGTGAGCCTGGACGTGTGGTCCTAGTTTAAATTTCTCCACTGTCCAAAGAAAAACATGTACAGTGTCTCCAAGTAGTAATCAGCCCCCTGCAGATTTTTCAGGTTTACACATTTGGAGTTCACTTAGCATTGTGAAATATGGACTGTAGATGGGCCTGGACAGGTGGAATGCCCTGCAGCAAAACTGTTATTTCTCTGTTTATTCATTTATTTTATTTGCAAAGTTTACCAAAGGGTCAATTATTACCTTGGGGTTCCCTCAAGTATTAAGAAGTAATTGAGGTATTAAGAACAATGAGCATCACAAGCTTGAATTAATTATCTGTTTTTCCTGCCTTTTTGGCCTATAAAAGCCTCTCCCCGAACAACACATATACATGATTAACATGGGAAAGACTTTCCAAGGCCATCAGAAACAAAATCACGGAGGGTCACAAGACTGGCAAGGGGTACAAAACCCTTTCCAAGGAGTTGGGCCTACCTGTCTCCACCATTAGGAGCATCATCTGGATAATGAAGGCTTATGGAGCTCTTTTTAACTTTCTATGGCCTAGACAGCCTTTCAAAGTTTCCTCCCATGCCGAGGCCAGGCTTGTCCGAACAGTCAAGGCTGACCCAAGGACTACAAGGAGGAAGCTTTGAGAAGATCTCATTGTGGTGCGGACACTGGTTTCAATAAATACCATAAGTAACGTACCCCATTGCAATGGTTTCCGTTCCAGGCGAGCCCATAAGATACATTTACTTTCAAACGTCATGTCAAGGCCTGTCCAATGTTTGCCCATAATCACTTGGAGGACTCATAGGTTCTCTGGTCTGATGAGACCAAGAGTAAGGTGTTTTGATGCCAACAACACCCAGCGAGTTTAGCAAGAGGATGGCACTGCATATGACCCCAAGAATACCATCCCTACAGTCAAGCATGGTGGTGGCAGCATCATGCTGTGGGGCTGCTTCTCAGCCAAGGGGCCTGGCCATATGGTCCACATCCACGGGAAGATGGATAGCACAGCCTACCTGGAGATTTTGGCCAAAAACCTCCGCTCCTCCATCAAGCATCTTAAGATGTGTTGTCACTTCATCGTCCAACAGAACAACGACCCCAAGCACACGGCCAAGAAATCCAAGGCCTGGTTTGAAAGGGAAAAGATCAAGGTGTTGCAGTGGCCTGGTCAGTCTCCTGACCCTAACCCAATTGAAAACTTGTGGAAGGAGCTCAAGATCAAAGTCCACAAGAGATGCCCAAAGAACCTAGACAACTTGGAGAAGATCTGCATGGAGGAGTGGGCAAAGATTATTACAGAGACCTGTGCCGGCCTTATAAAAGCACTTAACAGCCGTAACTGCAAACAAGGGCTATTCCACATAATATTAAATGCAGGGGTAGAATAATAATTGACCCTCATTTTTATGTTCAAAATGTATTATAATTTAATTGAGAAACATATGTTTATTTGTTTGTAATATTTAGGCATCTGTTAATAAATGCTACTCTTGTTCAAAGTTTAAGGCTCTAACTTATTTGCAACTTGTTGAATTTGCATTTGGGGGTTGAATACTACCCGGAGGCACTGTATCTCTAAAACTTTACTTTAGAGGCCCAAACTGTCTTAACTATCAATGGAAGTTTATGGAACCAGAATTGTTTCCAAGTTATTTCGGAGCATTTCTATGGGTCCATTCATCATGAAACTTTTACAGCATGCTAACGTCAGCTGCTGCGTTTTATAATTTTAGTTCATTCTAAAATTTAGTTCATTTAGGATCAGATCTGTCAGCTACACTCTAAACTCTCCTCATCCTCTGTACTAACCCTAACCAGAACTAACTCTGTCTCTGTACTAACCCAAACCAGAACTAACTCTGTCTCTGTACTAACCCAAACCAGAACTAACTCTGTCTCTGTACTAACCTAAACCAGAACTAACTCTGTCTCTGTACTAACCCAAACCAGAACTAACTTTGTCTCTGTACTAACCCAAACCAGAACTAACTCTGTCTCTGTACTAACCCAAACCAGAACTAACTTTGTCTCTGTACTAACCCAAACCAGAACTAACTCTGTCTCTGTATTAAAAACCGCCCACCTGTCCCGCCAAATACTGTTAAAGGACTGACCACCAGGGCCCCCATGTCACCTGGAACCAACCAGTTCTCCTCTCCATTCGTGCCATTTGCTCCATTCTAGACTGCATCGCTGTATCATCCACCTGATGTAGCACCTGTACAGCCTCTAAGCTTCTGTGCCTCCAACAGAGGAGGCTGGGTCTCTGCTTGTGAGTCTTGGTTTTTTGGTTTCTTCCTCCAGTTGAGGGGGGTTGTTGCCACTATTGCCTGTGGATTGCTCACAGTGGATAAAGTGTGATTTCATGTTTTTCATGCTTTTAAACTTCTGTAAAGCTGCTTTGTGACAACATTGTTGTAAAAAGCGCTATACAAGTAAACTTGACTTGAATGACTTGACTGCGTAGAAATGATGTGGAAAAATAAACATAGACAAAATCGACATCAACAACAATGATACGTAAAGTGTTGCCATGATTAGACAGAAAAATAAACATTTAAAGCTAAAATCTAGGCATCATAAGCATTTCACATGGTTTAACTTCCTCTGACGATGTCTTTAACCCCTTCAGACGTCTGGTCCCTATCACCACCACTCTGAAGAGCTAAGAGTCAAAGTTTGTCTGGGAAGAAGCATTTCACACCAAACCACTCTGAATGCCAATGTTAAGGACAAATAAATGATTTTTACAGTCACTGAAATGGCCCCTTTAACTTTAACAGGGTGAAAAACACAAACGACTGGACGCTTCAACAGGACAATGCATGATGCAACACCATTCATCATGTGAGAGAGTGCTTTGTCCATGACGACGGTGATCGTTAGACAGGAATCTCTAAAAGGCTTGTTATTTCAAGCTGTACTGAAGCTTTTTAGTATGTAGTAGATTAACTCTTGGACACTGCCATGTCGGCATGTTACTCATATTCATCCATCACCTTACTTATTCCTTTACTCGTTAGATCTGTGAAGGTATCTGCAACCAGCCAGAGCAGGTCATTAAACACTTCCCACATTTAAAGTTCAAACTGCTCATGCAAATGACTTTGATTCAAAAGGTGGATGTTTAAGTTTGATATATTTTGGAAGGTCTGTTAGAGGGAGGCTTATAATTTTGTTGCGAACTGATGGCATTTAATTCAAAATGCCAAAATAGCTGACCCCACCAAGATAAATGACTGCTCAACTTTCAAAATCCCAGCAATCAAGAACCAAGCAACTTCACATTCCTCAGAGTATACGATTTGATGAATGCCTAGGATACGGCAGCACTAAAGAGTCCCAATGTCCTCAGCTTGTCCTAAACTTTTTGCCGTTTACTTGACTGAAAGGTTATCACTGATGGTGGAAGGACACAGTAAAGGTGTCATAAGGATAAATAGTCCCACTACTAAACCACTAGTTTACCATTATCAACAGCATCTATCACAACTTATCAGACACTTACAGGTTCACTGGCTAGCAAAATGAAGTGACCCCTGGTTTCCATCACCACCACTGTAAAGAAACGTGTGGAGTGAACGTTCTCTACGCTTTCAGAAACAAAAGATACTAAATTGCTCTTGTAGCTGTAACTCTATTGGTACTTCATCTACAGAACCTTTAGGGCAGGGGTCACTAATAGGCGGACCATGTTCCGGATTCGGACCCAGACAGTATCCAATGTGGACCCAAACTGATAAACTATTGAGAGTGATTTAATTTTGTGTTTACTTTAAGCGGTGGAGCTTTTCTCGTCTTTATGGTATACAGGCTTTACAGCCTGTATCACAGACCAATCACGTGCACTGTAAGATCACGGAAGGTTCCTCAGCCAATCAGATCTGTGCACATTGGGGCATGTGGCGCGCGCACACAGGCGATGTACGAAGTGAGGAGCAGCAGCTGGAGACTAAAGCGAGTCAGAAAGAATAACGAGCTCTAAAAACAGAAAAGTGAACAGAGAAACTGAGTGTTTAACAGGAGCGGTTCTGGAACAGACCTGCTCGTCTAGTTTTAGAGAATACCTCTCTGTAAAACCAACATGTCAATCTGTAAAGCTGAGTTAACAAGAAGACACACCTTTCATTTACTTTCTCTATAAATAAACACTTTAAGATGCTCTTTTTTCAAATGTAGCTCGTTTTTATTGAAGTGAGTAAAAAGCATTTATTAGAAGTTTATAAATAATTCATTCAGTTCAGCATTTAAACAGTAAATATACTAAAATATGCTGAACGGTATGTGTGATATGTTGGTGTTTCAGTATTTGATGGTATAGGATGCTGATACTAGGCTAGTTCAGTAAACAGGATACACCACTGAATCAGAACACATGCTAGAGATGATGATGATGATGGTCCGGACCTTGGTCTGAGGAAATCTCCTCTAACTGGACCTTACTGACTCTAATTAAACACCCCTGCTTTAGGGAATGGAACTGTATTTTATTCTATTGCAACTATTGCAGGCCCAGCTAGTCCCGGGTTGCGCTGTTAGCCTTCAGGGAACCGATTTTGGGGCACCGTAGGCAGAAACGAGAGAAAACGATGTTTAATGTACTGTAGATCAACAGAGAGATCTTAGAACAAAGCTGTCACAGGTCAGGAGAGTGTGACATGCACTGCTAGCCATCAGGCAACTGGAGATAAAGAACCTTGCAACTAATTAGGAACTAATTAAGGTGCAATTTAGGCAGAAATGGAAAAAAATAATTTTTAATATCCGTATTAAAACAATGTAGACCCTAGATTGCACTGCTGAGGCTTACAGGGCCATCACTTGTGCAAAAATAGGAGTATATAAAGTAAAATAGAACTTCAAACTTTACAGGATTATAGGACGCTATGCTCGGTGTCCAACCACACAGGACTTTTTATTGCAGTGTTCCTGAAACCAGAGATAACGACAATCAATATCTGCTCTTTGAAGTGCTGTAGATCAGCACAGAAATGTTCAAACAAACCTGCTACGGGTCAGCAGAGCATGACACGCCCTGGACTGCGTTGTTAGTCTTCAGGAAACTGAAGATACACCTAGTCTGTACATCCCAGTCACATTATTACACAGCTATAAATGAGTTTTCAGTTTGTTTTAAAAATCTTTAATGTTGGAGAAGATTTTATGTAAAATGGAAGGCTGTTCCAGAGTTTAGGAGCAGCAACCGAGAATGCCTGATCCCCCTTAAACTTCAGCCGAGACCGTAGGACGGCTAACAGAAGCTGGTTTGAGGAACGCAGTAAGGTACTTATCTTCATTGTCTTCATTCTTAGCTAGCAAATGCATAAAACAACCTCAAGCCTCAATTCAACTGCTACATGAGAGTTAGTTCCAAATCAAGCTGCTCGTAATCTGAATAATCAAATATTTGCTTCAATAATCAAGAATGTACTCGACTATCAAAACAGTGGTTTGTTGCAGTGCTTTTGCCACTGTAGTGTTGCTGCGTACTGCATCCTGCATGAGCTGACTCAAAACACTAATAATATAAATCAGCGGGCTGGAACTGACCGCTCCCTGTCCTCCTTGTGAGATCTGATTCACTGCGTTCCGCCGCGAGTTCATTTCCGAGCAGGTGATGGCTGGATTTGCTGAGAGCAGAGTTTGGAGAGCCCTACAGGAGAAGGTAGAACACATCCACATCGTACGCTTTCATTCAGAGTCTATAAAGACAGTTAAAAAGCCGCTTCTCTGCAGGGACGAGCCAAACAACACAGGAAGTAGATCTTCCTGGAGCTTTATTTCTTCTTTCTTTTCTTTTTTTTTAAGGCTGAACCGCATCCCTGGTTTCTGCTCATTTCCTATTCGCCACGCCTGGATGTCCCTGTCTCTCATCCCTCGGAACAACTCCCGTTTTTAACACACGCCACTCTCCCCGTCACCAGGCTGAGTGGGGACGGTGGGCCAGGAAGCACAGGAGGGCCTGTTTATCAGCGCGGCGACAGTGTGGTTTCACAAACGGCGCTAATTACACGGGGATAAAGCCTTGTTTATCACCCGGCTTACGAGACACGAGTTAATTGCCTCGGCTTGTCATCCTTCCCTCCCTCTCTCTTCTCTCTCGCTCCCTCTCGCTCTCTCCGGTGTTAAGAAGTCCGCTTTAGCCTCTGGTTGCTGCTTCTGACTCTCTCTCTCTCACACTCTCTCTATCCGCTCTCACCTTCCCACAAAACGCTGGGCTGCTCTCGTACGGCAGCTGGAACCGAACTCTGTCCAGGCCGCCAGCCAGTCGCACCAGCTGAACAGTCGAGAGTGGAAACTGCCACTGCGTTCAAGTTAATGAGCTACTAGTATGTAACCGACTGCACAGAGTAACATGGTTTCAATGTAGCTTCAATTGTACGGGCACCCCACATACCCTTGCTGTAAATATTTCTTACGTACTATGGTGTCAAAGCTGGTTTATACAGTTGGCGGGCACCACCAAATACTACAGAAGTTACGAGAAGTTTATGGTTTAAATCCCATCATTTCATGGCAGGAACCCCCAAAGAAACCTGCCCCAAACCCAGGAGATAACGACTAGGCCAGATGGGTCATATGGGCCAGATGAAACATGAAGGCCTAAAGACTGTGAAGTCAGACCTTTCTCAGAGCATGTCTGTACCGCGGTATAATAAAGAATAAAGCATATACTCCGAACTGGTCTTCCTCTTTATTTAGACACCCTACAATCAGTGTAGGTTCGGCCATAATATGATCAGTTCAACAGCTGCACGATTTGATTGACGGGAAGAGCCTGTATAAAATTTGAAATGTCTCGGTTTGCGTCGGCAGCCAGTTCTGCGGGAAAAATGCCCCCTTTGATCAAACTGACGACTATGATTTAAGTTCATGTCGCTGATTGGAGACGAGCATTTGCTAATAAAGTGTATTAATATACTGTGCACAACAATCTCAGTTTCCAAGCAGCATCAGATCAGAATAAATACACATACAGGAGACAAATGCTTTACTGTAAACACAATCCGTTTATACATATAAATAGTATCAGTGAAGTAAACATAGACAACACAGAAATGAGATGAGAAAAAAATAAATTAAACTCTGAATAGAAGTTAACACGACCAGATTCTTTCATTTTGAGATCGAATGTTTGGAAACATTTAAAAGGATGGCTGGCAGCAAAAATAAAAAAATTGAAAGGTTTTGATTTGACAGCTATTATATCCAACCTAAAATATCACTAGGCTTTCAGAATTTATGCTGCTAGCTTTCAGGGAACTAGAGACACAGATAAATATGTATGTATCAGTATCGGCCGATTTGTAATAAAAATATGCGATCCGCCGATGTCTCCAGTTTAGCCGATCACGAGAGCCGATCAGTTGCGCTAAACCAATGAATTTCTGTATTTACAGCTAGTGGTTCATTCAGGAAGAGGAGCCCTCCGGCCAGCTCCCTGCAATTCCTATCTGAACCACTAGGTGGGAATACACACCCTTTCATTTTCCACAGACTGACTAAAGCAGTGGCATCACCAGAAAAGCATGCGCTGATAGAAAACATGTCTGTCTGGCAATGTTTTACCGTATGTGATACAGACTCATCCAGGAGTTCTGTGACATCTGTAAAATTAACGTGTCTCATGAGGGAACCAAAAAACAATTTAACACTACTAACCTGATACGCACTTCAGAGTACACCAAGCAGCTGAATACAGTGAATATCAGTAAACAGCAGAGCTAGCACGCACAGCTAGCACAAAACAAACAACCCAGAACACCATACAGACCAGATCTAACCGGTACGAACAGTACAGCAGCAACAATTCAAGATCTACATTTAATAATTACAGTTTTTACTGCATGTCTTTAATTAGCTTTTTTTTAAGTTTTAAATTAAGGGTCTAAATGTAATGATTACAGTATTGGGGATATTTGTTTGATTTACTTTGTTTATTTACTGTTATTTTGTTTTAAATATGCTGTTTCTTATGAGCTCGTTAAAAATGGTAATAAACCAGTTTAGACTGTTTCATGACTTGCTTGTGCTAATAACTACATGTAGCCCTGCTGTGGCATATAGCCCCGCCCTTGATCGGTATCGCTTTTGGCCAATCACACTGAAAGATGATCGGCAATCGGAATCGACCTCAAAAACGCAGATCGGTCCATCTCTAGTAACAACTGACTTGGGCGCACCCTAGACAGCCTTGCTGAGACACTCATCTGCGGGAGAAGCCTGGAGACTCCAAAAATAGAGTGGTCACAGGACACTGCCCACGCTGTTGTCTGGATAGTTTTGGTTGGTTGGACGATTCTCAGTCCAGCAGTGACTCTGAGGTGTTTAAACACTCCAGCAGCAGCACTACTGTGTCTAATCCACTCACACCAGCACAACATATACTAACACACCACTATGCCAGCATCACTGCAGTGCTGAGGATGACCCACCTACCTAATAGTACCTGCTCTCTGGTGGTACTGTGAGGGTTCTGATCATTAAAGAACAGGGTAAAAGGGAATAAGCAATGTATGCAGAGAATCAGATTAACTATGGTCTGTAATTGTGTATGTATATATATATATATATATATATATATATATATATATATATATATATATATATATATATATATATATATATATATAATCACATTATTAAAGAAGAGCAGATGAAAGGCAGATATAAACACCTTGTTGCCTCGACGTGAAAGATCTCATAGGCATATTATTCAGTAACTACTAGGAACAAGCTGTGAAATAACTAAGATATTATAACACTGAGATATTATTAAATCATAAAGATGAAAAATGAAAGGTTAAAGGGGTTAAACATCAGACCTCTTATTCAGTTACTGATCTAAAGATTCATTCAGTAAACACGATGAACCTTGTGTGTAAGGTATGTACGGTGTCCAAACCTTCACACACACCACTGTAGAGGTTAGCGTTCTAGTTTCAAACCAATCAGCTCTTTAACAAGGTGTTCTTGAGCTGGATTCACTCAGCAGAGGAAGGAAAACGCTGACCTCTGCAGAGCTGTGGTTCTTCAGGAGGTAAGTTTGACGCCCCTGGTTTAAGTTAAACGGCTAAGTGGATTTTTTTTAAGGGTAAGTTTTATATAAATATTAAAATCTTAACATTCTATTTGTGGATTAAGTACAAGAGGGTGGGCTCTCATGGTCAAGTGACAGAATTCGACAAGTGTAAACTGAATCATTCTGTGTTTTTCAGTTTCTTAAAATAACACAAATACATAAAAATCTGATCTGGGTTGGATTCCTGGTCCGGGTGGTTCTGTGTGGAGTGTGTATGTTCTCTCTGTGCTTAAGTGGGTTCCTCTGGGTACTCTGGTTTCCTTCCACAGTCCAAACACATGCATGTTAGGTTGATCCTCCCTCTAAACTGCCCGTAGGTGTGAGTGTATGCGTGAGTGTGCGTTGGTCAAGACTGCCGACATGTCCATGGTGTACCCCGCCTTCACCCGATGATACTGGGATTGGCTTCAGCCCCAACCGATGACCCCGAATAGCAGAATAAAGTGGAAGACAATGGATGGATAGATGGATTAATAAAAACTGTGTCACTAAAATTCGCAGGACAACAACATGTAAGCGTGTTCTCTGTAGACGGTGTGTTAATTTCTTTTTGTGTAGAAAATCAACAAAGCCTACCATTTAACTGGGGGGCTGACTGGGTTCGTTATTGGTGGGCAGCAGCCAAACAAATGCCAACATTTGTAAAAAACACATTGTTTCCAGCCAAGCTTTATATTAAAAAGGTAACGGAATGATAGGAAAGAGCCTTGAATCTTCTCTGAGATTAACAAACAAACAAACGAGTGTGCTCTGTCCAAAAATAATTAAAAAATAAATAAATCAAAATAATTACCAAAAAAAAAATGTATATATATATATATATATATATATATATATATATATATATATATATATATATATATATATATATATATATATAAAGAAAAAAATGAAAGTCAAACAACATAATTACACACACCAAATCATCATTATACTGAAATCTGCTACTGACCTTTTAATTGAGCAGTGCCACATATCGCTGGAGCTAAACCTCATATAAAGAAGGTATTCATCATGAGTATCTGACACAATATATATAACAATTGGCTTTTTCAAACTTTCTGGCATCATCAGAAAATGCCTAGATGATGCCTTATGTTGAACATAAAGCATAAAGGAAAAGGCCCAAATCAGTCTGGTTACCTTGACTTGCATTAAAATTCAAATATCTGTTTTCCTTCTCCTGCAGAGTTTTGGACATACAATATAGTGATACCAACCAGGGGTCTCCATGTGTCTCTAGACATTGACATCTCTCTCAATGTGTCACTGAAAGTACAATACACATCTTCATCCAGACAGCGTCGCCACTTTCAAACCAATAAGCAGTGAGTTTACATCTAAAGGCTTCTTAACTTTACTTCAGCCGTAGTATAACAGATCTCATACATCAGGGTTAATACATGGAGCACTGCATAACCCGGTGCTGTTGTCCACAAAACCAAAGCAACAATCCCAGAAAACAATTAAGCCTTTCTTAATTTCTCAGTTAAACTACAAGACATAGAATCGTTTCAGCCAGTTTCAAACCAGTAAACACTGAGTTTACATCTAAACACTTACTAACTTTACTTCAGCCATAATGCAAATGCACAGGTCTCTGTCGTAGAGAGCTTCAACCAGAGTCAGACCTGCTGCTCTGGAAGACTGAACTAGAACTGACATTTGGCAGTTTGTTGTGTAGTTAATTTCCAAACCATGTTATTCACAGCTATAGACGATGTTAGCCTGCTGTATGCTGTGCGTCAAAGCCTAGCATCGCCATTAACGTTATTATGTTGAACTCATTTTATTAGAGAACTCGACTTTAAGTGACACGCTTCTCTGAAAAATAGCTCCACCCTCTTCTTTTCTGCTGCCATCTTCACCCACATGTGTCTCCCATGCTGCACCTGAGTCTTGCACAGTGAGTCTCATATGAGTGGAAAGTTCTCCTTCAAGTTTTGCCGCTGCTAACAACCAAACGTAGCTACCCTTTATGCACCTCTAGGTTAATCAGACGTTGACAGATCAGGTTTTTTTAGAGGGGATTAAATTATTGGTGGGGACATTTCCATAATAGCTGAACACTGGTGGGGACACGTCACTCCTGTCCATGCTAATTCTACACCCTTGCAAAAAATACCAACACACAAATACAGCCTATTAAATTACTATTTAAACCCACCAGTGAACCTACATGTAAAGTTAATGATGAAACAGTAAAATTGTAGTCAATTAAAAAAAAACCAAGCTGTTCTTTGGCTGCTTGTGCCCCGCACGTAAGGCTGGATGTTAAAATATACATTTTAAAACATTTTCAGAGCTATTAAAAACCAGGCAGTGCCTTCATAACCATATAACAACTTCAGCAAGGGAGTTTTAGAGGCACTGAACTCCTCAGACGTCTGGTTCCCCCATCAGCACCACTGCTGTAAACGCCCAGTCGCTCTGAATGACCATGTAATGTAATTATGCAAACGTTTAGGAATTTTGCTGGAAATCCTACAAACAGCAAACAATCTGATACGCGTCCTGCACTTTTTTTTTTACCTCACTGAACCTGAAAACAGCCGCCAGCTTACACTGTACGCTTCCCTCCGTTGTAGCGCTCAGGACCTCACGTGTTGGGGCTGAGGGCCACAGTGCTGCTAAATGTGCTGATCACTGTTCCGAGCTCAGGAGCGTAGCAATAAATTCCCCCTGCAGCTGCAGCGCGTAACGCGAGAGCAGAAGGAAAAGGTGGGGGTCGCGCTCCGAAACCTTGTGTTGGAAAATTGAGATTGTTCTTGTGACATTCTAATATGTACTGCAGGAGCTCTCTCTTACCGAGCACTGGGCCAAACAGCCGAGCGGATCGATACACTAAAAATACCCGGCTGGTGATGCGCGGGGTGGGGGCTGGGATGGGGGGTTGGGTGGCGGTGACAGTGTATTATACACTTTGCTCCCCCCGGCTGGATACGTATGCGCGTGTTCGTGCATCCTCTACGTTTCACCATCGCGTCTGAAGAACAGACCAAAACAAAGCGGCTGTGATGAGGAATCAAAGGAGCGATGTAGCATTCGCCACCCATCACTGCGCACTGATACAGGATGGAGTGACTGTGACGAAAAGCAGGGAAAACGCATGACATGCAGTTAAAAGAACACAAGCCCCGGACATCTCTGTTGCTCTTGGTTACAGATGTACGAGCAGCACGTTCGCAGAGCGCTTATACAACTGAAGACTTCACCTCGTCATCCTCGCGGAATTATGCTGCGGAGGACTCGCCGCGCGGCCGCTTTAATTAAACCTAAGTAGAATGTGTGTTATCAGGAACCTGTGTGGATCTGCGCCCGCTGTGGTTCACTGGAACCCCGGAGGTTTGGCTGGAACTGTGGAAAAAAAGGAAAACGAGTGAAGAGGGATATTACTGTAGGCCTCTGCCCGAGCTTAAACGGTAATTCCACTGATCTTCAAAGGAACCCGGCGCCTCCACGTCTACAACACATATGTAGTCATTTTATTTACTATACAAACCATCACTGAACCTACACAGGTCTTCAGAGTTCTTATGCTGGGATGATGTTGATGATAAAATAGTGGTGAATCAGAAAATCTCTCTCTCTCTCTCTCTCTCTCTCTCTATATATATATATATACACCTGTGAGGGAGCTTTTATACCAGACATCCATCTCAAAAGTATATATAAAATATATATATCGTCGCTGTCCATTGAAAAACATTTCTACATCTTTTGAACACGCCAATGGCTGTTTACATTGTGTGAAAATTTCATGCATGAATGGACCAATAGAAGTGCTCCACAATAGCTTGAAAAAAAATTCTGGTCATTGACTTACCTTGAAAGTAAAGTATGTTTTTGGTCTCTCCTGTAAAGTTGCAATTTTGGAGAACTTGTTTTTCATTGGACAGCGACGTTTATATATATATATATATATATATATATATATATATATATATATATATATATATATATATATATATATATATATATATATATATATATCCCTCTGTGAAAGAGCTTTTGAGCTGGATGTCTGGTTTCATTATTTTCTCTACAATTAAGTATGTTATGTTTTTGTCACAATATGTTAAAATCACAAAAACACAGTAATTGTGTGTCACTTATTTACATTTTGAAAACCAACAAAAGAAGAAGCTTGGAAAGGGTTCAATAAAAACACTGAAGTATGTAAAAGCACTACTTACTGTATGAATACTTTTAGTATATTTAAATATTAAAGTGTTTTGCTGAGTAAATTAAAGCTTCCTGTCTGGAATATAATGTATGTCCCCAAGTGACTAAAAATGTTTGCACAGTACTGTATAAATATAGAAATAGTAATTTCATCACATTACATCATCATAAGATCATCACACATTTTCATGTTTATAGATTTCAAGTGTCATTTACTGTGTTATATACATCTAGTTACAATGATTATAGTACTGAATAAATAAGCAGGTTATAAACCTTCATCTTCCAAAGTTTAATGAAAAGGTTAGTGGTTAGTTAAACATATTTAAATTAAAAAAGTAAGTGTTCTGTGACTTTTGCACAGGCAGTATGTTATGCTTTTTTTGTCACAATACATTAAAATCACAAAAAAACAGTAATTGTGTATTAAAAGTGTGTTTTCTGTAGAGAATGTTATTTACACTTTGAAAATCAACACAACATACGACTACTGTTGGTAATTTACATGATAGTGTACATTGTAAAGATCTTATTCATCGTAAATATTAACTTAGAGTGTTAACTTAAACCTGGCTGCCTTTAACATTTGTATAATAACTTATTATGGGATTACACATGGGATTCCTGTTCTGGTAATGAACTCTTTGATGTTTGTAAAACCTGAAGTTTAGATAATAATAATAATACAATAAGATCACAGACTAAAGACCTACATACTGTAAAATGCAAACCGTACTGAAATTATAACAACAACAACAACAACAACAATCATAATAATAATAAAAATTTACAGTGTGGAAAACCTTTTAAAATTATTAAAGTTTCATATTGTATTCTTCACTTTCCGATCCAGGTAGGCAAAGAAATGTACGCTACAAAACCAGATTGTTTTAAATTACTGTTCTTGTGAGGTCACAAGATATATAAGTATATATTGTGTTTATACATATTTACATCTATTCTAATTAGGTCAGGGCTTACTGGTAACACTTATTGCTATATATATATATATATATATATATATATATATATATATATATATATATATGTGTGTGTGTGTGTGTGTGTGTGTGTGTGTGTGTGTGTGTGTGTGTGTTTGTCACCAGTAAGAAGACAAGACCAGACCTAATTAGAAGAAAGAGCTCCAGTTTGAAGAACAAAGTGTAGTTCCAGATTTCTCCTGGATGTCCCAAACATTGTATGAATGTATTCAGTTTCTTCAGCAGCAATCTTGATTTAGCTTAATAAAGTACTGAGCAGTCAAAGCAGGTATAAGATGAGAACTGATAATAATACTGGGTTGTTTCCACAAGGAGAAGCTTGTAAATGGTTAAATAAACACAGTGACATATGTAAAAGCACTACTAACTCTATTAATACTGTTTAATATTTAAATAAAGTGTCTTCCTGTCTGTAAAAAAAAAGCATTTCAAATATAATAATGTCCCCAAGTGACTAAAACTGTTTTGCACAGTACTGTATAAATATGGAAATAGTAATTTCATCACATTACATCTTTATTCATGTTTATAGATTTTAAGTGTCATTTACTGTATTATCTAGTTACATCCAGTTACAATGATTATAGTATTAAACAAATAAGAAGGTTGTAAACCTTTCAGTAAGTCATGCTAGTTCTGGACATATTTTCAGTCAAATTACTTTTTAACTTTTTATGATTTATCAGTTTAAATCATTAGCCCGTCAAATACAACACACAAGCTTTTAAAGCAAGTCAGCGCAGATGGTCTTTCACCGAAACTTTAGAAACTGGTGTGATTCTTTTGACTGTTCAGAAGAAAATGTGTTGTATGACTCTTGAATAGTTTTTTTGTTTACAGTATTAACACTTTTACCTTGCCAGTTAAATTCACTCACCTGAATTCCTTTCAAATACAAACTGGATTTGAATATGTGTATATATATATATATATATATATATATATATATATATATATATATATATATATATATATATATATATATTATAAGCTGAATCTCTGCCCTGGCGCGTTTTCAGTGCACCAATTAAACGGCTCCTATAATAAATTTCCATCACTTAAAAAAAAGAGAAAGCAATGAGCTTGAATGAAAACTAGACATTAAAATAAATTAAAATGTAATGGCCTGACAAAAAAAAAAAACATGAATACAAAACAGACCGGTTTTGCAGCTTATGTACAGAGTAAAGGTTACATTGTGAAAGCTGAATAACAGGGTTTCCATCAAAGTTTCAAAAGTGAGCAACACTCGATTTTCCACCCTGTAAAATGTTATTTTAACTGAAGTACCTTTTGTATCTTAAAGTACACAAGAAAGCATTAAATAAATAGTTACATTAAAAGAACAGCAATTGTGTGTTTCAGTATTTAAACTTTTTTTCATTTGAAGTATCAAAAATATTTATGGCACCCAGCTGTTCTCTCCAGATGCTGCATTCAATAAAAGAGCATTAACTTAAACGTGCTACCTTTCCTGCTACTGCTACACACAATGTAACACTGGTGTCAGAAGTGGGATTGTGTGAGGGCATGCTCATAGGCGCGTTGTGTTACAAGATGATGTCGCACTGTAACCGGGAAAAGGGCTGGACATTCCAACAAGGAGTTTCAGGCAGCTGAGAAACGTGCTTTCTGTGGGATGTAATTTCGGCTTTGCAGAATGTTTACATGCACAAAAAGCTGCAACACACTAAAGAATAACAGTTCTCTGTAATGGTTGGCTTGGAGAAATTTAGTCAAGTCAAGTGGGTTTTTATTGTCATTTCAACTACATACAGAGTACACAGTGAAACGAAACAACGTTCCTCCAGGACCATGGTGCAACATAGACAGTGCATACAGACACAAGTGCAACACAAACAAACAAGTGCGGACAGACAACACAACACAGTACAGACAGAGAATAATAAATAATTGCTGGTTGTGTGCAAATTGTGCAATGTGTAATAAATAGAGTCCAGTGAGGTAGTAAAGTTATTAGTGCAATGCTTTGTGCAAAAATGCTTCCCTTTTTTTTATCTGGGGTAAATGGTTGGAGAAAGATATCAGTTCAGACGTTGAGTTGTGTTGAGAAGTCTGATGGCTTGGGGGAAGAAGCTGTTGCAGAGTCTGGTCGTGTTGGACCGGACGCTGCGGTACCTTCTTCCTGATGGCAGGAGGGAGAACAGTCTGTGTGAAGGGTGGGAGGGGTCATCCACAATGCTGGTTGCTTTGCGGATGCAGCGGGTGGTGTAAATGTCCAAGACGGAGGGGAGAGAGACTCCGATGATCCTCTCAGCTGTCCTCACAATGCGTTGGAGGGACTTGCGGTCAGAGGCTGTGCAGGTCCCAAACCAAGCAGTGATGCAGCTGCTTAGGATGCTCTCTATGGTTCCCCTATAGAAGAGGGTGAGGATGGGTGGAGGGAGACGGGCCTTTCTCAGCTTCCGGAGGAAGTAGAGACGCTGCTGGGCTTTCTTGGCTGTAGAGCTGGTGTTCAGGGACCAGGTGAGGTTCTCCGCTAGGTGGACACCAAGGAACTTGGTGCTCTTAACGATCTCCACAGAGGAGCCGTTGATGTTAAGCGGAGAGTGGTCCGGTCTTGATTTCCTGAAGTCAACAACCATTTCCTTGGTCTTCTCTACATTCCAGTGAAGGTTGTTGACTGTACACCAGTCTGTCAGCTGCTGTACCTCCTCCCTGTATGCTGACTCGTCGCCTTTGCTGATGAGACCCAGCACAGTTGTATCATCGGCGAACTTTATGATGCTGTTAGAACTGTGTTTCGCAACACAGTCATGAGTCAGCAGGGTGAGCAACAGAGGACTCAGTACACTGCCCTGGGGTGCCCCAGTGTTCATGGTGATGGTGCTGGAGCTGCTGTTCCCGAACCGGACTAACTGGGGCCTCCCTGTCAGGAAGTCCAGGATCCAGTTGCACAGGGGGGTGTTGAGGCCCAGCAGGCTTAACTTCCTGGTGAGATTCTGTGGGATGATGGTGTTGAATGCTGAACTGAAGTCTATGAACAGCATTCTGACGTAGGTGTCCTTCTTCTCCAGGTGGGTAAGGGAGAGATGAAGGGTGGTGGTGATGGCATCGTCCGTGGAGCGGTTGGGACGATATGCAAATTGCAAGGGGTCCAATGAAGAGGGCAGTTGGGTTTTGATGTTCCTCATGACTAGCCTCTCGAAGCACTTCATGATGATGGGCGTGAGAGCTACGGGACGGTAGTCATTGAGGCAGGACACCGTGGACTTCTTCGGCACGGGGATGATGGTGGTGGTCTTGAGGCACGTTGGGACAGTGGAGCTGCGCAGGGAGACGTTGAAGATGTCCGTGAGAACATCTGTCAACTGGTCTGCACACTCTCTGAGCACTCTGCCAGGGATGTTGTCTGGTCCTGCAGCTTTCCGTGGGTTGACTCTGCGCAGAGTTTTCCTCAAGTCCACTGCAGTCAGGCACAGCGCCTGCTCGTCTGGCTTGGGTGTGATCTTGTTCACCAACGTGTTGTTCTGTGCCTCAAACCGTGCATAAAAGTCGTTTAGGGCATCGGGGAGGAAGGCATCACTGTCACAGGACGGTGGCATTGTCCTGTAGTGTGTGATTTCCTGGATGCCCTGCCACATGCGCCGCGTGTCACCCGTGTCCTGGAAGTGGTTGTGGATCCTCTGGGCGTGAGCGCGCTTTGCCTCTCGGATGGCTCGTGACAATTTGGCTCTTGCTTTCCTTAGGGCCGCCTTGTCACCCACTCTGAAGGCCGAGTCGCGGGTCCTCAGTAGCGCACGCACCTCAGGAGTCATCCACGGCTTCTGGTTTGGGCATATGGTGATGGTCTTGGAGACAGTGACATCATCAATACACTTGCTGATGTAGCCAGTGACTGATGCTGTGTACTCCTCCAAGTTAACAGAGTCGCCTTCAGTCGCAGCCTCCCTGAACATGTCCCATGCAGTGCACTCAAAACAGTCCTGAAGGGCAGAGATGGCTCCTGCCGGCCAGGTTTTCACCTGCTTCTGAACTGGTCTGGAGCGTCTGATGAGGGGTGTGTAAGCTGGAGTCAGATACACAGACATGTGGTCCGAGAACGCGAGGTGGGGGTGGGGCTCCGCCCGGTACGCGCTGGGTATGTTTGTGTAAACAAGGTCCAACGCGTTCGCTCCTCTCGTGGCAAAGTCCACATGCTGATGGAATTTAGGGAGGACTGACTGGAGATTAGCGTGGTTAAAATCTCCGGCGACAATGAACAGTGCGTCTGGGTGTCTGGTCTGCAGATCACTGACGCCCCCGTGCAGCTCCCACAGTGCCTCTTTAGCATTAGCGCTAGCGCTAGGCGGTATGTACACGGCGGCTATCAGCACGGCGGAGAATTCCCGTACTAAATAAAAAGGTCTGCACTTAACTATGATGAACTCCACCAGCGGAGAGCAGTGCTTGGCGACAGTCACAGCGTTGTTGCACCATTCTGTGTTGATGTAAACACACACGCCTCCACCGCGGGTCTTCCCGGACAGAGCTGCGCTCCTATCCGCTCTGAACGAGGCTAGCCCGTCTAGCTGAATGGCGCTGTCTGGAATACTGTCGCTGAGCCACGATTCCACAAAGACTAGAGCACAGCAGTCTCTGAACTCTCGCTGGGTCGCTCGCTGGAGTCGAATGCAGTCCAGTTTATTATCAAGGGAGCAGACGTTTGCGAGGAATAGCGATGGTATAGCCGGGCGGCTAGGGCTAGCCTTTAGCCTCGCGCGAACCCCGGCTCTCTTACCGCGCTTCCGCTTTCGCTCGCACCGCTTGCGATGACACTTCCGCCGGGCTCCGCCATCAGGAAACGCCGCGGACTGCAGGCCTGGGTCTTGTAGCAGGCTGAGCTCTTGTAGCGTCTGCAGAACTTCGTCCGAAAGATTGTTTGTAGGCTGATTTCTCCACTGAAGCAGGGTCTGGCGGTGGTAGGATATGTGCACTGGTGTTCCGATGCACATATTTGCAGAGATGGACGTGAATATCCACAAACAATGACACAAAAAGCACCAATTCTCGGACCAAGAGCGGCCGCTGCGTGTTAACGCGCCGCCGACCGGATGTATAGAAGAAATTTATTAAGGATTTAGAAGAAATTTTAAAAAATTGCTGGAATTTCCCCTTTAACATTTTCACCATTACAGGACCTCCTACACGGTGACTTGTATTTATATAAACTGCTCAGCTGGACAAGAGTAGTAACTCTCTAATGGACAGAAGGATGGACAGAAACACTAGGGGGCATGCTAAGCCTGCTGGTGGGTGGGCAATAAGGACTGTGTTGTATGATGATGTCACCTTGTAACATAGAAAAGGGGTGGAATTCCAACAAGGCTTTTCAGGCAGCTGAGAGAAAAGTGGTTTCTGTGGGAGATGGTTTCTGGTGTGGTCTTCAGGCTTTGCAGAATGTTCACATGCACAAAAAGCTACAGCACACTAAAGAAAGGAAGAAGAACAGAAAAGAATAACAGATCTATTTAATGGATGGCTTACGGAGAAACGTGGAAATATTGGTGGAATTCTTCTTCAGAATTACAGGATCTCATAAACAGAGACTCACAATTACATCAATAGCAGGATAAGAGTAGTACCTCGAAGCTGGCAGGTGCTGCAGATCGGAGAGCACCGTGTGCTCCCGATAAGGGACTCCAAACAGCATTCCGGCAGTGTGACTAAATCCCAGGGATTTGCCGCAGGAGATAATGAATTTAGGTGGAGCAGTGCATTTTCCTTGCTTCAGATATCCCAAATTGCAATCAGCGGGGCATCCCTAATGCACAGAATAGGGCTAGCATGACATCTGTTAACGAGTCCCGCAGTGACTAAACAGAACATGATTCTCTTCATTATCCCATGACAACTGTTGGGCTGAGCGTTCATTACATCTTATTCAGCAGAAGCCTGATCAGTAGTGAATCATACAGGATCTTTTTTTTTTTGCACAGTAGCATCACACGCGAGTACAACATACTTCTGACATTTCCCAAGTTTTTAGTCTCTGGCAGATGTTCCAGCTGAAATCCTGCTCTGAAAGCCTCACCGATGGGCCACAACGGCAATTATATTTGAGTTAGGCTGCATCCTAAATTCTCTACTAAATCAGTAGGTACTAGATTGGATCTGGTACACACTGCTTGAGCGTTAAAGTAGTCGAGCTATTTTAGTATATGAGTGTTTAGTATCCACACAACCTCGAACCTACAACATACACCATCTGACCAACACCCTTTAACGCAAGACCACCGCTGTACACGTCCTGCTGTTCATTAAAAGCTCCATTCAGACTTTATTCTAGAGCCTGTTTGAGACCATGATCGTATGTAAATTTGTACTCAGACGGAGTCGAGCTGTAACTCAGAGAATCAGGAGGAACTTCAGAAGAAACGTAAGTAGCTCTAACGTCTGTAGCAGCAGCTCACCAGCAGTAGCTACATGCCCACGTACTGCTTTCCACTGTTTTATTTCCTCCACTTTGAACTCATCCATGGCTCCAGTTGAATCAAGGGATAGCACAGCGTGCTGCAGTCGCCTACTTGAAAATGTCTTCTGATTCAGGAGGTCGTCCAGGTAAGGGTAGCATACTGCTCAATGGCTAATGAGTATTCTGACACACTAGCTACGCTCGCCTACTGATTTCACTACTGAGTGGAATAGAAGTAGGATTTCGGACGCACCCCTAGTGTCTCAGTTATTAAATATACAGCCAACATGTACATTAGGTAGCCAAATGAATCAGAAAAAACAAACATTCAACAGCTAATCACAAAATGTTATTACTAAAATATATATAATTAATATTACTTAATGTAATATCACACCATCCAGTATGCATTGTGTGCACTCTGTATCTTTATCACAATTTCCATTTTTTTTTTCAGGAGACTCACTTACAGTTCCACAAGCCTCTGAAGTTCAGAAGTTGGTTCTGCTTCTCACCATCTAAATAACCTCAAACCGTTCAGTGATGTTGAGGTCTGAACTCTGGGGTGGTCAGTCCATAGTTCAGCTTTTTTGGGAGGAGCTTCTTGAACAGCCACAAATGCTTTCAAACCCACAGCGCTGAGGTATCTTCTCACAGTGGAAGGATGGACAAAAACACTAGAGATGGACAGATCAGTGCTAAGAGGCTGATATCAATCACCTTTAGCACGATCAGGCAATACTGATGAGGGCGGTGCTGGACTGTGATGCTGCAGTAACATGTTTGCATTGAAAATAACATTGTTCATCAGTAATATGTGAGATGGAAAACGTTGGCATTGTGGCAGCGTGAGCTGTGATAATGGAGGATGATCAGCGGAGAGCTTTGTCTATGTAGATTGCTTATTTAAGGAACTTTAACTTAAAAGTGCTATGCTGGACATAACACAGCACTGGTGTCAGAAGTGGAATTGTGTGAGGGCGTGCTAAGCTCGCTGGTGGGTGGGCCATAAGGACTGTGTAACAAGATGATGTCACCTAGCAACAGAGAAAAGAGCTGGAATTCCAACAAAGTATCTTAGTGCTTTCTGTGGGAGAGTTTCTCCCTCTGGCGTGTACTTTGAACATTTACATGCACCAAAAGCTACAGCACACTAAAGAAAGAAGGAAAAAGAGAGAAAACGGTTGGCCTACAGAAAATATAAAAAAATTGTACAACTGTGCCTTAACATTTTCTTTGTTTCAGGGCCTCATAAACGGTGACTTATATTTATACTAACAGCTGGATATGAGTAGTACCTCTCTTATAGACAGAAAGATGGACACAAACACTAGAGATGGACTGATCAGTGTTTAGAGACTGATACTGATCGCCGCCCAGCACAATCAGCTGACTGAGGGTGGGACTGGACTGTAATGGTGCACATTAAAAACAACATCGTTCTGCACCTCACAGTAAAAAGCAAGAGCTTGGTGTTCTTCTCTCTCTCTCTCTCTCTCTCTCTCTTTAAGAAGAAAGTGCTGTTTATCTGATAAGGACAGTGTTGGTGGGTTTGCCAGGTTTTCCAGGTGGTTGTTAGGAGCCCTATTCTCTTTCACAACGTACATAAAAAAATTTTTTTAGTTGTTTACATAATTTGAACTCCATATTTGTTCTTTACATTGTGTCAAAATGTCAGGATAATTGCACCAACAAATATGTTCCAAAATAGCTTAGAAAAAATTCCGGTTCCAGTGACTTACATTGAACGTTAAGAAGGCCTCTCCTGTAAAGTTCCATGAGATCCATGTTTTTCTTGAGTTTTCTTTAATTATCTTATAGCTAATCTCCTCAGAAACAGATCAAATTAGCTGCAAGATGTTTCACGTATCATCACTGTTGGCATCTCCAAACTGCTAACTTTAAAATAAAGGCCAAAAACTTTCTTTACTTTTAATGTAAGTCAATGGAACCAGAATTGTAGCTATTTTGGAACATTTCTATTGGTCCAATCGTCATGAAATTGGACCGAAATAACTTGCACAAAATAAATGGAGGCCGTTGCCAGATTTTTTGCACGGCGCTGTAAACGGAACGGAAGCATATTGTCTCTCTCGCTACGTAATTATGTAAATCTGTAATCGCATTTTAACAGTAGTGCAAAGCTAAAGCAACAACTCTCCACTTCCGCGGGTTAAGACACTTGCCAGATGTGTTAGATGTACATAAATACTTAATGCACATACGGGTTTGGCTCTAAAATGGATGCGCTATTGTTTCAGTAATTTAAATTTTTAATCAGGTTTATTTACAATGTTGAAATCTTGCATAAGCATCACGCTGCAATCCAAAACAATGAATCCTCTGGCGACTAAACTTCTAACTGACTGCGCATTTGGGCTCATACACTCACACACAGGGGACTAAATCCGCACCACCAACATCTCTCTCTTCTTTTTTTTTAACGCTCAACTACGGCGATCGAGACAAAGCCTCACGGGAGACAGTCCAAAGATGACTAATGCCGAATGCTTCAGTGCCTTATGCTGCTTCTGGATTTCATGAGAATTCATCTCTAAAATAAACACAGACCACAATGTGATATGTGTCTGTTTCTGCTCTTCATATATAAACACATACACACAAACACACACAGCCATAATACATCATATATTATTATCATATAATACTAGGACCAACATTAAAACACCAACCAGAACCAATCAGCACTTCCTAGCAGTAACGCTAAACAGTCAGCACTTAATAGCAGTAATGCGAACCAATCAGCATTCAGTAGCAATTATGCCAACCAATAAGCAGCAATGCGAACCAATCAGCACTCTGTGGCAGGAACGCTAACCAATCCCCAACCCCCAGTAGTAGTAATGCAAATCAATCAGCACCCAGTAGTAGTAATGCAAACCAATCAACAGCCAGTGGCAGTAAGGCAAACCAATCAGCTCTCAATAGTAATAATACAAACCAATCAACACTCAGTAGCAGTAATGCAAACCAATCAGCACTCAGTGGAAGTAATGCAAACCAATCAGCACTCAGTAGTAAAATGCTAACCAATGAGCACTCAGTAGCAGAAACGTTAACCAATCAGCACTCAGGTAAGTTTTCTTTGCTTTTTAATCAAATACATCTTACATACATAGGATGGTCTTGGACATGTGGTTAGAAACCACTTTACCTCTTTGTTTTCAGCTGGAGGAAATCGGAACCGACTCTGTCACGACTCCAGAGGTCTACGACTGAATAGTAAGAGTTTGATTGTGATACAAATTCTGATCGGAATGTGTGCACGTGTTCTGAAGTCTACAATAAAGGAGCTTCTTTTATACAGTGCCAGGAAACACGGTAGTTCACTGAAATCTCCACATACTGACCAATATACTCCAGTTAGTCAGAGGAGTTGAAGAAATCAGGTAAGACTGTATAACATAACAACCACAGAGTTCATCGAAGGCAAGCGATGACTTTTCTCTATACTGTTCGCTTCCAGAGACTGTCTGTGAGCTGTAACGTCTCGTACGGTATTATGTTCTGAGAACATTCTTCAAACCGGCCTAAGCGACTATCAATCACTGGCCCTGTTAGCAGGTGATTTTATTCTGTTGGTATAGATGCTTTGAGATGGCTCGAGTTCAATTTTCATGCAAATGGAACAATTCCATTAACAAACAGCAGCGCAAGTTTGTCTCTGTGTATAGATCTGAAAACAGCCTAAAGCCCAACTCGCAGACTCAATGTGTCCAGACCACGACGTCCAGCCTCTCTAAAGACGCACACTTTCACTGACGTCTATTAAGCCGGCGCAACTGAAAAGATCTCCTTATGTTTCTGGAACTTTTCTCCAGAGCACCACGTCATCACAGCAGACGAGTCAATATCCACTCACAAACGGAAAGAAACACAGTTCGCTCATTCCTCCTCTCTGAGAACAGGTCTGGGCGTGGTCCAACATGAATCAACATGACTCTCCCTCCATCACTGATTCTCCTCTGATTCTCCCTCCATCACTGATTCTCCTCTGATTCTCCCTCCATCACTGATTCTCCTCTGATTCTCCCTCCATCACTGATTCTCCTCTGACTCTCCCTCCATCGCTGATTCTCCTCTGATTCTCCCTCCATCACTGATTCTCCTCTGACTCTCCCTCCATCACTGATTCTCCTCTGATTCTCCCTCCATCACTGATTCTCCTCTGATTCTCCCTCCACCACTGATTCTCCTCTGATTCTCCCTCCATCACTGATTCTCCTCTGACTCTCCCTCCATCACTGATTCTCCTCTGATTCTCCCTCCATCACTGATTCTCCTCTGATTCTCCCTCCACCACTGATTCTCCTCTGACTCTCCCTCCATCACTGATTCTCCTCTGACTCTCCCTCCATTACTGATTCTCCTCTGACTCTCCCTCCATCACTGATTCTCCTCTGATTCTCCCTCCATCACTGATTCTCCTCTGATTCTCCCTCCATCACTGATTCTCCTCTGATTCTCCCTCCATTACTGATTCTCCTCTGATTTTCCCTCCATCACTGATTCTCCTCTGATTTTCCCTCCATCACTGATTCTCCTCTGATTCTTCCTCCATCACTGATTCTCCTCTGATTCTCCCTCCATCACTGATTCTCCTCTGATGCTCCCTCCATCACTGATTCTCCTCTGATTCTCCCTCCACCACTGATTCTCCTCTGATTCTCCCTCCATCACTGATTCTCCTCTGATTTTCCCTCCATCACTGATTCTCCTCTGATTCTTCCTCCATCACTGATTCTCCTCTGATTCTCCCTCCATCACTGATTCTCCTCTGATTCTCCCTCCATCACTGATTCTCCTCTGATTCTCCCTCCACCACTGATTCTCCTCTGATTCTCCCTCCATCACTGATTCTCCTCTGATTTTCCCTCCATCACTGATTCTCCTCTGATTCTCCCTCCATCACTGACTCTCTCTGTATCACTGACTCTTCCAGTCTCACTAAGTCTTCCTCTATCACTCACTCGCCCTCCATTACTGATAGTCCTCTATCACTCGCCCTTTATCACTGTCTCACCCTCCATCACTGTCTCACCCTCCATCACTGACTCTCCCTCCATCACTGACTTTCTTTCCATTACTTACTCTCTCTCCATCACTGACTCGCTGTCCATCACTGATAGTCCTCTATCACTTACACTCCATCAGTCACTCACCCTCCATCACTGACAGTCTTCCATTACTGATTCTCCCTCCATCACTGATTCTCCCTCCATCTACTCTACTGACTCTCCCTCCATCACTGACTCTCTCTGTATCACTGACTCTTCCTGTCACACTAAGTCTTCCTCTATCACTGACTCGTCCTCCATCACTGATAGTCCTCTATCACTTACCCTCCATCTGTCACTCACCCTCCATCACTGACAGTCTTCCATTACTGATTCTCCCTCCATCACTGATTCTCCCTCCATCTACTCTACTGACTCTACTGACTCTCCCTCCATCACTGATTCTCTCTGTATCACTGACTCTTCCTGTCTCACTAAGTCTTCCTCTATCACTCACTCGCCCTCCATCACTGATAGTCCTCTATCACTCGCCCTCTATCACTGTCTCACCTTCCATCACTGACTCGCCCACCATCACTGATTCTCCATTGCCTCTCCCTCCATCACTGATTCTATCTCTGACTCTCCCTGTCTTACTAAGTCTTCCTCTATCACTGAATCTCTTTCCATCCCTGACTCTCTCTCCATCAGTGACTCGCTCTACATCACTGATAGTCCTCTATCACTCACCCTCCATCACTGACTCACCTTCCATCACTGATTCTCCATTGACTCTCCCACCATCACTGATTCTATCTCTGACTTTCCCTGTCTTACTAAGTCTTCCTCTATCACTGACTCTCTTTTCATCACTGACTTGCCCTCCATCAGTGACGCGCCCTCCATCACTGACTCGCCCTCCATCACTGATATTACTCCATCACTGAACTATGGCAGCTAGTATAGTCTGGTTTTTATAATCGAGAGGTATAACTAAAAAGGGTTATATGTTAGTTTTATGACTAGTTAGGTGAAATGTGCCAGAAGTGTTACCCAAGCCCTATCCACGGCACCTGGGGAGCAGTTGGGGGTTAGTGGTCTTGCAAAGGGCACCTCAGTCACCTCAGTCATGTCCTTTCAGTTCAGGGACCTTCATGTCCTTTCAGTTCAGGGACCTTCATGTCCCTTCAGTTCAGGGAACTTCTGATCACTTCTGATGTCCTCCAGCCCACAGATACCATGATCACAGCCTCCTGATGTTACAGCAAACCTTTAGATAGTTGTGACCCAACCTGACAGTGACATAGACCAGACTGGCAAACACAATATCTCTGCATAATTGAGTCATTGTGGTGTAGCAGATCATTAACAGCAGCTTCATGCGAAATGCTTCGAGAAGCTTGAGAAGCTGTTCACAGTGGTGATAATAGGAACCAGACATCTGAAACTTTTAACACCTCTAAAAGCTTCTTCACATAAAATTATTGACATGAAATGGCTGTAGATAAACTGCCTGATGTCTGACATATTGTTTTATCACAGTTTAGAAAATGTTCTTTGGCTTAAATTGTGCTTTTTATTTATTCATGATAGACAAGCACACAGACTTATTTTTTCAGGGGGACCACTAAACTTTTATGCCCCACACACTTAAAAAAAGATGCCTCTTTACGGTTCATTAGTGAAGAAACTGGTTCTATATAGATCTGTGAAAATGCAAAGAACTGATTAAAGGATTTTTTGCATGGTGGAAGGGTTTTTCTGATTGGTGGAAAATGTGCTGTGTGTTGTTCTATATAGAACCTTGTCTAAAAGGCTATGGCTATGACATCAAGCTTGTAAGAACAGAAGAACTTGTTTTGGGGCTATATAGAATCCTTTATTTCTCCCCCCTGACCTCTGAATGGCACTGTTCTTCAGCCAATATTCTCTTCCACTCCAACATAAACAAGAAGATATATATATTATTGTCTGGTGCTGTGTATTTATACAATGACAGTTTTCCTAAAATTATATATGAACAAGCGCAACATATTGCCACTTACAGTCTCGCAATATATGACAATATATCAAATACTAATTCCTATGTCATGATACGCATGTATGTCCTGATACGTATTGTATTAAACAGCCCTACTAAGGATTCATATATTACATAAAACAGTTTTATATAGAATCGTGAGCACGCAAAGAACCACCTGCATGATTACAGGGTTCTTTGCATGGTGAGAGGGTTCTAGTGAAACCATTGTTTAAAAGGCTTCTGCCATGGCTATTATATTAAGCTTGTAGGAACAGAAGAGCTCTTTCTGTTGCTATATAGAATAATCTACACCCCCCACTCACTAGATGGCACTGTTCTTCAGCTATTATACCCTTCCACTCCAACGTAAGTAGGATAAGGGTGCACTACTAATATTATTATTGGCAAATTATATATATATATATATATATATATATATATATATATATATATATATATATATACACACCACTATATATATATATATATATATATATATATATATATATATATATATATATATATATATATAGTGGTGTGTATTTATACCATGACAGTTCTTCTAAAATTAACTATACAAAATCTCAACATATCAGCAATATATCAAATCATAACTCCTGTATCATGACACGTATCGTGGATTGTCAGATTCTTGCCAAGACACAGCGCTTCTCTAGGGTTCTTTAGTAAATAAAAGGGGTCTTTGCATAGTGAGAACGTTCTTTTGTTCTCCCAATCTTGATATCATAGCAAAGAACTTCTTAACCAAGCAGGTGGTTCTTTGCATGCTCACGGTTCTATATAGAACCATTTTCTTTAGTAAAGAACTCTTGAAGAGGCATCTCTTTAAGGTGTGTGCAATAAAAATATAGTTAAGTGTAGTGGTTCAGCTGAAACCTCTGAAGAGCACGGCTGTTTCATGATACAGTAGTTACGATTCGATATATTAAGATATATTGTGATACCTAAAGCTGTGACATCACGATAGGTTGGATAATGCTAATGTTAGCAATGCACCCTTATCCTACGTGTTTACATTGAGTTGGAAGAGTGTAATGGCTGAAGAACAGTGCCATCTAGTGGTTAGAGGTTTAAACGCAACACTTAATTAACCACTGTCTGCACCAAGATTACTGTAGACTACTGATTCAAAATCAATGCAGTGTTTTGGTATTGATACAGTATCACAACATAATTTCACAATATCCAATATTTTTGATATTTTCTTACATCTTAGTTGAAGAGAAACTTTTGAAGATTGAACTTTTTTTTGGTTCCTATCACCAAAGCTTCTTATCAGCGTGGCCCTTCTGTCAATAAGGATTTCAGAGTTTCTCATTCTAGGCCAGCGCTATTTTGTGGCAGCAGTCCTATCAATGACATTACATCAATGACGCTCGCACATAACACAGACTACAAATCACTGTTTAGCTTCATATCTACAAAAAAAAATATGCTGTGCTTCCAAAACTCATGAATGTTAAGAGCCGTTTCCGCTCCAGCTCAGCCTCAGTGCACGTTTTCGACGGATCTCACGCTTTTAGCTTAGAGTGGTTAAAAAACCAAAGAGCCAAAAACAGTTTGAATAAACCCATAAATAATCCACACATCTCGCTTCTTCTCAGCCTGCTGCTTCCTAGACATCCTGCTTCTTTCTGCTTCTCATTACAGCCAAAGCAGTGATACCGATCCGCTGTGCTTCTCGACAGCCGCTGTGTACTGATATAGTTCAATAAGGTTACTACTGAAATTAGAACCATCCAGATAGCTGTTCCAGTTCTGAAGCTCTGGCCATACCTGTGTGTGCATTTTGTGGCTGTCCAAAGAAAAAAATCCAAAATAGTAACTTTACAGAAAAAAACAAAACCTGTCATGGAAACGGCGGCTGCTGCAATTAAACGATGCAGAAAAAATTAAATTAACAAAACAGTGATGACATACAGGTACAAGTTTTACTGTGTAAGCCTGGTGGTCTTCCTGTTAACTTGTCTGGCTAGGGGTGGGTAATATAGCAAAAACATTATCAGAAACTTTGCGGTATATTATATGCATTACAATATAAGACTTAATACGCTGGAACACATAAAACAGGACATGTAGTGCCACAAATAACAAATACTATAATAATAATAATAATACTAATACTAATAATAATAATAATAATAATAATAATAATAATAATAAACATACAACCAAGTGGTTGGTATAATGTAGTGGGTTTCAGCACTCTCGCCACACACTCTGCTGCACGTCAACAAACGTATCGACCATCTGCTTTCAGCCATGCTACTCACCAACTGTCAGGACCTTAAATAAAACCTTTAGCTTAACCCTTTAGCTCAAGGGCTCTTTCTAACATCATCGCTGTCCAAAGACAAACCCAGTACCTTCAAAACAGGAACTTTACAGGAGAGACCAAAAACAGTCTTAACTTTAAAAGCAAGTTGATGTAAAGAGGTTTTATTACGAGAGAGTTTGGAGCATTTTTATTAGTTCAATCGACATAAAACTTTCACAGGTTATGAAGAGCAGCTGTCGTGTTCAGAAAAAATAGAAAAATTAAAATGGACATGTTTTTCAATGGACAGTGACCACCTATTCACCATATTTGGCCACACCCACTTTCAGGTGTGTGTTTCTTCCGCCTCTGTGTTAGAACTTCCGGTCAGCTAACCAAAATCAATGCAGTTACATGGGAGGGGACCAGAGAGACAATAAGAAGTTAGAATGGGACAACAATGTCTCATCTGAGGTTAATAACACTGGGGGTGGATTATATGAAAAGGTGGTCTGAGGTTAATAACACAGTGGGTGGATGATATGAGAAGGTGGTCTGAGGTTAATAACACAGTGGGTGGGTGATATGAGAAGGTGGTCTGAGGTTACCTACAGAGACATGTTTAATTACTCTGTACTCTCGGAAGGTGTAGACGGTTCAGCAATGAAAAGCTATAAAAGTACTGAAGCGTATCAGTACCTGCACAGTGGGAAGGTGGGCGCACAGACGGTGAGTTTATATTTCTGAAAGCCGGTTAAACCCAAGTCCAGCCAGCTGCCCGAGCCACTCTGCGTGGGTGTTAGTTACAGTCCAGATAGCCTAGTGCGGTGGACACTGATCAGAAAACAGTTACTAACTGATAGACTCACCAGCACCCGACACGTCTGCTTCCTCAGAGCTTCATAAGCAAAATTTCTCTGGATGAGGAAGCTCTGGTGCTGGTTCTCCTCCACAGAATGGTAAGAACAGATATACAGAGGTTTGGGTGGATGTTTTAAATTTAGAGCTTCAGTCATAGACGCAGGTCCTCTTCTTTGGAAGGTGGTCCCCAACACTCTGATCTTTATGTGCTGTGTTCGTAACACTGTTGTTCAAGGCAAGTTTTCATCTTCTTCTAATTACTGACTCCCTCTAACTGAACATTATTCTATTCATTTTATATGTTTGTTGTCGTTTTGCTTGTAATTAGTATTAACGTATCCACGGTCGCACCAGACGTTCTAACACAAAGTAAACAAAGTTGGCCGCCCCAGTGTTGTCATGGAAAATAGCATGAATAACTGATGCTTTCTTAACTGATTGTTCTTCTAATGCTTCGTCCCACAAGTTCATGCGCTCCACCTCTACTTTTTCAGGTCTAAAGTCACTCGCTTGTGATAGCAAAGCCGTTCGTTCACCAGCGGTAGTGAAGATTTCACTACTACTGTTCGTCCCCACCACTCTGCGCATCCACACCAGTAACGCCTGAAAGTGGTCTCAGGATCTGAGCCGCGACAGTGGAAGAAGAAAAGTGGCAGTAAAGTACAACCTTGGTGCTTCAAGGGTTCTTTAAAATAAAGAAAATAGCTCTATTTAGAACCCTGAACACCCACAGAACTGTCTACATCCTTAGATTATGTTCTAGATGTTTCCTTATATGACGACCTGCTTTTTCAGACTGATGGAGAAGGTGTTGTATATCATTGCTGTTCAAAATAGTAACAGCAGAGAACAAAAACAGTCTGTGCTTTCAATGCACGTTAATGAAAATGTGTGAAGAATTTTTAGAAAATTCTTTAGAAAAGCTAACGCCTCTATTTACGACTCTATACAAGCAGAACCCTATTTGGTGCTGCATATAACCACAGTTTTTTTCTATATTGAGCCATATACAACATGTTCTTTGTCGATTCGAAGAACAGTTTCACCATGCATAGAACACTGTATGCATGCAAGTGGTTCCTTGAGGTTTGGGGTTCCAGACAGAACCACTGCTTTTATGCTTTTGTCAGAGAGCTCTTGAAAGACCATTAAGACTGAGTAGAAATATAAAATACTAGAAAAGTAGATGAAACGCTTTGGTTCTTTAAGTGTTCTTTAGAAAAAAGAATAGCTCTATTTAGAAAAGGTTCTATGTGGAACCATTTGCATGGTCCATTTGCATCCAGTTGAACCAATGTTTTTGTTAAAGAACCCTTGAGAAACCAGTAGAAAATACAAAATAACAGTGAATAGACTAATGGTAATGGTCCTTTGAGGGTTCTTTAGAAAAGGTAACGACTCCATTTAGAACCCTAAACACTCTTAAACTCTTATATGCTTATATTACATTCTGTTATAGACTAATGGTAATGGTCCTTTGAGGGTTCTTTAGAAAAGGTAATGACTCCATTTATAACCCTAAACACTCTTAAACTCTTATATGCTTATATTACATTCTGTTATATTTCTTTGTCTGATGAAATGCGTCTTCACACTGATGGAGAAGGTGTTGTGTATGGTTCTGTATAGTTCTTCTCTTGATACAAGCAGAACACTATTTGGTGCTACATAGAACCACTTTTTCCCCTAAATTGAGCCATATACAACATCTTCTCCGTCGATTTGAAGAACAGTTTCACCATGCATAAAACACTGTATGCATGCAAATGGTTCTTTTAGGTTTGGGGTTCCAGACAGAACCACTGCTTTTATCAGAGAGCTCTTGAAGGACCATTAAGACTGAGTAGAAATATAAAATACTAGAAAAGTAGATTAAAAGCTTTGGTTCTTTAAGTGTTCTTTAGAAAAAAGAATAGCTCTATTTAAAAAAAGGTTCTATGTGGAACCATTTGCATGATGATATGGTTCTTCAGACTAAGTATATAGTAGTAACTTTACAGCAGAGGACAAAAACAACCTGTCCTTTTAATGCACGTTAATGGAAATGTGTTTTTTACACAGCAGTGTTGGAGCGTTTTTATTGGTCCAACCATCAGAAAACTCTGGCACAGCGTGAAGGACGAGTTCAGAGTTCGATTGTTACAAGCCTGACATAGTTACAATAGCAGAACCCTTTTGTTGCTACATAGAACTTTCCTATATTGAGCCATATACTGCACGTTCTCCGTCAATATGAAGAATCATTACACCAGGCAAAGAACACTATGTTTTTTGAGTGTTTGGAGTTCCACATAGAACCAGTGTTTTAATTAAAGAACCCCTGAGAAACAAGTAGAAAAGTAGATTAAAAGCTTTGGTTCTTTAAGTGTTCTTTAGAAAAAGGAATAGCTCTTTTTAGGAAAGGTTCTATGTGGAACCATTTGCATGCTTAAACAAGTTCCTGCATGATGATACGCAGGAACTGAATATATACTGAGCCCTATACAACATGTTCTCTGTCGATTTGAAAAACCATTTGACCAGGCAAAGAACACTGTGAGCATGAAAACGGTACTTTGAGGTGTGAGGTTCCAGACAGAACCACTGCTTTTATTAGAGAATGCTCGAAGAACAACTAAGACTGGGTAGAAAGATAACATACCAGAAAAGTATAACTAAAAGCTTCAGTTCTTCAGAGGTTCTTTAGAAAAAGTAACAGCTATACCTAGAACAGGCTCTATGTGGAACCAATTGCATGCTTGATAACAGGTTCCTGTGTGATATGGTCCTTTAGACTAATGATGAAGTTCTATATGATTCAATAAGGCACCAAAAATAGTTTATCTACTGTTACAAGCTTGACACTGTGATAACATGTGATGCTATTATATATATATAAAGAACCCTTGGAGAACTATATGTGACATACTCACTCTCTATCCGAAGAACCACTTTACTATGCAGAGAGTTCTATGTAGAACTATTTGCATGCGTAAATGGTTCTCTGCAGTGAAATGGTTCTTCAGGTTGATGGGTTGTATAAGGAACAGCACTAAAATAGGTTCTTCTGTTGTAACAAGGTGGACATTGTGATGACAGGAGAACATCTTTTGGTGCTTCTCTATATAGAAAAAAGGTTCTACACAGAATATATACAACACATTCTCAATCTACCTGAGGAACAATTTCACCATGTGAAGAACTCTATGTAGAACCAATGTCTTTACTAAAGAACCTTTTTAAAGGGGTAAATTAATGGAAAAGTAGATTAAAAGTGTTTTTTTTTCAAAGGTTCTTTAATAAAGTGAACACTGTATTTAGAACTGTACGTTCTATAACACTGCTAGTCAAATGTTTGGAGACACCTCCCCAGGTTGTTCTTATATGTACTATATTAATAATAATATTATTAGTGAATAAGTGTGAAGAGATTGAAACTATATAATAAGAGGTATGGAATTATAGCTGGAGCAGAATAAACATCTGGTTGTGTTTAAAGAATGTTTAGAGGGTCTTTTAGAAATGAGCTCATTTACTCTGATGCAGGTTTACATACTTTAAACATTCTGACCAGCAGCTTCATGAGGAGCTTCTCTAACAGGACTGAAGAAGATAGTCTACATGCTGAGAGCTTGATGTTTTATAGCTCATTTTTAAGCACACAGATGTTTCTTTGAGCGCTCCTGGTTCTATTCAGAACCACTGTATTTACTAAAAAAACCCTTGGAGAACCATATGTGACATACTCACCGTCTATCTGAAGAACCACTTCACCATGCAGAGAGTTCTATGTAGAACTATTTGCACGCTTAAATGGTTCTCTGCAGTGAAATGGTTCTTCAGGTTGATGGAGGGAGATATATAGGGTTCTATATAGAACAGCACTAAAACAGGTTCTTCTGTTGTTACAAGGTTGACATTGTGATAACAGGAGAACATCTTTGGTGTTATTCTATATAGACTGTCTTTACTGAAAGAACCCTTGGAAGAACCACTTCACCATGCAAATGTTTCTCTGAGCGTTCCTGGTTCTATACAGAACTACTGTCTTTATTAAAAACGCTTGGAGAACCATATGTGACATACTCACCATTTATCTGAAGAACCACTTCATCATGCAAGGAACCTTTTAAGCATGCAAATGTGTCTTTGAGGGTTCCTGGTTCTATACAGAACCACTGTCTTTACTAAAGAACCCTTGAAAAAGCTTTTTCTTTCTGTGGAGGAAAAACAAAATAATTCAAAAGTAGAAAGTGATGGTTCTTCAAGGGTTCCTTAGAACAGATCTGTTAGAACGAGTTCTATGTAGATTCATTTGCATGCTTGAATGGTTCTGTGCACTGTTAAGTGGTTCTTCAGATTGAAAGGGAGAATGAGTTGTATATGGTTCTAGTAGCACTAAAATTGGTTCCTCTATTGTTCCACGTTTTTCAATGTGATAACAGAGAACACTTTGGTTAGAACCATATAGAACACGTTCTCCATCTATCAGAGGTAGAGGATAAAGTGGAGAATAAAGGAAATGTGGGTTGTTTCAGGGTGTTAATATCACTCTTTGACTCTTCTCACCACAACTGAAACTGTTTCACATTATTCTGGGCATTAAAGGGAAATTCCACCCATTTTTTTAAATCACAAATTTCTGCATGATTTACAGTTTCAGATTTTTTTTTTTTTTAGTTTTAGTTTTTTATAGCTGATGTAATGGTGATAGTTATAAATCTGTGGTAACTCTGGGCCAATCTAATCTCTTCACTATAAACGTTATGACAGAATATATGCTTTACACCAAAAACATTGCAGAAGTTTAGAGGTGCAAGACGTCTGGTTACCTTCACCACCATTGTGAGTGATGGTGACTCTCGCAAGTTTCTCCAAAGCGGAGCCGTTTCACAGGAAAGCGCTCACAGCGACTTTGTTTGCACCTCAGACACGGAACCACAGAGAAGTTGTGAAACCTCAGCGGACTTCCCCTCTAAAGAGCTGGAACTGACCTGCCGTTGAGGAGCGCGAGGAGCTCGCCCGCGTGGTACAGGTCGTTGCGCGTGACGCGGCTGAAGCGGAACGCGTTGAGGTTGCAGAAGGTGACGGCGGGGAACGTCATCATGGGCGCCGTGACCTCGTCCAGCTTGGTGACGTGCGGGTACTGCAGGTAGAACTGCACGCGGTCCACGCACACCAGCACGAGGAAGGAGAAGGAGCCGATGAAGAAGACGATCCACAGGCAGCGCTTCACGCACACGCGCTCGTACGTGAACATGTGCGCGATGCCGTGCAGCGTGGAGCGGCTCGCGAAAACTTCGATGGGCGCCGGCCGCTCGCAGTCCAGGTTGTCGTCGGACTCGGCTTTAAGATCCATGACGGACTTTCAAAACAAAACTTGAGCCGCTAAAAGCTGACACGCGAGAGGAGCGTTGAGTTCCCGCCCTTTTCCCTTCGAGCAGGTTAACGATCTGCGCTGCCTTCTTTTAACGACTGGCGTATCCACAGTTCTCTCGATGACGGTAGAGAAACAGGAGCTATATCTCTTTCTTTTTAGTGATGACGGGAAGACTGTGTGCCACCAATACAGCCTATACAAACATTTCCCCGCTCGCTGTGAGAGAAGAAAACGCGGTGAAAGGGGGGGCTCAAAGGAGACCGCACGGCACCTTGGGAATTTTCTCGCACCTTCAATTAGCGTACTAACACAAAGTAAGATGCAGCGGGGTGTTCACTCTGTTGTTATTCCAACGGAAAAGCTGCGAGAGAATAAAGAGGGAGAAGAAAACAGACGTTAGGACGTCGCCTCAGCCATCGCCGTCC
>CM038714.1:14985440-15050440 GCA_021613375.1 Megaleporinus macrocephalus | reverse complement strand
GTCACAGGTATTAGGTGCCATACTGCCTGCAGTGCATCCCACAGCTGCTGGAGGGAGCATGGAGGAGGATCCATAGAGCCAACACCACCATCCAGGTGGTCCCACAGATGTTGAATTTGGTTCTGGGGAAGTATATTAGGGGTCCAGGGTAGTATTTGGAAGTCTTGGTCAGCTCTTCCAGACTAGCCCCAGAGAAGACAATCAGCATGTATGGTGTAGTGATCTGTAAGGATAGATTCAGACCCAGATCGATTGAGAGTGTCTTCCACATAGATGAGTGGGCCCAGAGAATGCCACCAAAACATATCCCACTGCCACCTACATGTTGCTGCCATCCAAAGTAGGATGTGGTCATAATAATGTGAATCGACTGTGTGTGTATATATAGTGCGGAATACCTTGTTCGACTGATAAGGTAGCTGGACAAGGAGCAGTTCTGTACTCTCAGGAAGATGGTTCTTTAAGCCCAACAAACCCTTTGGGTTCTTTGCATAATGAAAGGGTTCTTCAGATGGGCTGTAGATGTTAGATAGCTTGCTAGTATCTAATGTTACCAATACTAACTACTCACTTTCATCTGGACATCAAATATAAAGTAGATTAAAGTTGTCACTGTAAACTTTCAGTTTAAGATGATCTCCTTCAACCAGCACACAGTGATACACTCACACAGCATGGCTGCTACTTACAGGTCACTGTTGAGGTTGTGGTGCTAATAAAGGTGGAGTTGCTTGTCTCTTCAGTCTCTTCAGGGTTGAACGCTGAGCTGAAGCTGCTCTGAGTGTTTAAGAAACTGTTTCGCAAGATTTCCTTCCACCTTAAATGGTGCTGCAGTTATATTGTGCCACTTTTACAAGCTGCAGTATTTAAGGTGGAACAGAACATTTGATTAAGCTGGTGAATAGGAAGCAACTTCAAGCTGGTTTAAAGATGAACATCATGCATGTAACACTGATAGTCTGGTTTCTTGGGAAGGGAATGAAAAGTGCAGACACTTCCTTCACATTTGGTCCGTCATTGTGGTCACTCTATTGTCCTTATTTTCTACACCACCGTACTAACCACTACATCGCCGTACTAACCACTACACCACCTTACTAACCACTACACCACCATACTAACCACTACACCATCATACTAACCACTACATCGCCGTACTAACCACTACACCACCATCTAACCACTACACCACCATACTAACCACTACACCACCTTACAAACCACTACACCACCATCTAACCACTACACCACCATCTAACCACTACACCACCAAACTAACCACTACACCACCATGCTAACCACTACACCACCATACTAACTACTACACCACCATAATAACCACTACACCACCGTACTAACCACTACACCACCATACTAACCACTACATCGCCGTACTAACCACTACACCACCATCTAACCACTACACCACCATCTAACCACTACACCACCATACTAACCACTACACCACCATGCTAACCACTACACCACCATACTAACCACTACACCACCATACTAACCACTACACCACCGTACTAACCACTACACCACCATACTAACCACTACACCACCATACTAACCACTACACCATTATACTAACCACTACACCACCATACTTACCACTGCACCACTGTACTAACCACTACACCACCATACTAACCACTACACCACCATGCTAACCACTACACCACCATACTAACCACTACACCACCATACTAACCACTGCACCACCGTACTAACCACTACACCACCATACTAACCACTACACCACCATACTAACCACTACACCACCATACTTACCACTGCACCACTGTACTAACCACTACACCACCATACTAACCACTACACCACCATGCTAACCACTACACCACCATACTAACCACTACACCACCATACTAACCACTACACCACCATACTTACCACTACACCACCGTGCCGCTGCCGAGTTATCTACTTTAATAAATAAATGAAGTGTAGACCACAAAGTAAGTGCAGCTTTTAAAATATGTGTACAGGGTTTTGATATATATTACTCTGGACTGTGTTGAGTATAATTTCAGTTACTATACAGACCAAATTACTTCAATAATAGTGAATATCAAAAGAATTCTGTCATTCTGTCCCAAATTCTTGGAAAACCTTGATGTACGTTGACTCTTCCAGGCAGAAAACTTGTTGATGTTTTGGGAATATTTGTCAAGTCACAGAAAAGTTTGGCCATTGAACACTAAGTGTGTTAACTAACACTGAGTGTGCAGCATTTCCTGCATATTTTAGCATATTTTTAGCCCCTAATGCCCGACCTGAGTGTCCATTCATTGTATGAATGCTGAGTCGGAATGAGGCCACATTAAAACAGGCCAGCACATTAATTTCTAATATTTTTGCTGAAACTGAAATGATAAATGGTTGAAGAATGGTGTGTGTGAGGGCTGCATTGTTGCCCTGATAATGTTAAGGGTTTTGGCAGATGTGCATCATTTTGAAATGACCTGAGAAACAGCTGCCATGGAAATAAGTCATGGAAATTGTATTGAAATCACAGTAGGTAAGCAGTCAGACTTGAGCCAATCCCTGAGCCAATAGCCAAGCATCTTCAAAATTCTAGACTGCTGATTGGCTGTTGTTGACATGCCATAATCATAAGTACGTCTTGTTAGTGTACAATCCAATTAGTACAGGCACTGCACTCCCTCTCAATCGTGGTTTAAGCCACACCCACTTTCACTTTGCTGTTATAAAGAAGGTACACCGACCAGCCATAACATTATGACCATATAGGAGCTACACTTACAGACTGTAGTTCATCTGATTCTCTGTATACTTTATTACCCTGTTCTTTAATGATCAGGACCCCCACGGGACCACCACAGAGCAGCTACTATTTGGGTAGTTGGTCATTTTCAGCACTGCAGTGACACTGACATGATGGTGGTGTGTTAGTGTGGGTTGCATTGGTGTGAGTGGATCAGACACAGCAGTGCTGCTGGATAATGCACAATGTGTGTAGATACAAGGGGGTGGTTTTAATGTTACGGCTGATCGGTGTATAAAGAAGTATCATTCAACAGTCGGTGTCCTGTAGAACAGTGTTTCTGTAACCTGCTACTGGAGCCCACTGTCCTGCACATTTTACTGCTTTTCCTGTGTAACTCAATTATAGACTGTTAATGAGCTGATTAGGTGGATCAGGTGTGTTGAGAGCAGGTCCAGCACTAAAGAGCTAAAGAGTTCAGAAACACTGATGCAGAAATCAAGCGATCTGTGGCAGCGCTAATGTTCCAGTGTTTCTTTTGAGACTTGTTTACATAACCCAAATGAAGAGTGTTTAAGGGGAAGTCTATCAGTTTTTACATTTTTGTTTTTAATGGTAAAGAACTAATTTCCCTGTTATCTGATTACCCGAGTGCATATAAACCATCATTTAAAAGTTTGGACACACCTCCCCAGGTTGTACCCACAGACTATATTAATAATAATAATATTAGTGAATAAGTGTGAAGAGATTAAAACTATATAATAAGAGGTATGGAATTATAGCTGGAGCAGAATCAAACATCTGGTTGTGTTTAAAGAATGTTTAGAGGGTCTTTTAGAAATGAGCTCATTTGCTCTGATGCAGGTTTACATACTTTGAACATTCTGACCAGCAGCTTCATGAGGAGCCACATGAGCTGCTTCTCTAACAGGACTGAAGAAGATAGTCTACATGCTGAGAGCTTGTTGTTTCTGTACACAAAGCCACAACACCTGGCCTCAGGGTTCACTGCTCCATTTACCTTCAATCCCACTGCTGAATAATTGAAGTATTAACATAAACAATGTAGTTCAGAGCGGTTTGGTGCAAAACATTCCATAGTAGAGAGTCAGAATTGTGCAAAGTGGTGGTGATGAGAACCAGATGTCCACCACTAAAAGCTCCAACATAGGAAATTACTACATTAAATGGAGATCTCTTTGCTTTTAAACAGCAAAAACAGTTTTGGGGGTTATAGGCCATAAAATATGCATGTTCTGTTTTTTTATTTAAATGTGAATTGTTTGTTTTAGAAATATTTTTCTACATTGGCACCAACTTCTCTATATAAAACCTTTATTATTTTATCTTTATTATTATAAACATATACATTTAGTTAGGTGTGTCCTAACTTTTAACTGGTAGTGTAAATGCAGTGAAGAAATTACTAATTTCCTGCAGTTATTAGGACTGTGTATTGGCCAGAACTTGGTGATATGTATCATGATACATGGGGTTATATGTATTTGCGATATATTGTGCAACTATATGCAAGATATGCTAATGTCAGCAGTATGCCCTTATGCTACTTGTTCACATTGGAGTTTTAAAGATTTAAAGATTAAAACACTGCTACACTACAGACACTAAACAAAACATTATTTACTACAAATCATTAACTGTATACCATTTAAACAAAATCAATACTGTGTAACTGAGAATTGATAGAGTATCACAAAACATAATATCATAAATCACACCCCTAGCAGTTAGCTGACACCTATAAACTTATTGTTTTGCAATCATTTTGTAATTATATATATATATATATATATATATATATATATATATATATATATATATATATATATATATATATATATATATATATAAGAAAACCACTGATTTACCACATTTTGAAATCAATATTCCATTTAAACTTCGAACACACATGTAGGCTCACTGCATGGTAAATAAAATGATTATGTATGTGTTGTAGATCTGATGACCCCTGGTTACCACCAACACCACTATGAGGAAAGCCTTGTTGGTTTTCTCTACAGTTTTTTCTCAACATTTTTACATCAGACCAGTCTAAGACATTTTACACTTCAGGAATCAAGTTAAGCAGAAATTTTAAAAACTCACTGGATTTCCCCTTTAATTCCACCCTGAGGTTCACTGAACAAGCACTAGGGCCTTTGATGTGTGAGACAAAGGCACAGTGTACCTCTGAGACCAGTTTAACACTCTGGACCTGTTTCAAAGCCACAGATTAAGCCTAAACCTGCACTAACAGGATTTCCTCTGATGAGTCACACGGCTCCAGTTTAGTCCAAGACTAGACTCCAAACTAGCCCTACATGTTGGAGGCTCTCTGTTCCCTGGATGGGAGAAGCCGAGAGAGGTCGGCGGGAAGAGCGAGGGAATGAGCGAAGACTTATTAGGTGCCAGGAGGCTGTCGGCACCGGTTTGAGAAACCCTACAGCCAGAGGGGGGCCAAGAGGAACCCACCCATGAAATTGCACATAATGCATCTTTAATCCCCATTTGTTACAGTATTGACTAAGGCTGGCTGTCTGCTGCCTCTGATAGGATCAATGGAAGAAGCGTAGCAGGTTTTAGGCTCACTTGAGGACTTCCCTCTTCATTTAGTCACAGTTTGAGGCCGAGTTCGGGTGTCAGCTCACACAGCCTGTGTCGTTAACGTAACCCTCACTCGGGTAGGAGCTCGGCGATGTAACAGGCCCGGCGCGATGATAGCTGTACACATAGCCACAAAGCCAGGCCTGAGGGTTAGCTGCCTTATTTACCTTCAATCCCACTGCTGAATAATTGAATCATTAACATAAACAATGTGGCTTGGTGCAAAACGCTCCACTGTAGAGAATCAGAATTGATCACAGAAGGGAACCAGATGTCCGCCTCTAAAAGCTCCCTCACAGAAAGTTATTGCATAAAGTGGTTATAAAAACGGTGCCTCTGGCCTAAAATGTATTGTTTTAAAGGCAGAGATGGACAAGCAGGGTGTGGTAATAGGGGACAGTGGAGATTGACCTGGCCAGCTGTCTAGTATGAGTCTTAGAATTCCTCCAATATACTCAGAATAATAACATTGTACTGGAGCTGCAAACAAGAAGAGAAACTACATCAAGATTAATAAACCAAGAAGAGCTACAGGAGATCTGCCAAACAAAACATTTACACTTGCAGCATTTGGCCAAAGATCTCATACAAAGTGATGTACAGTTTATCTGTACACAGGAAGGTGAAGGTAGTGTTACAGTTTATCTATAAACAGGTAGTTGAAGGTAGTGTTACAGTTTACCTGTACACAGGTAGGTGAAGGTAGTGTTACAGTTTACCTGTACACATGTAGGTGAAGGTAGTGTTACAGTTTACCTGTACACAGGTAGGTGAAGGTAGTGTTACAGTTTACCTGTACACAGGTAGGTGAAGGTAGTGTTACAGTTTACCTGTACACAGGTAGGTGAAGGTAGTGTTACAGTTTATCTGTGCACAGGTAGGTGAAGGTAGTGTTACAGTTTACCTGTACACAGGTAGGTGAAGGTAATGTTACAGTTTACCTGTACACAGGTAGGTGAAGGTAGTGTTACAGTTTACCTGTACACAGGTAAGTGAAGGTAGTGTTACAGTTTACCTGTACACAGGTAGGTGAAGGTAGTGTTACAGTTTATCTGTACACAGGTAGGTGAAGGTAGTGTTACAGTTTACCTGTACACAGGTAGGTGAAGGTAGTGTTACAGTTTACCTGTACACAGGTAGGTGAAGGTAGTGTTACAGTTTATCTGTACACAGGTAGGTGAAGGTAGTGTTACAGTTTACCTGTACACAGGTAGGTGAAGGTAGTGTTACAGTTTATCTGTACACAGGTAGGTGAAGGTAGTGTTACAGTTTACCTGTACACAGGTAGGTGAAGGTAGTGTTACAGTTTACCTGTGCACAGGTAGGTGAAGGTAATGTTACAGTTAACCTGTACACAGGTAGGTGAAGGTAGTGTTACAGTTTACCTGTACACAGGTAGGTGAAGGTAGTGTTACAGTTAACCTGTACACAGGTAGGTGAAGGTAGTGTTACAGTTTACCTGTACACAGGTAGGTGAAGGTAGTGTTACAGTTTACCTGTACACAGGTAGGTGAAGGTAGTGTTACAGTTTACATGTACACAGGTAGGTGAAGTTGGTGTTACAGTTTATCTGTACACAGGTAGGTGAAGGTATTGTTACAGTTAACCTGTACACAGGTAGGTGAAGGTAGTGTTACAGTTTATCTGTACACAGGTAGGTGAAGGTAGTGTTACAGTTTACCTGTACACAGGTAGGTGAAGGTAGTGTTACAGTTTACCTGTACACAGGTAGGTGAAGTTGGTGTTACAGTTTATCTGTACACAGGTAGGTGAAGGTAGTGTTACAGTTTACCTGTACACAGGTAGGTGAAGTTGGTGTTACAGTTTATCTGTACACAGGTAGGTGAAGTTGGTGTTACAGTTTATCTGTACACAGGTAGGTGAAGGTAGTGTTACAGTTTATCTGTACACAGGTAGGTGAAGGTAGTGTTACAGTTTATCTGTACACAGGTAGGTGAAGGTAGTGTTACAGTTTATCTGTACACAGGTAGGTGATGGTAGTGTTACAGTTTACATGTACACAGGTAGGTGAAGGTAGTGTTACAGTTTACATGTACACGGGTAGGTGAAGTTATTGTTGCAGGGCAGCAGTGTAAGCCACTACACCATGAAACCTTAAAATAATAAACTAAACTGCCACATTTACATCAAATCACCAAATATCTACCAATAGGTTGTTCCAGATGAAGTCACGTCACTATTGAATCAATTCCTACAATGTCTGGGGCGTCCAGGAGAAATCTGGAACTACACTTTGTTCTTTAAACTGGAGCTCAAGATATGATCTACTTCTTTCAACAATAAGATCTTCATGTTACTTTATATTGTATGTATGATTATTTACATCTGTTCTAATCATATCTGCTGTTCTTACTAGTAAACATACTCTTATTTTTAAGATTAAGGCTTTGAAACGTTAAGCTTCTGCCCAGTACTGTAGGTCTTTTCTTAGAATGCTGCATCCGGGCCAAGAAGCATTCAGCAGCGTTTTTAAGAGGGTACGATCTAAATGTGGTAATTTAATCTGCTCCATTAGTGAGTTTGTTGTATTGACAGCCCTGAGGTCAAAGGGCTTTTCCCACCGGACATAGTGCAGGATTTATGTCCACTCGAGCAATATACTTTAAGAGAGAACAGATGACAATTAGAGCCTGAACCATGACCATGTCAACGATAAGCCTCTTCATTTATTGGCTTGCGGTCCTCTCTATTCCCCAACCGCGCTTAGGGTAAAAATAAAGCAAGGCCAAATAAGCAGGCAATACATTTTTAAAGCGAACAAAATTAGATTAAATAAGAGACGGTGGAACAGTACTAATGAGATACAGTTGCTGAAAGAGTGTTACAAAAGTAGTCATGAACAGGGAAATAACCCAAAAGTGAAGCATCTGAACTTGAAATGATTCTAAGGAAGGAAATATAAAACTAATGAGGTGGATCTTCAGCTACAAACTGCTAGTGGTGGGTGGTTGATGGATTTTAAGGAGAGCGAGTTCCAAGTTTGGGGTGCACGAAACCAAGAAACTGGTTCTGCTTTTGCCAACTTTTCGTAGTTTTATCTCTCAAAATTCTCTGGGGTAAGTTTGCCAAATGCTTAGTGTAGGGTGTTGGAGGGTAGGGCTGCATCAGTTTTATCCACTTTTTTTTTTTTCATTGTGAGCAAACAGGAACACACCTAATTCCACTTGTCCGGTTTGTTGGTCTTTGTTTTTAAACTAGCAGCTTGTTATCAAGTAAAAGGACGTCAGCAGTGGCTCCCCTAGAAATTTTTCCAGTGGCTAGTTTTAAGTTAAGGAATCACAAACCGACACATTACCGTTACTAATTATCTGCAGAAAGCTGCACCAGCTGTAAGCTTGATGGTAAGTTGGGGTGTGAAGTCCATCCTAACTCTACGCTAAGAGTAGTTGCAAAAGAGTAGTGCAAATCTAGCAATGTACAGATTTTGGTTGCATCACAGACACGTGGGGTCTGTTTCACTTACGAGCTGCCTAAGTAGGTACTGTCTAGGTGGGCAGCTGTGTAAGTAGCAGTGTTCTCTCCTCATCTCTCCTCATAAAACAGATTACTGAGACGCTCTAGTTAGAGAGAGACTGCGTCACAGCTTGTTCCCACCCACTGACAGATGTTTTAGCATAGCTACTGGCGACCTAGCTCAGCTGGCTATCTAAAACAATAGATGGAGGCTTAAAAAGCCGCTAGTGTAAATGCTAATCCCTAGAGTATAAAAATATCTCATCTGACAAGTTTGGGGGCTCCGTTCCAATCTGTGCTGCAAACCCGCGGCTCTTTGATCTTTTCTAACTCCGATCAACGACATTAATATAAAGCAACGTGGTCAAATGGATCATACAGTTGTCATTTTTACTGCAGAACTGATTGCTGATGCGAACCAAGACCGATTATTTTTTATTTTCTCACTACAAATCAAATCTACCAGTCATTGTACTGCAGGCTATGTTCACAATTTAAGGTAGAATCTAAAACAACACTATATTGCCAAATGCATTAGCTTGTCTGCCTTCACATGTGTATGAACTTGAGTGACAGTCTTAATCTATAAGGTTTAATATGATGTCGGCCCAACCTTTGCAGCTATAACAGCTTCAACTGTCGTTCCCAGTCACTTCCACTTTGTTATAACACCACTGACAGTCCACTGTGGAATATTTAGTAGTGAGGACTTGTTACACAGGTGGCATCCTATCATGGTACCACGTTGGAGTTCCTGAGAGTGACCCATTCTTTCACTGATGTGTGTAGAAGCAGTCTGTATGTCTAGGTGCTGGTTTTATAAACCCGTGGTCATGGAAGTGATTGGAACACCTGAATTCCATGACTTGGATAGGTGAGTGAATACGTCTGGCAATATAGTGTACAATAAAACTATGTGCACCGATCAAAGTTTAGTAGCTCATGAACTTCAAAGTAGAGTCAGTTTACATTGTAACTAGGGAACGAGCAAACTTCTAGTCCACTGGTGCAGCAGGCTGCTAATGTACATTAAAATATTAATGATATTTTATTACCCCTTTAAAAAAACACACCATTCATATATCTATTTTTGTGTATTATGTCCACAAGAGGGTAAACGAATACAACAACAGTGTTGAATAAGATTTATTTTCCTCTCAAATTCATTACCAATCAAGACCCCAGGAGCAAGAAGACATCAGCACCAAACAGCTAATACAGAACCGCAAATACGGAAAGTAAAAAAGGTTAAAGGAAGCTTGTAAATCTTGTGGAAATCTCATTTTGCCACCGCCTGCCACCAATTAAAACAACTGACTCTGCCAAAGAAGAACTATTGCAGTTCCCTAAAGAGTGTTTTTTTTAAAGGAAACTTCACACAGTGTCTGTTAAAGCAGTGTCCAAGCCAAGAACCATTTAGGAATCTTTATTTTATGAGTGCAGGTGTCACTGAATGAAACTCTTGCTCACTGGTTTTTCATTAGGCCCATCTGCGTAGCTCTTTACAGGCCCATCACCTGTTTGTCTAGCACAAGAGTGCATTACCGTGGTCGCAGTGCACGACAAATTAAGTGTCCCACCGCTGCATGCTGGTGATGGGGGGCCAGGTAATGAACGCAGTGGAGAGTTGAGAGCTCAGGAAAGGATTTATTTGCAATGCGAAAACGTCCTGGGACCTCTTAGAGGAATTCCTCCAGAGAAATTAAGGAGCTCATTGATTACGCGCCAACACAGAGTGGGTGACTAACGGGCATGGAAGAGGCAGAGGATAACGATGAATGAGACCTGTCAGACGGAGCAACACACAAGGCAACCCTAATCACTTAGGGTGAAGGAACCGGAATGATGGTGGGCGGCAACTGCCGAACCATCGGTATGGCTAGACAGTGTACTGTTATCAATGTTCTCTGGTGAAATATTGAGACTGTGATGTCTGACATTGTGAACATTCATCTCATGACTTCTCACAGCGTCTTCCTTTTGAATCATGGTTCTCAGTGGCAGCACTCACACTACAATATCCTTCACGCTGAGCTTCTGCCAGGAAAGCAAGTCATCCTGCAGGCATGGTTTTGTCAGGGGGTCCCCTGTAGCACTGCCGAGGTTGCGCTTCATCCTGGTTCTGTCTTCTGGCAGTCTTGCGTCCGTCCTGGCTCATCCCGCTTGTTGTAGTGCAAGATATGCACATTTTAATCTTTGCTATATAAATCTCCTGGTATGCAGCGTAGTTTTCACAATTCACTCAAAGTATTTTACATATATAGATAAAGTTAATGAACCCATGCTTCCTGAGTGCTGCTTCTTTTGGGCTGGTTTTTGGTTCTTTGTTAGTGAGTACACAGGAGACAGAAAGTAAATCACCCTGGACTGCTCCAGTACCATCTCCCCATACTGCTCCAGTGCAATCACATTGGACTGCTCTAGTGCCATCTCCCCAGACTGGTGCATTCACCCTGGCCTGCTCCAAAATTATCTTCTCAATCACCCTGGACTGCTCCAGTGCCATCTCCCCATGCTGCTCCAGTGCAATCACCCCGGACTGCTCCAGAATCATCTCCCCATGCTGCTCCAGTGCAATCACCCCGGACTGCTCCAGAATCATCTCCCCATGCTGCTCCAGTGCAATCACCCTGGACTGCTCCAGAGTCATCTCCCCATGCTGCTCCAGTGCAATCATCTTAGACTGCTCCAGAATCATCTCCCCATACTGCTACAGTGCAGTTACCCTGGACTGTTCCAGAATCATCTCCTCTGCTCCAGTGCAATCACCCTGGACTGCTCCAGAATCATCTCCTCATACTGCTCTAGTGCATTCACCCTGGACTGCTCCAGAATCATCTCCTCATACTGCTCCAGTGCAATTTATCACCCTGAACTGCTCCAGTGCAATCATCCTGGACTGCTCCAGTGCCATCTCCCCATACTGCTCCAGTGCAATCATCTTGGACCAAGTGTCTCATTTTTTTATTTCAGGGAGAATTTGATGGATATTGGGATTAAAAAGTTGTTTATCAGAATCAGATGGTGTCACAGTTGAGTCCATGTTGCAAATGGAGCAGCGGAGACCCGCGACGTGCCAGTGATGTAAAGAATGTTATTTAATATTTTATTAGTAAGTGAAGCATGGCATGGGAGCGCTATCAGAAGCTTCTTGTGGATTCAGGGGGCTGCCAGGACATGCATACTGATTTGCCTTGCTCATGGTCAGAATGCAAGCAGATGCTGACTGGCCCTGGTCTGCCAGTTCCTGGGGAATTGGCCGTGAGATGAATCAGCGCTAAGCAAAAGGCTCTTTACCCCACCGTGTTCTGACCCTGCCTCGAAAAAAGAGAGAGAGAGAGAAAAAAAAGAAACCATAAGCCGCCAACTTTCTACAAACAACTGTTTCTTTGGCAACCTGACTTGAGACCATGTCAGTGGCACAGACGGGATCTTGGCTGGCCCTGGAGAGATGGACAGATGGACCATTAGCTGTAATGAGGTCCTACAGGGTTCTTCAGGACACTGAGCAAAGATGAGAGGCACGTTCAGGAACGTCCAAGGACAGATTCATGGAGAAATTAACACAATGCTGCAGACCTCTGAAGGAATTCTTTAGAACAGAGCAGAGAAAACGTTTTTTTTATCCATTAATGGAATTTAATGTAATGATTAACCACATTTGTATTCTTGTTTATCTCAATACAGAAGTGCAGACTTAAACCTTGTATACACATGTAAATGTAATTTCTTATATAACCTAAATTAAATAAATATAATTATGTTAATACATTAGTATAATTATGTTAATACATTAGTATAATAAGATCGAGAGTAAGGTTTATATAAGACTATAGGACAAATAGAGAAAATGCAACATTTTTCATGCCATATGTTTGTTCCCCATAGAGGATGTGTTAACATATTTTTACTAATGAAATTAACAACAGCGTGTTTAAACACTGTGTCCACTCTATTACTCTATTAAACACTCCTACTACTTGCTGGTGTAGATGTAAAGTCAGAGACAGTAGCTCATTTGCTGCACAGTTTGTGTTCCTCTAGTCCTTCATCAGTGGACACAGGACGCTGTTGTCTGGATAGTTTTGGTTGGTGGACTGTTCTCAGTCCAGCAGCACTACTGTGTCTGATCCACAGACACCAGCACATCGCACACTAACACACCATCTCCATCATGTTAGTGTCACTGCAGTTCTGAGAATGAGTCACAGCCCTAAAAATATCTGCTCTGGTGGTCCTGTGGGGGTCCTGATCATTAAAGAACAGGGTAATAAAGTATACAGAGAATCAGATGAACTACAGTCTGTAAGTGTGGAACTACACAGTGCTCCTATATGGTTATATATACGTTTAAAGTGTCCAGTGAGTACATAAAAACATAACACCTGACTGATAGGCATTTATTCTAAGCCTTGCTATGCAGTAACTACTATGAATATTCTGTAACTGTTATGAAGCTGATATGCAAGCTGTGTAAGTGATCATAGTGAGGAAATTAAGTTCTTTGCTAAACAAGCTCTGTAGTCCATCATCAATCATCTCAACTACTCTCAAAAAACATGCTGGCTTGTTATCAGTAGTGGAGTCTAATTTAAAACAACACTCAAATTCAAGTGGTTTGGCCTGTTTGGTCCATCTGTTCTTTCTGCAGATGGAGAAATTGAGGCACTTTTGAGGTAAGTAAGTATTTGAAGTGGTGAAGAAAATGAGATGTAAATGTGGCTGTTTGGAAACAGGCCAGCTGGTTGACTTGAAGTCATTAAGGCGATACGTGTGCCGTCTACTCGGAAGTAAAAACAGTCATTTTTTGGATTAAACGAGGCTAAATGTTTAAAAGCTGGCATTTGTAAACAGCTGTCCTGTGCAGTGACCAAGTTACAGGTCAAGAGATTCAGCAAATTCACTGCCAGTGCAACAGCTCAAACGGCAACAGGCTCTTGCTCGTAGCCTTCAGGCTTCAGGCCTAATTAAATCTCGCGCACATCAGCGCATTCATTTGTCACACATTAAACCGTCATGCATTAATCAGATTGTTGATGTAGTTGGCAAAGAATGATCCCACCAGAAAAATGCTCATCTGGAGGTTTACAGCCCGAACAGACGTCTAATACTTCACGCCGTAAAATAGCAAGGCACACGTCGATCCTCATTTAACCCTCTTCAAATGTATCTTCTTATACTTTTTTAATTATTTCTGACTCACTGAAACAAGTGGAGACATTGTGGGTAAAGGCTTGTAGTTTAAAATTAACTGAATTAACCAACCGAATGTCAACTATGCGCAATATTGCAGAGATATCTACTGAAGTTAGCACAATAACCAGTTCACCTGAGCCAGTTCTGCCTTGTAATACTATCATCTCTAGAGGTGATAGTGAATCGCTGTAATACCACTTTGTACCTAAAGATTTGATAGCGAGTCATTGTAGTATCACTTTGTACCTCAAGAAGTAATAGTGAACCACTGTAGTACCACTTTGTACCTGAGGAGGTGATAGCAAGTCACTGTAGTACCATTTTGTACGTGAAGAGGTGATAGTGAGTCACTATAATACCACTTTGTACTTGAACAGGTGATAGTGAGTCACTCAGCAACTGAAGAGGTGATAGCGAGTCACTATAATACCACTTTGTACCTGAACAGGTGATAGTGAGTCACTCAGCAACTGAAGAGGTGATAGTGAGTCACTGTAGTACAGCTTTGTACCTGAACAGGTGATAGTGAGTCACTCAGCAACTGAAGAGGTGATAGTGAGTCACTGTAGTACCACTTTGTACCTGAACAGGTGATAGTGAGTCACTCAGCAACTGAAGAGGGGATAGTGAGTCACTGTAGTACCACTTTGTACCTGAACAGGTGATAGTGAGTCACTCAGCAACTGAAGAGGTGATAGTGAGTCACTGTAGTACCACTTTGTACCTGAACAGGTGATAGTGAGTCACTCAGCAACTGAAGAGTTGATAGTGAGTCACTGTAGTACCACTTTGTACCTGAACAGGTGATAGTGAGTCACTGTAATACCACTCTGTACCTGAACAGGTGATAGTGAGTCACTCAGTAACTGAAAAGGTGATAGTGAGTCACTGTAGTACCACTTTGTACCTGAAGAGGTGATAGTGAGTCACTGTAGTACCACTTTGTACCTGAACAGGTGATAGTGAGTCACTGTAGTACCACTTTGTACCTGAACAGGTGATAACAAGTCACTGTAGTACCACTTTGTACCTGAACAGGTGATAATGAGTCACTATAATATCACTTTGTACCTGAAGAGGTGATAATGACTCACTGTAATACCACTTTGTACCTGAAGAGGTGATAATGAGTCACTATAATATCACGTTGTACCTGAAGAGATGATAGTGAGTCACTGTAGTACCACTGTGTACCTGAAGAGGTGATAGTGACTCATTATAATATCACTTTGTACCTGAAGATGTGATAGTGACTCACTGTAGTACCACTTTGTACCTGAAGAGGTGATAGTGAGTCACTATAATACCACTTTGTACCTGAAGAGGTGATAGTGAGTCACTGTAGTACCACTTTGTACCTGAAGAGGTAATAGTGAGTCACTATAATACCACTTTGTACCTGAAGATGTGATAGTGAGTCACTATAATACCACTTTGTACCTGAAGAGGTGATAGTGAGTCACTGTAGTACCATTTTGTACCTGAAAAGGTGATAGTGAGTCACTATAATACCACTTTGTACCTGAAGAGGTAATAGTGAGTCACTATAATACCACTTTGTACCTGAAGATGTGATAGTGAGTCACTGTAGTACCACTTTGTACCTGAAGAGGTGATAGTGAGTCACTATAATACCACTTTGTACCTGAAGAGGTGATAGTGAGTCACTGTAGTACCACTTTGTACCTGAAGAAGTGATAGTGAGTCACTATAATACCACTTTGTACCTGAAGAGGTAATAGTGAGTCACTATAATACCACTTTGTACCTGAAGATGTGATAGTGAGTCACTATAATACCACTTTGTACCTGAAGAGGTGATAGTGAGTCACTGTAGTACCACTTTGTACCTGAAAAGGTGATAGTGAGTCACTATAATACCACTTTGTACCTGAAGAGGTAATAGTGAGTCACTATAATACCACTTTGTACCTGAAGATGTGATAGTGAGTCACTGTAGTACCACTTTGTACCTGAAGATGTGATAGTAAGTCACTGTAGTACCACTTTGTACCTGAAGATGTGATAGTAAGTCACTGTAGTACCACTTTGTACCTGAAGAGGTGATAGTGAGTCACTGTAGTACCACTTTGTACCTGAAGAGGTGATAGTCAGTCACTGTAATATCACTTTGTACCTGAAGAAGTGATAGTGAGTCACTGTAGTACCACTTTGTACCTGAAGAGGTGATAGTGAGTCACTATAATACCACTTTGTACCTGAAGATGGTGATAGTGAGTCACTGTAGTACCACTTTGTACCTGAACAGGTGATAGTGAGTCACTGTAATACCACTCTGTACCTGAACAGGTGATAGTGAGTCACTCAGTAACTGAAAAGGTGATAGTGAGTCACTGTAGTACCACTTTGTACCTGAAGAGGTGATAGTGAGTCACTGTAGTACCACTTTGTACCTGAACAGGTGATAGTGAGTCACTGTAGTACCACTTTGTACCTGAACAGGTGATAACAAGTCACTGTAGTACCACTTTGTACCTGAACAGGTGATAATGAGTCACTATAATATCACTTTGTACCTGAAGAGGTGATAATGACTCACTGTAATACCACTTTGTACCTGAAGAGGTGATAATGAGTCACTATAATATCACGTTGTACCTGAAGAGATGATAGTGAGTCACTGTAGTACCACTGTGTACCTGAAGAGGTGATAGTGACTCATTATAATATCACTTTGTACCTGAAGATGTGATAGTGACTCACTGTAGTACCACTTTGTACCTGAAGAGGTGATAGTGAGTCACTATAATACCACTTTGTACCTGAAGAGGTGATAGTGAGTCACTGTAGTACCACTTTGTACCTGAAGAGGTAATAGTGAGTCACTATAATACCACTTTGTACCTGAAGATGTGATAGTGAGTCACTATAATACCACTTTGTACCTGAAGAGGTGATAGTGAGTCACTGTAGTACCATTTTGTACCTGAAAAGGTGATAGTGAGTCACTATAATACCACTTTGTACCTGAAGAGGTAATAGTGAGTCACTATAATACCACTTTGTACCTGAAGTTGTGATAGTGAGTCACTGTAGTACCACTTTGTACCTGAAGAGGTGATAGTGAGTCACTATAATACCACTTTGTACCTGAAGAGGTGATAGTGAGTCACTGTAGTACCACTTTGTACCTGAAAAGGTGATAGTGAGTCACTATAATACCACTTTGTACCTGAAGAGGTAATAGTGAGTCACTATAATACCACTTTGTACCTGAAGATGTGATAGTGAGTCACTATAATACCACTTTGTACCTGAAGATGTGATAGTAAGTCACTGTAGTACCACTTTGTACCTGAAGAGGTGATAGTGAGTCACTGTAGTACCACTTTGTACCTGAAGAGGTGATAGTCAGTCACTGTAATATCACTTTGTACCTGAAGAAGTGATAGTGAGTCACTGTAGTACCACTTTGTACCTGAAGAGGTGATAGTGAGTCACTATAATACCACTTTGTACCTGAAGATGGTGATAGTGAGTGACTGTATTACCACTTTGTACCTGAAGAGGTGATAGTGACTCACTGTAATACCACTTTGTACCTGAAGAGGTGATAGTGAGTCAATATAATATCACTTTGTACCTAAAGAGGTGATAGTGATTGACTGTAGTACCACTGTGTACCTGAAGAGGTGATAGTGAGTCACTGTAGTACAACTTTGTACCTGAAGAGGTGATAGTGAGTCACTGTAGTACAACTTTGTATCTGAAGAGGTGATAGTGAGTCACTGTAGTACAACTTTGTATCTGAGGTGGTGATAGTGAGTCACTGTACTACTACTTTGTACCTGAAGACGTGATAGTGAGTCACTGTAGTACCACTTTGTATCTGAGGAGGTGATAGTGAGTCACTGTAGTACCACTTTGTATCTGAAGAGGTGATAGTGAGTGACTGTAATACCACTTTGTACCTGAAGAGGTGATAGTGAGTCACTGTAGGACCACTTTGTATCTGAAGAGGTGATAGTGAGTCACTGTAATACCACTTTGTACCTGAAGAGGTGATAGTGAGTCACTGTAATACCACTTTGTACCTGAAGAGGTGATAGTGAGTCACTGTAATACCACTTTGTACCTGAAGATGTGATAGTGAGTCACTATAATACCACATTGTACCTGAACAGGTGATAGTGAGTCACTGAAGAGGTGATAGTGAGTCACTGAAGAGGTGATAGTGAGTCACTGATGCGGGTGCTATGAAGTTCTCTGGTCTTTAATTGTGAGCTGAAGAAAACCTGCAAATAGACCAATTCAGAAGGTCTGTAAAGATAAATGTTGGCTGTAGTTGTGGGTGGATAACACATCCAGTCAGTGATGGAAGCAGCTTGTTTAATGTACACAAAAATGTACACTTTACAGAAAATTATCCCAAAACAATTATCATCTATAAATTAAAATAATAAAATGGTGTTGTGTTTAAGGCTGTAATGTCGAATGTTTTGGGAAGTCCATAAAAGTTTGACGTGACTAGCTGTTACCTCAGAGCAGCTAGGCCTGGCTTCTGAGGCTTTTTAAAGTAAAAAAAGTTCTTCTCATTCCTGTCTACAACCAGAAAACAGGATCAGAGAACCAGGTAACACATAGACGTACTGTTTCTGTAAGAGAAGGCATTGAGAGACAGGATGCATGGGCTGAGTATTGATCATTGGGCATTTCCAGGAGTCATCAACGAGGAGTGAGCGATATACATATGTTTGTGAAGGGATCCATGACTAGTTGCAGGTGTGCCCAATAGTAAAAGGGTGGAGACAGAGAGAAGCTAGAACTGGGCTGGGCCAATTCCAGATGGAGGAGCCCCTGTGCTGTCTTTCTGGAGGGGAGACCCCATGACAGGTCCAGTTTTATAGCTTCCAAAAGCTGTTAAAGCTGCTCTGAGTAATTTGAAACCCAGTGAACGATCATAGCAGATAAAGAATACTAATAAGATTGCCTTTAAACTCTGCAGTGAAAATGAATATATATATTGCGCTGATTAAATGACAAGAAATAAATTAAGTACAATTAACTTTGCAGTTGTCAATGAGAAGATCTGTTTAACCGCACACAGGTTTACTATAATCAACAACTATGACGTTAGGAGTATGTAGTATTTTATAAGGAATATACAGAGGTGCACAATAGATGTTCCATCAACAGATTACTAGGAAGGTTCTGTTTTCTCCAATACTCTGATTTAATACTTCACCAATAATTCTGCGAAATCCTGATGTACCAGTAGAGCACTACCACCATTATCCACCTGGAACAAGGTCCGTTGTTGTTGTGCCCCCAAAGCAAGGTCAGTTTTTGGACCTCGGTGTATCTAAAACTTTGCATATGAGTTCAATATGAATGATTACTCACCTGTAGTTCAGTTGGTGGAAAGTGTTGATTCCAAACCTCCAATCCAATGCATATTTATGTGGAGATATTTTATGAATAAGATAAAAATCAAGATATTGTTCTGTGGAAAGATGTTTGCCTTGTTTTTTTTATTGAATGACTACAGAAATGCAGTTAAAGCTGTAAGTCAGACCTAATTTATTATGTAACTTAACTGTAATTAATGTTCATAATTATGTAACTACATTTAACTATACTAACAGAACAATAATAAGTAAATAAGCCTATGAACTAATAGTTTATGGTTAATATTCTCAATATTGTATAATGAATTGCATAGTTTATTAGCATTTATTACTGTCTAAAATAATGTCCCTATAACTCCATTCCAACTCCAGATTGTCCGGAGTGATTGTGTGATATGGGCTTGTGTACAGCTTTTTGATTGGATGCACCCATAGAGAATGAATAGGGTGCAAAAATACGTGTCCATCTAAGGTACTTCCGTTCAACCAGCAGACCACATTTTGCAAACACTGACTCAGGGCAGACCCCCGACCACAAATGCAGTGTTGGTTTGACCTGCACTCGGCTGTTTGTTGTTTTTTTCCCATCGAATCCTATTCATTTCAAACCCGCCCAAACATCATGGTTTCATTCAACCTACAGCCACTGAACTGCAGCTACTCACTCAGGGCAGGTCTGCAAGCACTGATCCATAGACACACTGACCCGCACTCCTCTATTTGTCACTTATTCACCCCTCGTTTTTCGATATGCGTAGGTTTCACAACCATCCTGCATTTCCTTCAGGTAATGCACTTTTTTAGTTTATTGTTAATATTGTTAATATAATAACTTGCATGGTTTATTACTATTTATCACTATTATACGAAAGTTTATGTATATAACACTTTTATATTTTTTATACAGAAATATATATATATATATATATATATATATATATATATATATATATATATATATATATATATATATATACCCACACTGTAATAAATACTTGCAGCAGAGACAGTATTTTACTGTTATTTTACAGTGCATCTACTGTAATTTGTTTTAACAGTATTGTACTGTAAATTTAATTACATTATATGACATGAATGAGCTGAAAGAATCTTAACTCGGTCCAATAGGCTGGCCCCGCCCATTGCATATATTTTGTCACTTAAATGAGTAGAAGCAGTTTGGACAGTTTAATAAAAAAGGGTTATCATTAAAAAGAAACAGTGGTTTGTAACCACCAGTACGACTGAGATGACTGGACTGTAAAGGGATGATGGTTCATATTTCAAAAGGTTAACAGAAAATACTGTATTGTGCTGATAAATTACAGTTATTTGCTGTTATTGGGAAACAAATTGCATTACTGTTAAATTACATATACTGTGTGATTATTTGACTGTATTTTACAATTATAAAAACAGTAAGATACTGGTGTATATCCCCAGTAAATTTACAGCAATTCATTATAGTGCATCTAAGGTACTTTATATATATATATATATATATATATATATATATATATATATATATATATATATATATATATACGGAAAATACAAAAGTGCTATATACATAAACGTTTGTATAATAGTAATAATATATATATATATATATATATATATATATATAGCTTGTGTAAACAAATATGTTATTAAACTGGATTTGACAATATCTATTGAGTCAACATTGCTAATAGCATCTGGATTTTTTTCAAAGTTTATTAACAGCAACAAAAAAAATTGTTTAAGCCAATCGTGCATGTTAAATGCTCTACTTCTCTCTTCCAGCAATGAAGTGCTTCCTATGGAACAGATGCTTCTTCATACAGAATATTTGTGGCCATTAATTAATGACCTGTTCGCTCTTTCTCACATCACTTATTGGCGGTACCTCATCAGGAAGTGGTTGAAGGCTTTTAACTTTATTCTAATTAGATGAAGGGAAGCACTTCAGATTGTTAAGAGAACTCGAATTGCTGTTGCTCTTTATAGTGAGCAAAGTATCCTCATAATTAATAGGCCAATTTATTTATATAGCTCTCTCTCAATGATAATTAAGCACCTGTTGTGTGTCTCACTTCTAAGTACATGTCTAGCTCTCTCTCTCTCTCTCTCTCTCTCTCACTCTCTCACTCTCCAGAGTACTGGCAGTCCTCTCCGCTCAGCTCCTGCATCTGTGAGTATGAATGATGCAAGTGTAAACCTGGAAGTTCATTCCTCCTTCTTTTTTCAATTAAAGTGAATTAATGAAGTCATATCTGCGCAGATCTCCACCAACAACGACACATGTGCAGCTTCTCGGGCTTCTCGTTTCAAAGCCGGGATAAAACAGTGCTGTGAACTCTGGAGACGACACTTGTCGTGCAGTGTCTCTGAAGGCTAATTGCTTTTGTGCTAATTAGGGGTGAAATTGGTTAAAATAAATAAGCGCTTTAATCAGTCGAGCGAGGCCTGCAGGCACGGTTCTGGGAGGGAGCCGAAGGGGAGAGGCAGTGGGGAAAGCAAAACATACACGACTGTTCTGCCAAAATGGAAAAGGTGACCTTGAGACGGCAGCTTTGTGTTGGCCTTTTATTAATGTGCCGATGCCTCACACACATTCTGTGGAGTTTTCAGGATTAAATATGCCTTTGTTTTATTTTTTTAAATATTCTTTGTTTTTTTAAATTGATGAGGTTCTGGATAGAGATACATGCTAATTCTGATATTCAAGCATCTGTCGGAGTTAATGAGCAATTCTAGACAAAGCGCCGGGAAGCAAAACCTGTTTTTAGTTTTCTTCTCTGAGATCTGTTTCTCAGAAAAGTACAGAACCTGTGCACAATCAGGGTCACAGAGGTGCCAAGAGTTTGGCAGTTTAAGGAAGTCTTAGAAGGACTGTTCCTTAAAAGCTTTCTCTAGAACACATTTAAGAAAAGCTTAGGCGGATATTGATGGATCTGGTCCATGTTATCAGCTCTACTGACCATATAGAAGCTACACTTACAGACTGTAGTTCATCTGATTCTCTGTATACTTTATTACTCTGTTCTTTAATGATCAGTACCCCCACAGGACCACCACAGAGCAGCTCCACTGACCATATAGGAGCTACACTTACAGACTGTAGTTCATCTGATTCTCTGTATACTTTATTACTCTGTTCTTTAATTATCAGGACCCCCACAGGACCACCACAGAGCAGCTCCACTGATCATATAGGAGCTACACTTACAGACTGTAGTTCATCTGATTCTCTGTATACTTTATTATCCTGTTCTTTAATGATCAGGACCCCCACAGGACCACCACAGAGCAGCTCCACTGATCATATAGGAGCTACACTAACAGACTGTAGTTCATCTGATTCTCTGTATACATTATTACTCTGTTCTTTAATGATCAGGACCCCCACAGGACCACCACAGAGCAGCTCCACTGATCATATAGGAGCTACACTTACAGACTGTAGTTCATCTGATTCTCTGTATACTTTATTATCCTGTTCTTTAATGATCAGTACCCCCACAGGACCACCACAGAGCATGTACTTTTGGGTGGTGGGTCATTCTCAGCACTGCAGTGACACTGACGTGGTGGTGGGTTAGTGTGTGTTGTGCTGGTGTCAGTGGATTAGACACAACAGTGCTGCTGCTGGAGTGTTTAAACACCTCAGCGTCACTGCTGGACTGAGAATCATCCATCAACCAAAACTATGAAGCGTCCTGTGGGCAGTGTCTTGTGGGCAGTGTTCTGTGGCCACTGATGAGCTATGACTAGGGATGTGTCTCAAACCCTAGTGAGTGTGTAAGTAGGCTGTCTAGGTAGCAGCTGTGTAAGTAGCAGTGTTCTCTCCTCATCTCTCCTCATGAAACAGATTACTGAGACTCTCTAGTTAGAGAGAGACTACGTCACGACTTGTTCCCGCCCACTGCAGCACGCGACCGGTGGTTTAGCTGGTTTCTAAGCTACCAGCCGGCATCCAAAACAATAGCCTAAGGCTTAAAAACGGCTAGCATAAATGCTAATGGCTCGAGTATAAAACTGCTAAATGGTGAAGGACTTTTTGTGTGATCATATGACCAGAAACACATTAAAACTCCAGAGAATCAAAATAACTTACATTTTAAAACCACTTCACTACTTGTAGATTTGCCTGTGTTGCATCATGGGATTGCCTCAGCAGCTGAGGATGCATTCAATGCTTCCCTAAAATCAGGTTAAAATAAGGTTTCTCAGTAGACAGCATGTTTAAGGTATGTAAGAATTGGGACAGCCTACATGTCGGGAGCGCATACTATGATGTAAAATGCTGCCTATGTAGGGAGCTCACTAGGTTTTGAGATACACCCAAACATTGTAACCATCATTGGTCACATACTTCTATGCATTCTTTGCGTCGGCATGGATGTTGAGCAATGCACACACTAGAGCAGAGGTCACTAATAGGTGGACCGCGGTCCGGGTCTGGGAGAAGGATTTAATTCTGACCGCGGAGCTTTTCTTGTCTTTATGGTATACAGGCAGCGCAGTGAACCAATCGCGTGCATAGTAAAATCAGCAGAAGCGCTCCTCAGCCAATCAGATCTGTGCAGATTCGAGAGTGTGGCGCGCACACAGGCAAGAAGCAGCAGTCAGAGAACAAAGCGAGTCTTTTGCTCTACAAAAAGAAAAGTCGATGGCAAAAAACGACTTTTCAACCAGGAATGGACCGAGACAGAGATGTTTATACTTCCCACAAACAGCTCCAAACCAACATCTCATATGTTCTGAGACCGTGTCACTAATCAAAAGCAGCCACATATATCCATCCATCTATCCATCATCTTTCACTTTATCCCAATATTCGCAGTCAGCATCATCAGCATCATCCCAGCATCATCAGGCGAAGGTGGGGTACACCTGGGACAGGTTGCCAGTCCTGGACATCTCATATGAGTGTGGTCCTAACACAATTTCAGCCTAGGTTTAAAGGCCTGGCGGGACAACCAACAGCTCACTTCTCTCACTGAACAAGAGAAAGTGTGGAGGAATAGAAGAGGGAGATAAACTGTTAAGATGTGAAACTCAGTTAACAAGACTATCATTTTAAATGTAGCTCTTATTTTTACTTAAAGTGATGATAAAAGCATTTATTAAGTTCAGCATTTTAGTTCAGCATTTAATCAGTAAATATACTGAAATTTACTGAACGGTATGTGTGATGTGTTGGTGTTTCAGTAGTTGATGGTATAAAATGCTGATACTAGACTACTTCAGTAAACAGGATACACCACTGAATCAGAACACACGTTAGAAATGATGACGGTCTAGACCTTGTCCTGAGGAAATCTCCTCTAACTGGACCATACTGAACTATAATAAAACACCCAAACGTTTCCGCTCAGTCTCCTCTCAGCCGTCTTGTAGCTACAGTGTGTGCCTGTGCTGGTTGCGTCATATCTATTCATTTTTCATTGTGTCTATATGGAAAAGCTTGTGTTTAGCTTGAACTACTGGCTACACTGTCCCCGATGTACTAATATCCCGTGGTTCTGTCCGTATCCCTAAGCTTTTTAGAAAGCTCCACCCGTATCTGTATTTAATGCTGAGCATAAATGAGTCATGTGGCGGAGGAGAGGTGGAGGCACCACGTTTCCCACCAGTACCTGACAGGTGCTTCCCCTCTGATCACGCACAGGTGTGAGGAATCTTTAATACGGGCTCTTTCTCTCTAGTGTGGGAGAGGAGAGAGACAGGCCTGCATGCTGAACGCTGTAGAGAGGGTGTTTAAGAAGAGGATGAAGGGCTCTGCTGAGTAAGCCATGTTTGGTTTTGGGTTTATTTCACGCTAATAGGTAAATAAAGCACTTGGCTCAGGTGTGCTGGGTTGTCTTTGTGTGTCTTTAAGTCTTGTCAGGTTTTCCAGTCATTGAGCTTGGCCACTCCCCTGGAGCTGTTCAGTACCTACACACTGAAAATTCTCTAGCACAGACATCAGTCAGGGCCAGTCTTATGCATTCTGCTCCCAGAATGGTAAAGAGGCTGGTGTTAAAAGCACCCCTGCAGTTTTCTAGTCTGTGATTGGGCCGTCGCTTTAAGCCAGAGCTTTCTGATGTAGCACAGAACGTTTGACTAGTGTTTTCTTTAATGATATATTGGTATAATAATATAATCATGAGCAGAAACAAAGAGGAACAGCTTCTCTGACATGTGAGTGAGGAGTGAGAAGGAAATGGAAAACCGGAGCAGAGCTGGAGTAAAAGAAATGATCCACTCCTTCCACACGCACTGTCTCTGACTTTACATATACAAGGTGGCCCAACAAGGTAGGAGTGTAATAAAGTGGACAGTGAGTAGACATTTACTTGTGTACAGGTAAACTGTAACACTACCTTCACCTACCTGTGTACAGGTAAACTGTTACACTACCTTCACCTACCTGTGTACATCTAAACTGTAACACTACCTTCATCTACCTGTGTACAGATAAACTGTAACACTACATTCACCTACCTGTGTACAGATAAAGTGTAACTCTACCTTCACCTACCTGTGTACATCTAAACTGTAACACTACCTTCATCTACCTGTGTACATCTAAACTGTTACACTACCTTCATCTACCTGTGTACAGATAAAGTGTAACTCTACCTTCACCTACCTGTGTACAGATAAAGTGTAACTCTACCTTCACCTACCTGTGTACAGATAAAGTGTAACTCTACCTTCACCTACCTGTGTACAGATAAAGTGTAACTCTACCTTCACCTACCTGTGTACAGATAAACTGTAACACTACCTTCACCTACCTGTGTACATCTAAACTGTAACACTACCTTCATCTACCTGTGTACAGATAAACTGTAACACTACATTCACCTACCTGTGTACATGTAAACTGTAACACTACCTTCACTTACCTGTGTACAGATAAACTGTAACACTACATTCATCTACCTGTGTACAGATAAACTGTAACACTACATTCACCTACCTGTGTACATGTAAACTGTAACACTACCTTCACTTACCTGTGTACAGATAAACTGTAACACTACATTCATCTACCTGTGTAGAGGTAAACTGTAATACTACCTTCACCTACCTGTGTACAGATAAACTGTAACACTACATTCACCTACCTGTGTACAGGTAAACTGTAACACTACCTTCATCTACCTGTGAAGATGCTTGTTTTTCTCAGGACAGCGATGGTGTGTAACTGAGCCAGGTTCAGACTGAACTCCTCTCATTCTAAATGAAGTCCTCGCTCCTCATACAAGACTACGAACTTACATAAACTGCATGCAGTTCCATAAATAGACAGACCCCTGCCTGGAACATGCTTCTCTGGAATGATCCCCCTAAGCCGGCCGGCGCTCTGCTCCTTTTCCGAACTTTTCCGAAAAGGAGTGAGCGTTATCTGTTATCGGGCCCTGACCAGAACGTGTTGTGGACTTTGATTTAATCCGTGTTGAAATGCCAAAGTCTTTATTCATCATCGCACCCTGAAAAAGACCAACCCGGCCGCCCACGTCCTGCGGCTGTTACTGGGGCTCAGCCCAAATCCTGAGCCTCCACTTAGATCAATAAGATATCAGCCGCGTTCCATCTGCGGTCACCTTCTGGTGATCCCTACCAAATTCAATGGAAATAGAGGTCCTGAAACAAGTGGGCTACGCTAAGCACGTTCTCCGCATGCCTACCGGTGGGGGTTCACGGGTTAAGCCTCTTTATCTATAACAAGCTGCTAATAAGGCGAGGTTGGCTCTTTCGTACGGCGGCAACCTCGAGAACGTGATTCCGTGCGGCCCGGCAAAATGTCAGCGCTGGAATTTGATTGACAGGATTCACAATGCATCGGAAGAACAAAGGTTTCCTGAATGTCAGGCTCGCAGCGCAGAATGCACAAGCCTTGCTCATCCTTGGCTGCAGCGTGGGCATTGGCCGTGCTCCTTTCACGCAGGATTTGAGCGGCACGCATTAATTAGTTTTCTTAATTAACCCGGCGTATGTAAACATTAATATTCCGGCTTCGGAAGATAGCGGGAGCTGGCCTCCACTCCCGCCGCTGAATAAGGTGACTCTGCGACTTCCATTGAAGGCCTGCTAAAGAATCTCACCCAAAGATATTCTGTGTTGTCACTATTGTAATTACCATTCACTTGTGGTCGTAATTGTCATGTAAATAGGTTTCGGGCATGTAAGTAAACAAATAGGAAAAATTAATCACTGCTGAATTGATTGATTTCCTCTGCCAGGCTGACAACTTATTCAATCAACTGCCTCTGTCAGCGTGCCGTCAGAAACTTAAACAATGCCGAACAATGTCTATATCCCCATTCTAAGAGCAGTAATCAGTAATCTAGCCATTATTTTGATGGGATCACAGTTAAGAAACAGGTGAAACTTAACAATAACAAACATCGCAAAGCTTTTTAAAAATTCCCGAATTGTCATATTGCTGTGGTTGTTGAAGTGATATTGTGATTAATGCAGAAATTAATGTTTGGGAAAATCCGGGTGTGTCACCCTTCATCAGATAGATACTGCATTGATCCCAGAGGGAAATTCAAGATCTCCTCATTTAACCCATCTGTGCAGTGAAACACTCACATATACACACAATAGGGGGCAGTGAGCACTCTTGTCCAGAGCAGTTGGCAGCCTTTTCCACAGCACCTGGGGAGCAGGCAGGGGTTAGGTTTGCTAAAGGGTACTTCAGTCATGTCCTATCAGTTCATGGGATCGAACCAGCAACCTTCCAGTCACAAGGCTGGCTCCTTAACCTCCAGCCTCCAACCTCCAACCTCCATCACAGACACATTTGCCCTGTAAAGAGAATACAATAGTTAAAATCAGCCTCCTGAGAAACACATCAAATCATAGCAGGCTAAAGCATACTGACACAGTGGGCGGACCAACAGAAGATGACATGACTGAGATAAAAGCGACTCCTGAGACAAGGACAAACAAGCAGGCAGAAGCATCGTGCCTTGGTGGGTGTGTCTTACATTTGAAGTAACACAAGACACATGCTTTGAAATTTTGACTAAGCACTTTTCAGCTTTTCTAGTAAAAACATAGTAGCAAATGCACAGAAACGTGACTTATTTGTATTAGTTTTTGGACTAAACATTACTTTTACAGTTACACCCTTTAACCTGAGGACGAACTGAAGGCATTTTTTTATATATCGTCGCTGTCCAAAGAAATACATGTCTCCGAAATGGCAACTTTACAGGAGAGAACAAAAACCTTCTTCACTTTTGATGTAAGTCAATGGAACCAGAATTTTTTCTATCAGTCTATTCATCATGAAATTTTCCCACAGTATAAAGATCAGGTGTCATGTTTAAATTATGTAGATAAATAAAAATAGACAAATATGGAGATATTGGACATTGGACAGCGACAATATGTAGTTCAAAATATTTCAAATTTAACAGAATGTAAAGAGTTTTGTTGGTGCGTCAGACGTCTATGTAGCGTGTTGCAGAGATATCTACTGATGTTCATCAAGCTAACCTTTGTCTTGTAAAGCCACTTTATACTTTAAGAGGCAAGAGTGAGTCAATGTACTCTGGAGTGGAATCAGTCCAACATGTGAGGATGAGGAAGTAGTGCAATCATGTTGAAGGTGCTGCTCCTGGATAGATCATTTAAGAAGTAGCCAATGAAAGAACAGTAAACACAATGATGGCCCTTGACAAGTGACCACTATGACCACACAAAAAACAAAAAAGAAAACAAAATAAAGATAGCTGTTTTGGAGACACTCTTGGAGGGTAAAGGGGTGAAGTTTAATGCAGAACTTTGATGTTACCCTTCTAGACTGATAAGGAGTGAAGAGGTAGGACTTTAGTGGTACGTCGTCCCCTATTTGTTTGAAGTATGAGCTCAACAAGTTGCATCAACTTACAAACAGCTTCTTGACAATGGCAGATAACAACAGTTGCTAAGTAAAGTGATTGTATGGGTGTGGTCAAGAAGGCGGAGCTTGGTGGAAAGTGTGATGATTTGATTGGCCATTATAAAAAGAATTGTGTCAATGAATATTCTGTCCCCATTTGATTGAGTGGGCTTAACACCAATCTGGTGAAGCCCAGGCCTACATTTATACCCCTGCCTCCCACGTCTGTCTGGACTGTTCCTGATATGGAAATGTAAGCATTAAAGCTGCCTCTTGTCATAGCTGCTTTCGTTGTACTTGCCACACATGAATCAATATAAAATTAATTAATATAAGTCTAAAATGCTGCCCTGTGGTGGACTGTTGGCCTGTCCTGTGCGTTTCCCTCCTTCCCTCCTGCCCAGTGGACACTGGGATAGCCTCCAGTATCTTATGATCCAAAAGGATGAGTAGTTTAGAAGATGAATGAATTAAAGAATAAATAAATAAATCTAAAATGTCAGTTTATGTTCATACTGTGTGTGTGCATGTCACTTGGAGGAGCATCTCTGTACATGAAATTACATACCTTTCGGGGGCAGTCATGGGCTGGAGGTTCAGGGACCAGCCTTGTGACCAGAAGGTTGCTGGTTCAATCCCCTGAACTGACAGGACATCACTAAAATGCCCTTGAAGCAAGACACCTACCCCCCAACAGCTCCCCAGGTGCTGTGCCCACAACTCAGGAGAGATGTGCTCACTGTGGTTGTAGTTTTTTAAACCAAGATAGCTAAAGCAAATGTTTGAGAGCAACTTATTAAGAGTAAACTAATTAGATTACATGCTCTTGTGTTTGATTAGAGTGAAAACCACAATCAGACTTTCGTTACTGTGCCTCTAAGGCTGATACATGTGAATGAGCTCTGTTCTGATTGGCTGCCCTGTATTGTACCTGCCTCATAAAGCAGTCCAGGTTGAAACACTCCTTCAGAGAGTATGGGAGGGGCTAAAGCTGAATATGCAAATGTATATGTAAATACATATGTTCCTGTGAAGTCATTTGAAAGAAGATCAGCACTGTTTACATTATAGATCAAGCTCTATTTTAATAAGAGCAAGTGTTTTTTAGACATTTGGACCTTAGGGCAGTTCTTAGGGCATCAGGAATCTGCTGTCCTGGTCTGCAGGGTCACCACAACCTTAATGAATGATGATGTAATATATTGCCTCGGCTCCTCGGGGGCGGGACAACAAATCAGGGCTGATGACTTGAGCCCCGCTGACACACGGAGAGGCTGATAAATCAGAGAGGTGGGCTGCTCTTAATTACCTCTCGGCCCGCCGCTGGAGGAGCTGCACGGTGACGAAGCAAGAGGCAGCAGAGGATTCGCTGAAGCGTAGGCTGGAGGAGACAGAGGCGGATACACGGCGCTTGGACAGATCAATCGTCCACTCTGAGAACCCTTCAGATCATCTTTCACCTCCCTGAGGCCATCCCTGCACCTCAAACCCTCCCCAGCAGAGAGAGAGAGATGAGAGAGAGCGATGAGAGAGACAGAGAGGTGAGACAGAGAGAGAAGGACCGAGAGAGAGGCAAGAAGTGAGAGAGGTGTGACAGAGAAAGAGAGAGAGAGAGAGAGAGCAAGGAGAGAGAGAGAGAGAGAAAAGAAAGAGATCAAATGAAAGGTACAGCAGAAAGAATAAATAAAGCACCCAGAGGCATAAACACAAAAAACAGTAGAGATAAAACAAAGAGGAAAAAGATGAGAGCCAGGTAATAATAGAAAACAGAACAGATAGAAAGACAGGGGAGAAGAGGAGGAGTGAGAGAGAGTCAGTCAGAGAGGAGAGCAAGAGACAGCCAGAAAGCGAGAAGAGAGAGAGTTGAGAGAGTCAGTGAGAGAAAGAGGGAGAAGGTAGTGAGAGAGAAACAGTAGGAGAGAGTAGTGTGTCAGTGAGAGAAAGAAGAAGAGAGTAGTGTGTCAGTGAGAGTGTAGTGAGAGGGAGAGAGTAGTGTGTCCAGTGAATGAATGCTGTAGTGAAGAGGGAGAGAGAAGTGGTGTGTCAGTGAGAGTGTAGTGAGAGGGAGAGAGTAGGTGTCAGTGAAAGGTGTAATGAGTGGGAGAGAGTAGTGGTGTCCAGTGGAAGTGGTGGTGAGAGGGAGAGAGTAGTGTGGTCAGTGGAAGTGTATGTGAGGAGGGAGAGAGTCAGTGTGTCAGTTGAAAGTGTAGTGAGAAGGGAGAGAGTAGTGTGTCAAGTGGAGAGTGTAGTGAGAGGGAGCGAGGAGTGAGTGTGTCAGTGAGAGTGTAGTGACGAGGGGATGAGAGTAGTGTGTCAGTGAAAGTGTAATGAGTGGGGGAGAGTAGGGTGTCAGTGAAAGTGTAGTGAGAGGGAGAGAGTAGTGTGTCAGTGAAAGTGTAATGGAGTGGGAGAGAGTAGTGTGTCAGTGGAAGTGTAGTGAGACGGGAAGAGAGTTAGTGTGTGTGTCAGTGAAAGTGTAGTGAGAGGGAGATGAGTAGAGTGTCAGTGCGAGTGAAGGTGGAGAGGGAGAGAGTAGTGTGTCAAGTTGAGGAGTGTAGTGAGAGAGAGAGAGTAGTGTGATCAGTGACAAGTGTAATGAGTGAGAAGGTAGGGTGTCCAGTGAACAGTGTAGTGAGAGGGAGAGAGTAGTGTTTGGTCAGGGAAACGTGTGAATGAGTGGGAGGAGAGTAGTGTGTCAGTGAAAGTGAAATGGAGTGGGAGAGGAGTAGTGTGTCAGTGAAAGTCGTAATGAAGTTGGGAGAAGAGTAGTGTGTGTCAAGTGAGAGTGTAGTGAGAGGGAGGAGAGTGAGTGTGTCAGTGAAAGTGTCAGTGGAGAGGGAAGAGAGATAGTGTGTCAGTGAAAGTGTAGTGAGAGGTGACAGAGTAGTGTGTCCCAGTGAAAGTGTAGTGAGAGGGAGAGAGTATGTGTGTCAGTGAGAGGGTAAGTGAGAGGGAGAGAGTAGTTTGTGTCAGTGAAAGTGGTAGTGAGAGGGAAGAGAGTTAGATGTGTCAGTGAAAGTGAAATGAGAGGGAGAGAGTAGTGTGTCAGTTTGAAAGAGTAATGAGTGGGAGAGAGTAGTGTGTCAGTGAAAGTGTAGATGAGAGGGACGAGAGTAGTGTTGTCAGTGAGAAGTGGTAATGGTAAGTGGTAGGAGAAAGTAGTATGTCAGTGAAAGTGAAGTGAGAGTGGAGAGGAGTAGTGTGTCAGTGAAAGTGTAGAATGATGCGAGAGTAAGGGTGACAGTGAAAGTGTATGTGAGAGGGAGAGAGTAGTAGTGTGTCAGTGAAAAGTGATAATGGAGTGGAGAGAGATAGATGTGTCAGTGAAAGGTGTAATGAGTGGGAGAGAGTAGTGTGTCAGTGAAAGAGTAGAATGAGTGGGAGGAGAGTAGTGTAGTCAGTGAACGTGTAGTGGAGAGGGAGAGAGTAGTGTGTCAGTGAAAGTGTATGTGAGAGGGAGAGAGTAGTGTGTCGTGAAGCGTAGTCGTGAGGGAGATGAGTAGTGTGTCAGTGAGAGTGGAGTGAGAGTGGGAGGAGAGAGAGAGTAGTTGTGCCATGTGTAGAGTGTAGTGAGAGGACGGAGAGTTAGTGTGGCAGGTGTGTCAGTGAAAAGTGTAGTGCAAGAGGGAGAGAGTAGTGTGTCAGTGAAAGTGTAATGAGAGGTAGAGAGTAGTGAGTCAAGTGAAAGTGTAATGAGTGGGAGAAGAGTAGTGTGTCAGTGAAAGTGTAATGGAGATGGGAGAGAGTAAGTAGTAGTCAGTGAAAGTGTAGTGACGATGGGAGAGAGTAGTGTGTCCAGTTGAAAGTGTAGCTGAGAGGGAGGAGAGTAGTGTGTCGTGGAAAGTGTTAGTTGAGAGGGAGGAGAGTAGGGGTGTGTCAGTGAGAGTGTAGTGAGAGTGGGAAGAGAGTAAGTGTGTCAGTGACGAGTGTTATGAGGAGAGGGAGAGAGTAGTGTGTCAGTGAGAGTGTTGTGAGAGGATAGAGTAGTGTGTCAGTGAAAGTGTAATGAGTGGGAGAGAGTAGTGTGTCAGTGAAAGTGTAGTGAGAGGGAGAGAGTAGTGTGTCAGTAAGAGAAAGAAGGAGAGATTAGTGTGTCAGTGAAAGTGTAGTGAGAGGGAGAGAGTAGTGAGTCAGTGAAAGTGTAGTGAGAGGGAGAAAGTAGTGTGTCAGTAAGAGAAAGAAGGAAAGAGTAGTGTGTAGTGTGTCAGTAAGAGAAAGAAGGAAAGAGTAGTGTGTAGTGTGTCCAGTAAGAGAAAGAAGGAAAGAAGTAGTGTGTAGTGTGTCATGTAGAGAAAGTGGGTGTGGTGGTGTGTGGTAAAGGATAGAGTAGCTGTGTAGTGTGTCAGTCAGAGAAAGAAGGAGAGTGTAGTGGTGTAGTGGGTCAGTAAGAGAAAGAAGGAGAGAGTAGTGTGTAGTGTTGTCAGTCAGAGAAAGCAGGAGAGAGTAGTGTGTAGTGTGTGTCAGTAAGAGAAAGCAAGGAAAGCAGTAGTGTGTAGTGTAGTCAGCAGTAAGGAGAAAGAAGAGATGAGGTAGTGTTGTAGTGTAGTCCAGTGGAGAGAAGAGAGGATGAAGAGTAGTGTGTAGTTGTGTCCAGTAAGGGAAAGAAGGAGGAGATGTAGTGTGTACAGGTGAAAGTGTAGTGAGTGGGAGAGATGTAGGTGTGTCAGTGAAACAGTGTAGTCGTGAGGGAGGAGAGAGTAGTGTGTCAGATGAGAGTGTAGTGCGAGGGGAGAGAGTAGTGTGTCCATGTGAAAGTGTAGTGAGCTGGAGAGAGTAGTGTCGTCAGTGAAAGTTGTAATGAGAGGGAGAGAGTAGTGGGTCAGTGAAAGTCGTATGGAGTGGGAGAGAAAAGTAGTATGTACTGTGAAAGTGTAGTGAGTGGGAGGCGAGGTGAGAGGTGTAGTGTGTCGAGTGAAAGTGTAGTGAGAGGGAGAGAGTAGTGTGTCATGTGAGGAGTGTAGTGAGAGGGAGAGAGTAAGGTGTCAGTGAATGAAAGTGTAGATGAGTGGGAGGAGAGTATGTGAGTCAGATGAAAAGTGTAGTGAGAGGGATGAGAGTAGGTGTGTCAGTGAAAGGTGTAAATGAGTGGGAGAGACGTAAGTGTGTCAGTGAAAGTGTTAATGAGAGCGGATGAGAGTAGTGTGTCCAGTGAAAAGTTTGGTAATGGAGTGGGAAGAAAGTAGTATGTCAGTGTGAAAGTGTTAATGAGAGGGAGAGAGTAGTGTGTCAGTGAAAGTGTAGTGAGTGGAGAAGGGAGAGAGTTAGTGGTGTCAGTGAGAGTGTTGTATAGTGAGAGGGAGTGAGTTGGGATAGTGTGTCAGTGAAAGTGTATGAGTGGGAGAGAGTAGTGTCTCAGTGAAAGTGTAGTGAGAGGGAGAGCAGTAAGTGTGTCAGTGAAAGTGTAAGGAGAGGGAGAGAGTAGTGTGTCCAGTGAAAGTGTAGTGAGTGGGAGAGGGTAGTGAGTCAGTGAAAGTGTTCGTGAGTGGGGAGGAGAGTAGTGTGTCAGTGAATGAAAGTGTATTGAAGCGGGAGAGAGTAGTGTGTCAGTGAAAGTGTAAAGTGATGGGAGAGAGTAAGTGTTGTCAGTGAATAGTGTAATGAGTTGAGGATTGAGAGTAGTGTGTCAGTGAAAGTGTAATGAGAGGGAGAGAGTAGTGAGGTATGACAGTGAAAGTGTAGTGAGTGGGAGAGAGTAGTTATGTCAGTGAACAGTGTTAGTGAGTAGGGAGAGAGTAGGGTGTCAGTGAAAGTGTAATGAGTGAGAGTAGGGTGTCAGTGAAAAGTGTAGATGAGTTGAGGGAGAGAGTAGTGTGTCAGTGAAAGTGTAATGAGTGGGAGAGAGTAGTGTGTCAGTGAAAGTGTAAATGAGTGGGCGGAGAGAGTAGTGTGGTCAGTGAACAGTGTAGTGAGAGGGAGGAGGAGTATGTGTGTCAGTGTAAGTGTTGTGAGGAGGGAGGAGAGTATAGTGTGTCAGTGAAAGGTAGTGAGAGGGGTGAGTGTGTGTAGTGAAAAGTGTTAGTGAGAAGGGAGAGAGTAGTGCTCCCCCCGGCTGCTGTGCGCTGTAAAGTGAGGGGAGAGAGTAGTGTGTCAGTGAGAAGTGTAGTGAGAGCGGAGGAGAGTAGTGTGTCAGTGAAAGTGTAATGAGAGGCGAGAGAGTATAGTGTGTCAGTGAAAGTGTAATGATGTGGGAGGAGGAGTAGTGTGTCCAGTGAAAGTGTAATGAGTGGGAGAGAGGTAGTGGTGTCAGTGAAAGTTAATGAGAGGAGAGAGTATGTGTCAGTGAAAGTGTATGGGACGTGGGAGAAAGTAGTGTAGTATGTCCAGTGAACAGTGTAGTGAGAGGGATTGAGAGTAGTGTGTCAGTGAAAGTGTAGTGAGAGGGAGGAGAGGTAGTTGTGTCAGTGAAAGTGTATGTGAGGAGGGACGGAGAGTAGTGTGGCCCTCAGTGAGAAGTGTAGTGAGAGGGAGAGAGTAGTGTGTCAGTGAGAGTGTAGTGAGAGGGGAGAGAGTATAGAGTGTGTCAGTGAAAGTGTAATGAGAGGGAGAGAGAGTAGTGTGTTCAGTGGATAGTGTAATGAGATGGGAGAGTGTAGTAGTGTGTCAGTGAAAGTGTAATGAGAGGGAGAGAGTGTGTGGTCCAGGTGAACAGTGTATGGAGTGGGAGAAAGTAGTATGTCAGTGAAAGTGTAGTGAGAGGGAGAGAGTAGTGTGTCAGTGAAAGTGTAGTGAGAGGGAGAGAGTAGTGTGTCAGTGAAAGTGTAGTGAGAGGGAGAGAGTAGTGTGTCAGTGAGAGTGTAGTGCGAGGGAGAGAGTATAGTGTGTCAGATGAGAGTGTAGTTGAGAGGGGAGAGAAGTAGTTTGTGTCCCAGTGAAAGTGTAATGAGAGAGAGAGAGTAGTGTGTCAGTGAAAGTGGAGTGACGAGCGGAGTGAAGAGTAAGTGTGTCAGTAGAGAAAAGAAGGAGGAGATTAGTGTGTCAGTTGAAAGTGTAGTGAGATGGGATTGTAATGTGGGTGTGTGTGTGTGTGGTTGGTGTGTGTGATGAAGTGAGGTGTGTGTGGGTGTTGTTTTATACTGTTGTGGGTGTTTTGTTTTTCTTGGGAGATTAGTGAGTCAGTGAAAGTGTAGTGAGAGGGAGAAAGTAGCAGTGTGTCAGTAGGAGGAAAGAAGGAAAGAGTAGGTGTGTAGTGTGGTCAGTAAGCAGAAAGAAGGAAAGAGTTAGTGTGTAGTGTGTGTCAGAAAGTAGAAAGAAGGAAAGAGTAGTGTGTAGTGTGTCAGTAAAGAGAAAGAAGGAAGAGAGTCAGTGTGTAGTGGGTCAGTCATGAGAAAGAAGGAGAGTGTAATATGAGTTGGTGGTATGCGTTGAGAGAGTAGTGTGTAGTGTGTCAGTAAGAGAAAGAAGGAGGAGAGTAGGTGTGTAGTGTGTCCAGGTCACGAAGAAAGGAAGGAGAGAGTAGTGTGTAGTGTGTCAGTAAGAGAAAGGAAGGGAAAAGAGTAGTGAGTAGTGTGTCAGTAAGAGAAAGAAGGAGAGAGTCAGTGGGTAGTGTGTCAGTGAGAGAAAGAAGGAGTAGAGTAGTGTGTACAGTGTGTCAGTAAGGGCAAAGAAAGGAGAGAGTAAGTGAGTCAGTGAAAAAGTGTAGTGGGTGGGAGAGAGTAGTGTGTCAGTGGAAAGTGTAGTGAGAGGGAGAGAGTTAAGTGTGTCCAGTGAGAGTGTAGTGAGAGGGGGAGAGTAGGTGTGTCAGTGAAAGTTGTTAGAGAGAGGGAGAGAGTAAGGTGTAGTCCGTGAAAGTGTAATGAGAGGGAGAGAGTACGTGTGTCAGTTGAAAGTGTATGGAGTTGAGAAAGTAAGTATGTCCAGTGAAATGTGTAGTGAGAGGGGAGAGAGTAAGTGTGTTCCAGTGTAAGTGTAGTGAGAGAGGAGAGAGTAGGTGTGTCAGTGAGAAGATGTAGTGAGAGGGAGGAGAGTAATGTGTCAGTGAAAGTGTAATGAGTGGCCGAGCGAGAGTAGTGTGTCAGTGAAAGTGTAGTGAGGAGGGAGACGGAGTAGTGTGTCAGTGAAAGTGTAATGAGTTGGGTAGAGAGAGTAGTGTGTCAGTGAAAGTGTAATGAGAGGGAGAGAGTAGTGTGTCAGTGAAAGTGTATGGAGTGGGAGAAAGTAGTATGTCAGTGAAAGTGTAATGAGAGGGAGAGAGTAGTGTGTCAGTGAAAGTGTAGTGAGAGGGAGAGAGTAGTGTGTCAGTGAGAGTGTAGTGAGAGGGAGAGAGTAGTGTGTCAGTGAAAGTGTAATGAGTGGGAGAGAGTAGTGTGTCAGTGAAAGTGTAGTGAGAGGACGGGAGTGAGTAGTGTCAGTGCAAAGTGTAATGAGTGGGAGAGAAAAACAAGGTTTTTATTTTGTGTCAGGAAAGTGTAGTAGAGGAGAGAGTAGTGTGTCAGTGAAAGTGTAGTGAGAGTGGAGAGAGATAGTGTGTCAGTGAAAGTGAAATGAGTGGGAGGAGAGTGAAGTCGTGTCAGTGAAAGTGTAATGAGTGGGAGAGAGTAGTGTGTCAGTGAAAGTGTAATGAGTGGGAGAGAGTAGTGTGTCAGTGAAAGTGTAATGAGAGGGAGAGAGTAGTGTGTCAGTGAAAGTGTAATGAGTGGGAGAAAGTAGTATGTCAGTGAAAGTGTAGTGAGAGGGAGAGAGTAGTGTGTCAGTGAAAGTGTAATGAGTGGGGGAGAGTAGGGTGTCAGTGAAAGTGTAGTGAGAGGGAGAGAGTAGTGTGTCAGTGAAAGTTGTACTATGAAGGTGGGAGGAGAGTAGTGTGTCAGATGAAAGTGTAATGAGTGCGAGAGAAGTAAGTGTGTCCAGTGAAAGTGTAATTGAGTGGGAGAGAGTAGTGTGTTCAGTGGAAAGTGTAGTGAGAGGGAGAGAGGTAGTGTGTCAGTGAAAGTGTAGTGAGAGGCGAGAGAGTAGTGATGTCAGGTGAAAGTGTAGTGAGAGGGAGAGAGTAGCGTCGTCAGTGGGAGAGTGTAGTGAGAGGGAAGAGATGTAGTGTGTCAGTGAGAGTGTGTGGTTTAGTGAGAGGGAGAGAGTAGTGTGTCAGTGAAAGTGTAATGAGAGGGAGGGAGAGTTGTGTGTCAGTTGAAAGGTGTAATGAGTGGGAGAGAGTAGGTGTGTCAGTGAAAAGTGTACATGAGAGGGAGAGGAGGTAGTGTGTCAGTGAAAGTGTATGTGAGTGCGGAGAGAGTAGTTGTCAGTGAAAGGTGTAGTGAGTCGGGAGAGAGTAGTGTGTCAGTGAAAGTGTAGATGAAAAACAAAATAATGGAGTGGGAGAGAGTATGTGTGGTCTGTGAAAGTGTAGTGAGAGGGAGAGAGTAGTGTGTCAGTTGAGAGTTGTAGTGAGAGGTAGAGAGTAGTGTGTCAGTGAAAGTGCAGGATAGGGAGAGAGTAGTTGTGTCATGAGAAGTGTAAGGTGAGAGGGAGAGAGTAAGTGTTGTCAGTGAGAGTGTAGTGAAGAGGGAGAGAGTATGTGTCCAGTGAAAGTGTACTAGTCGGAGAGAGTAGTGTGTCAGTGAAAGCGTAGTGGAGGGAGAGAGTAGTGTGTCAGTAAGAGAAAAGAAGGAGAGAATTAAGTGTGTCAGTGAAAGTGTAAGTGAGAGGGAGAGAGTAGTGAGTCATGTGAAAGTGGTAGTGAGAGGGAGAAAAGTAGTGTGTCAGTAAGAGGAAAGAAGGAAAGAGTAGTGTGTGGTTAGGTGTTCGGGTAGTGTGTCCGAGTAAGAGAAAGAACGGAAAGAGTAGTGTGTAGTTGTGTCAGGTATAAGCAGAAAGAAGGACGAGGAGTAGTGTGTATAGTGTGTCAGTCAGAGAAAGAAGGAGGAGAGTAGTGTGTAGTGTTGGTCAGTAGTAGAAAGAAGGAGAGAGTAGTGATGTAGTGTGTCCAGTTCATGAGAAAGGAGAGGCGTAGAGTAGTGGTAGTGTGTCAGTAAGAGAAAGACGAGAGATTAAAGAGTGGGTGTCGTTTTCAGCAAAAGAGAAGAAACGTAAGGGCAGGAGGAGTAGGAGTAGTGTGGTCAGTGAGAGTCATAGAGAAAGGAGGAGACGTAGTGTGTAGTGTGTGTCAGTAAGGGAAAGAAGGAGAGTAGTATTGTGTCAGTTGAAAGTGTAGTGAGTGGGATGTGAGTAGTTGTGTGTCCAGTGAACAGTGTAGTGTGAGAGTGAGCAGAGTAGTGTGTCAGTGAGAGTGTAGTGAGAGGGAGAGAGTAGTGTGTCAGTGAAAGTGTAGTGAGAGGGAGAGAGTAGTGTGTCAGTGAAAGTGTAATGAGAGGGAGAGAGTAGTGTGTCAGTGAAAGTGTATGGAGTGGGAGAAAGTAGTATGTCAGTGAAAGTGTAGTGAGAGGGAGAGAGTAGTGTGTCAGTGAAAGAGTATGATGGCGGGAAGAGAGTAGTGTGCTCAGTGAGAGTTGTAGTGATGAGGGATGAAGAGAGTAAATGTGTCAGTGGAAAGTGTAATGAGTGGGAGAGGAGTAGTTGTTGTCAGTGAAAGTGTAGTGAGAGGGAGAGAGTAGTGTGTCAGTGAAGCGTGAAAGTGTAATGATGTGGAGAGAGTAGTGTGTCAGTGAAAGTGTAATGAGAGGGAGGATGTGAAGGTTTTAGTTGTGTCAGTGAAAGTGTATGGAGTGGGAGAAAAGTAGTATGGTCAGTGAAAGTGTAATAGAAGAGGGAGAGAGTAGTGTCGTCAGTGAAAGTGTAGTGAGAGGGAAGAGAGTAGTGGTGTCCAGTGAGAGTGTGTAGTGAGAGGGAGAGAGTAGTGTGTCAGTGAAAGTGTAATGAGTGGGAGAGAGTAGTGTGTCAGTGAAAGTGTAGTGAGAGGGAGAGAGTAGTGTGTCAGTGAAAGTGTAATGAGTGGGAGAGAGTAGTGTGTCAGTGAAAGTGTAGTGAGAGGGAGAGAGTAGTGTGTCAGTGAAAGTGTAATGAGTGGGAGAGAGTAGTGTGTCAGTGAAAGTGTGAATGAGATCTGGTGTCATGAGAGTAGTGTGTCAGTGAAAGGAGTAATGAGTGGTGAGAGAGTAGTGTAGTCAGTGAGAAGTGTAATGAGAGGGAGAGAGTAGGTGTGTCACTGAACGTGTAAGTGTGTGAGAGGAGAGAGTAGTGAGGTCCGTGAAAAGCTGTAGTGAGAGGGAGGAGAAGTAAGTTGTGTCAGTAAGAGAAATGTAAGGAAAGATTAGTGTCTTGTCAGTGTGTCAAGTAAGAGAAAAGAAGGAAAGAGTGTAGATAGGTGTTGTAGTGTGTCAGTAAGAGAAGGAAGGAGAGAAGTAGTGTGTAGTGTGTCAGTGAAGAGAAAGAAGCAGAGAGTAGTGTGGTAGGTGTCAGTGAGAGAAAGAGGAAGAGGAGTAGTGTGTAGGTGTGTCGGTTAAGAGAAGGAAGGAGAGAGTAGTGTGTAGTGTGTTGTCAGTGAGAGAAAGAAGGTCAGAGAATAGTGTTGTACGTGTGTCCAAGTGAGAGAAAGAAGCGACGAGAGTGAAATTGTGTGTAGTGTGTCAGTAAGAGAAAGAAAGAAAGAGTAGTGTGTAGTGTGTCAGTGAGAGAAAGTAGGAGAGAGTAGTGTGTCAGTGAGAGAAAAAAGGAGAGAGTAGTGTGTCAGAGAAAGAAGGAAAAAGTAGCATGTAGTGTGTCAGTGAGGGTGTAGTGAGAGAGAGAGAGTAGTGTGTCAGTGAGAGAGAGTAGTGTGTAGTGTGTCAGTGAGAGAGAGAGGTGTGTAGTGTGTCAGTAAGAGAAAGAGTAGTATGTAGTGTGTCAGTGAGAGAGAGTGTAGTGTGTCAGTGAGAGAGAGAGTAGTGTGTCAGTGAGAGAGAGAGAGTAGTGTGTAGTGTGTCTGTGAGAGAGTAGTGTGTAGTGTGTCAGTGAGAGAGAGAGTAGTGTGTCAGTGAGTGAGAGAGTAGTGTGTAGTGTGTCAGTGAGAGAGAGAGTAGTGTGTCAGTGGGAGAGAGAAAGAGTAGTGTGTCAGTGAGAGAGAGAGAGAGTAGTGTGTCAGTGAGTGAGAGAGTAGTGTGTAGTGTGTCAGTGAGAGAGTAGTGTGTCAGTGAGAGAGTAGTGTGTAGTGTGTCAGTGAGTGAGAGAGTAGTGTGTAGTGTGTCAGTGAGAGAGAGAGTAGTGTGTCAGTGAGAGAGAGAGAGTAGTGTGTTTTGTGTTAGTGAGAGAGAGAGAGAGTAGTGTGTAGTGTGTCAGTAAGAGAAAGAAGGAAAGAGTAGTGTGTAGTGTGTCAGTAAGAGAAAGAAGGAGAGAGTAGTGTGTAGTGTGTCAGTGAGAGAAAGAGTAGTGTGTCAGTGAGAGAGAGAGAAGTGTGTAGTGTCAGTGAGAGAGAGAGTAGTGTGTCAGTGAGAGAGAGAGTAGTGTGTCAGTGAGAGAGAGAGTAGTGTGTAGTGTGTCAGTGAGAGAGAGAGTAGTGTGTAGTGTGTCAGTGAGAGAGAGAGAGTAGTGTGTCAGTGAGAGAGAGAGTAGTGTGTCAGTGAGAGAGAGAGTGTAGTGTGTAGTGTGTCAGTGAGAGAGAGAGAGTAGTGTGTCAGTGAGAGAGAGAGAGTAGTGTGTAGTGTGTCAGTTAGAGAGAGAAGTGTGTAGTGTGTCAGAGAGAAAGAGAGAGTAGTGTGTCAGTGAGAGAGTAGTGTGTCAGTGAGAGAGAGAGTAGTGTGTAGTGTGTCAGTGAGAGAAAGAGTAGTGTGTAGTGTGTCAGTGAGAGAGAAAGAGTAGTGTGTAGTGTGTCAGTGAGAGAGAGAGTAGTGTGTCAGTGAGAGAGAGAAAAGTGTGTAGTGTCAGTGAGAGAGAGAGTAGTGTGTCAGTGAGAGAGAGAGTAGTGTGTCAGTGGGAGAGAGAGAAGTGTGTAGTGTGTCAGTGAGAGAGAGAGTAGTGTGTAGTGTGTCAGTGAGTGAGAGAGTAGTGTGTAGTGTGTCAGTGAGTGAGAGAGTAGTGTGTCAGTGAGAGAGAGAGTAGTTTGTCAGTGGGAGACAGAGTAGTGTGTCAGTGAAAGAGAGTAGTGTGTAGTGTGTCAGTGAGTGAGAGAGTAGTGTGTAGTGTGTCAGTGAGAGAGAGAGTAGTGTGTCAGTGAGAGAGAGAGTAGTGTGTAGTGTGTCAGTGAGAGAGAGAGTAGTGTGTCAGTGAGAGAGAGAGAGTAGTGTGTCAGTGAGAGAGAGAGTAGTTTGTCAGTGAGAGAGAGAGTAGTGTGTCAGTGAGAGAGAGAGAGTAGTGTGTCAGTGAGAGAGTAGTGTGTCAGTGAGAGAGAGAGTGTGTAGTGTGTCAGTGAGATAGAGAGTAGTGTGTCAGTGAGAGAGAGAGAGAGTAGTGTGTAGTGTGTCAGTGAGAGAGAGAGAGTAGTGTGTAGTGTGTCAGTGAGAGAGAAAATAGTGTGTCAGTGAGAGAGAGAGTAGTGTGTAGTGTGTCAGTGAGAGAGAGAGAGTAGTGTGTCAGTGAGAGAGAGTAGTGTTTCAGTGAGAGAGAGAGTAGTGTGTCAGTGAGAGAGAGTAGTGTGTCAGTGAGAGAGAGTAGTGTGTAGTGTGTCAGTAAGAGAGAGAGTAGTATGTAGGTGTGAGAGAGAGTAGTGTGTACTGTTTCAGTGAGAGAAAGAGTAGTGTGTCAGTGAGAGAGAGAGTATTGTGTCAGTGAGAGAGAGAGTAGTGTGTAGTGTGTCAGTGAGAGAGAGAGGTGTGTAGTGTGTCACTGAGAGAGAGAGTAGTGTGTAATGTGTCAGTGAGAGAGAGTGTAGTGTGTCAGTGAGAGAGAGAGTAGTGTGTCAGTGAGAGAGAGAGAGTAGTGTGTAGTGTGTCAGTGAGAGAGTAGTGTGTAGTGTGTCAGTGAGAGAGAGTGTAGTGTGTCAGTGAGAGAGAGACTAGTGTGTCAGTGAGACAGAAAGAGTAGTGTGTAGTGTGTCAGTGAGAGAGAGAGTAGTGTGTCAGTGAGAGAGTAGTGTGTCGTTGAGAGAGAGTAGTATGTCAGTGAGAGAGAGAGAGTAGTGTGTCAGTGAGAGAGAGAGTAGTGTGTCGGTGAGAGAGAGTGTAGGGTGTCAGTGAGAGAAAGAGTAGTGTGTAGTGTGTCAGTTAGAGAGAGAGAGTAGTGTGTCAGTGAGCGAGAGAGTAGTGTGTCGGTGAGAGAGAGTGTAGGGTGTCAGTGAGAGAGAGAGTAGTGTGTAGTGTGTCAGTGAGAGAGAGAGAGTAGTGTGTAGTGTGTCAGTGAGAGAGAGAGTAGTGTGTAGTGTGTCAGTGAGAGAGTAGTGTGTCAGTGAGAGAGAGAGAGTAGTGTGTCAGTGAGAGAGAGAGTAGTGTGTCAGTGAGAGAGAGAGTAGTGTGTCAGTGACAGAGAGAGTAGTGTGTAGTGTGTCAGTGAGAGAGAGTAGTGTGTCAGTGAGAGAGAGAGTAGTGTGTCAGTGAGAGAGTAGTGTGTCAGTGAGAGAGAGAGTAGTGTGTAGTGTGTGAGTGAGAGAGAGAGTAGTGTGTAGTGTGTCAGTGAGAGAGACAGTAGTGTGTCAGTGAGAGAGAGAGTAGTGTGTCGGTTAGAGAGAGAGTAGTGTGTCAGTGAGAGAGTAGTGTGTAGTGTGTCAGTGAGAGAGAGTAGTGTGTAGTGTGTCAGTGAGAGAGAGAGTAGTGTGTAGTGTGTCAGTGAGAGAGTGGTGTGTAGTGTGTCAGTGAGAGAGAGAGTAGTGTGTCGGTTAGAGAGAGAGTAGTGTGTAGTGTGTCAGTGAGAGTGACAGTAGTGTGTCAGTGAGAGAGAGAGTAGTGTGTCGGTTAGAGAGAGAGTAGTGTGTCAGTGAGAGAGTAGTGTGTAGTGTGTCAGTGAGAGAGTAGTGTGTATTGTGTCAGTGAGAGAAAGAGAGTAGTGTGTAGTGTGTCAGTGAGAGAGTAGTGTGTAGTGTGTCAGTGAGAGAGACAGTAGTGTGTCAGTGAGAGAGAGAGAGTAGTGTCAGTGAGAGAGAGTAGTGTGTCAGAGAGAGAGAGAGTAGTGTGTCGGTGAGAGAGAGAGTAGTGTGTCAGTGAGAGAGAGAGAGTAGTGTGTAGTGTGTCAGTGAGAGTGTAGTGTGTAGTGTGTCAGTGACAGAGACAGTAGTGTGTCAGTGAGAGAGAGAGTAGTGTGTCGGTTAGAGAGAGTGTAGTGTGTCAGTGAGAGAGAGAGAAACAGTAGTGAGCTATCGATTGTTTTCATTGGGGTGTAACTGCAATTAAAGCTTGCGGACGGCTCTGTGGATCACTTTCACCGGCTGTCTCGGTGCACGATGTAGGGCAGCATTGATGCGCACTAACACACCCTAACAATAACCACAAGTCCACTGGATGATGTGACGGCATCACTGAGTAAGAACAGCGAGGCAGTGTTATGTGTCTAATGATCCCACTGATCATCAGTTTAAATGAGTCAGTGTTTATTGCAGTAACTGCCTCGACTCTTACCAGAAGCGTTTGTTCTGATATACGAACGGGTCCTAATGGCACAAAGAAGCATCCAAACTCAACACCAGCCAGTTAAAACTGCTTTTAACTTCAGACCCCAAAAATCAAACAGCCAAACCTGTGACCCCTTTCACAAACACTTCTTCCTTTATTGAGGCACCACTGAGGCTCTGAATTCTTTTAACACCAGTTTGCTTTAAAAGACAACCAGGTCTAAGTCTCTACTGAGTCGACTAAAGCTCTCGCCTTAGCTCTGCTCGCTTTGCTGCTGTGTGGAAGGTCCATAGGCACATACCACATACAGATCAATGCTGAGGCAGTGGTGGGCTGGAGGTTATGGACTGGGTCTTGGGACTGGAAGGTCACCAATTCATTCCCTGGATGAACAGGAAAAGTCTGAAGTGCCCTTGACCAAGGCACCTAAGCCCAGACTGCTCCCAGGGCAGCAGTGTGCTCACTATCCCCTAGTGTATATGTTCACTAGTGTGTTTGTGTACATGCGAGTGTTTCACTGCCCCTAGTGTGTTTGTTCACTAGTGGGTGTGTATATGCGAGTGTTTTACTACGCCATCGTGCTAACCACTACACCACCATACTAACCACTACACCACCATACTAACCACTACACCACCGTACTAACCACTACACCACCGTACTAACCACTACACCACCATACTAACCATTACACCACCGTACTAACCACTACACCACCGTACTAACCACTACACCACCGTACTAACCACTACACCACCGTACTAACCACTGCACCACTGTACTAACCACTATACCACCGTACTAACCACTACACCACCATACTAACCACTACACCACCGTACTGACCACTACACCACCATACTAACCACTATACCACGGTACAAACCACTACACCACTGTACTAACACTACATGACCATACTAACCACTACACCACTGTACTAACCACTACACAACCATACTAACCACTACACCACCATACTAACCACTACACCACTGTACTAATCACTACACCACCATACTAACCACTACACCACCATACTAACCACTACACCACTGTACTAACCACTATACCATCGTGCTAACCACTACAACACCATACTAAACACTAAACCAGTATACTTACCACTACACCACCGTACTAACCACTAAACCCCTGTGCTGACCACTACACCAACGTACTAGCCACTATACCATCGTACTACTCACTACACCACTGTGCTAACCACTACAACACCGCATTAACCACTACATCCCCATGCTGACCACAACACCACCGTACTAACCACTATATCACCGTACTAACCACTACACCACCGTGCTGAACACTACACCACTGAACTAACCACTAAACCAATGTACTAACCACTACACCACCATACTGACCACTACACAACCGTACTAACCACTACACCACCGAACTAACCACTACACCACCGTACTGACCACTACACCACCGTGCTGACCACTACACCACCGTACTAACCACTACACTACAGTGCTGACCACTACACCACCGTACTAACCATTACACCACCATATTAACCACTACACCACCGTACTAACCACTACACCACCGTACTAACCACTACACCACCATACTAACCACTACACCACCATACTAACCACTACACCACCGTGCTATCCACTATACCATCGTACTAATCACTACACAACCGTGCTAATTACTACACCACCGTACTAACTGCTACAACACCGAGCTAACCACTATACCATCCTACTAAACACTACACCATCGTGCTAACCACTATATCACTATACTAACCACTACACCACCATGCTTACCACTACACTATGGAACTAACCACTAAACCAATATACTAACCACTACACCACCGTACTGACCACTACACAACCATACTAACCACTACACCACCGAACTAACCACTACACCATGGCACTAACCACTACACCACCCTACAGACCACTACACCACCGTGCTGACCACTACACCACCGAACTAACCACTACACCACGGCACTAGCCACTATATCACCGTACTAACCACTACACCACCGTGCTGACCACTACACCACTGAACTAACCACTAAACCAATGTACTAACCACTACACCACCATACTGACCACTACACAACCGTACTAACCACTACACCACCGAACTAACCACTACACCACCGTACTGACCACTACACCAGCGTGCTGACCACTACACCACCGTACTAACCACTACACTACTGTGCTGACCACTACACCACCGTACTAACCATTACACCACCATATTAACCACTACACCACCATACTAACCACTACACCACCATACTAACCACTACACCACTGTACTAACCACTATACCATCGTACTAATCACTACACAACCGTGCTAATTACTATACCACCGTACTAAGTGCTACAACACCGAACTAACCTCTATACCATCCTACTAATCACTACACCACCGTGCTAACCACTATATCGCCTTACTAACCACTGCACCACTGTACTGACCACTATACCACCGTACTAACCACTACACCACCATACTAACCACTACACCACCGTACTAACTACTACACCACCATACTAACCACTACACCACCGTACTAACCACTACACCACCATACTAACCACTATACTACCATACTAACGACTACACCACTGCACTAACCACTACACCACCATAATAACCACTACACCACCATACTAACCACTACACCACTGTATTAACCACTACACGACCATACTAACCACTACACCACCATACTAACCACTACACCACTGTACTAACCACTATACCACCGTGCTAACCACTACAACACCATACTAACCACTACACCACCGTACTAACCACTACACCACCATACTAACCACTACACCACCATACTGACCACTACACCACCGTACTAACCACTACACCACCGTTCTGACCACTACACCACCGTACTAACCACTACACCACCGTACTAACCACTACACCACCATACTAACCACTACACCACCGTACTAACCACTACACCACCGAACTAACCACTACACCACCGTTCTGACCACTACACCACCATACTAACCACTACACCACTGTGCTAACCACTATATCACCATACTAACCACTACACCACTGTGCTGACCACTACACCATGGAACTAACCACTAAACCAATGTACTAACCACTACACCACCGTACTGACCACTACATAACCGTACTAACCACTACACCACCGAACTAACCACTACACCACGGAACTAACCACTACACCACCTTACTGACCACTACACCACCGTGCTGACCACTACACCACCGTACTAACCACTACACCACCGTGCTGACCACTACACCACCGTGCTAACTACTACACCACCATACCAACCACTACACCACCATACTAACCACTACACCACCGTACTAACCACTACACCACCATATTAACCACTACACCACCATACTAACCACTATACCACCATACTAACCACTACACCACCATACTAACCACTACACCACTGTACTAACCATTACAGCACCGTACTAACCACTACACCACCGTACTAACCACTACACCACCATACTAACCACTACACCACCATACTAACCACTACACCACCTACTAACCACTACACCACCATACTAACCACTACACCACCGTACTAACTACTACACCACCATACTAACCACTACACCACCGTGCGACCAACATCATATAACTTTATTGTTTTCTTATCTCACAACAGTGTAGATATGTAAGTACTGGTTAAACGGCATCTGAATTACTTTGTAGAGTGTAGGCATTTTTCTACTTTTATTATCTTCTTTAGATACAAGCAGCAATTTCCGTCCATAACAGTCCATTCCTGCCATCGTGCAACATGAAAAGGGAAGAGATGCGGTCGAAGCAGTCACATTACAAAATGGACCAATCACGCAGCCCCAAACGCAGAGCCGGGAGCGGAGAGTTGTGGAATACCAGAGACCTCTGACCTCTGATTTCAGAAGAATCAGAGCTCGGATCTCTGGACCGCTTCTGGGCTTGAAAGCAGCTTTCACACTTGACCAAACAGGCTGCACTTGCACAGCAAACGATCCTACGTCTGGTAAAAAAAAAGAAAAGCTCTTCTGTGGGTTTCCTTTGGGGGCTATTTTGCATTACAGCACCCTTCTTATATCCCTCCATCATGAGTGGATTCAAATAAATTAAAATGTGTTTAATCCACAAAACATTTTCATTACACAGCCAAAAACAATGTGTCAGGCATTGTTCATAACCGACATATTCATTTCATGTAATAACTTTCTCGTGAGGGAGCTTTTAGAGGTGGATGTTTGGTTCCATTTACCACCACTGTGAACACTAAGCTCCAGAGCAAATTGTAGCAAACTATCATTAATTATGCAGAAATATAGGAAAATTGGTGGAGTTCCCCCAGATCATAACAATGCCACGTGCCGCAGCCATCCAAAATCGGCTGTGTATGTTGTTGTATGTCAGTCAATTAATGCTTATACACCAGAAGCGGAGCAAACATTAAAACAGTGTCAGTCATTCTTATTCAGACTGCCATCCTCGGACTGATGTCAAGGAAATAACATCTCTCCTCCAAATAGCACAGGCACCAAAACAGCTGCTGACATGGGAAATCAATCAAAGCTCATGTTAGATTTTATATGCTGGACCACAAAATCTAGCTCACCTTGATGTCTGGTTTTATTAGAACGAGCGTCTGCAAAGACTGTAGGTGAGGGCCATGTGTCTATCTGAGTTCAAACTGTCTGACTACACTGAAATCTGCTAGAACCCCAATGACCTCATGCATACGAATGCACACAAATACAGACTTTATATGCTGGAACATCCTTGTGAGATTCTGATTGCATTCAGAGACAACGGCATTAGTGAGGTCAGGTTCTGATGCTAGATGATCAGCTCTGGATGATCCAACTCATCCCAAAGGTATTGGATAGAGCTTCATGAATCCAGAGAATGCAGTTCCATTGCTCTACAGCCCAATGCTGGGGGGCTTTATACATCTCAAGCCCATGCTTGGCACACCTCCTGTGGCGGCTCCAGAGCTCCATTCTACTAGTAAATGTTTCTCTGTGGAGAGTAAACATATTGGACAGTCTTAAAATAGCTAAATTCACTCTGTGGACATACAGTGGACAGATAATGTGCTCTCACATTCTCCTGCTAACTCATTATTACACAAGCCGTGTTATTAAGCAATTGCAGAAGACCACCTTATTCGTAACAGTAAATGGAAGACATGGATATTTGCTTAATCATTCTCACAATCTAGGATTAAACTTACTAAAGATAAAGCTACTTATTTGGAAACTACAATGTTATTAACCAAGAACAAGAAGGTTTTTTGTAAAAACTGCAGGTGTATTATTGAATATACACTATAAACTATTCAGTAACTATTATGAATAATTCAGGAACCATTATAAATACTCAATTAACTACTATGAATTATTCACTGTGTACTTTGAATTATTCAGTATCCACTATATTTTATTCAGTTGATTTTGTATTAATTTGAATTATTTAGTAACTTATGAATTATTTAGTAACTATTACAAATGGCATCTAGTATAAGTACTTTAGTAACTAGTACTATTAGTACTATGACTTATTCATTATGTACTTTAAATAATTTAGTGTTAGCTGCATCTTATTTAGTAACTACTACAACTTATTTTGTGTGAATTGGAATAGCTACTATAGATTATTCAGTATGAATTATTTAGTAACTACTACAAGTAATTCAGTATGTACTATAAATACCTTATTAACTACTATGGATTATTCAGCATTTACTATGAATTAATCAGCATGTACTATAAAATATTCAGTATGTAACATGTCTTACTCAATATCTGCTATCAATTATTTAGTATCTAATATTGACTATTTAATATCTACTATAATTTATTCAATAACTACTATGAATAATTCAGTAACTGCTAAAATGTAAACTGCTAATAGTATTATTTATTAAGCTTCTACTATAAATTATTCAGTATGTACTTTAAATGATTCAGTATCTACTATAAATAATTCAGTGTATAATATAAATGATACAGTATCTACTATAAATGATTCAGTATCTACTATAAATAGTTCAGTTACTACTATAAATGATTCATTATGAACTGTTTAGTAACTACTACAGATTATTCAGAATTATTTATTTAGTATCTACTATAAATGATTCATTACCTACTATAAATAATTCAGTAACTACTATAAATGATTTGGTATGAACTGTTTAGTAACTACTATTGATTGTTCAGTATTATTTATTTAGCACCTACTATAAATGATTTAGTATCTACTATAAATGATTTAGTATCTACTATAAATGATAAAGTATCTACTATAAATGATTTAGTACCTACTATAAAAGATTCAGTATCTATTGTGAAACTACTATGTATGTATTTTAAGAGAGTGATCAATTAAACTGTGGGCCATTACAGGCCATTTCAGTCTAAGCTGTTATTACAGTGTAGTTATTACAATATAACCAATTTCTCCTCTTACACAACCCTTTACACTCTTCATTCTGAACGAGAACAGAGCTGCTCAGAGGTTCGCTATGACTCAAGATAAAAATGGGTTCAATCCCAGCTAATGACCACTGTCACTGTGCCCTTCAGCCAGACATTCAAGTCCAACTTGCTCCACCTGTATAGCTAGCTGATCTAATTTGTTTGCCACAAAAGTGTGAGCTAAACGTCAGTATTTCAATTTGAGTTTATTCCACCAGCCGACAATGACAGGCCTGCAGCGCACTGCTAGAGACGCCGCTGGTAGACAATTGAAGCCACTCAAAACAGCCACTGCTCGCTGCGTCCTGTAAGACGAGTACAGCTCTCTAATAAGAGTGTTCAGTATATGAGCGGTACCTTTTTCACACTGATGATACTTGACTGCTTAAGCATGCCAAACAACTCCCTCAGGCAGCCCCAGCGTCGCGTACACTCTGGGGTCAAAGCCGAGTTTACAGGGCCGGAAAACTGATGTGTGAGATGAAGATTACACTGAGGTACAAGTGATATTACTGATTCCAAAGGCTTTGTTAGCAATTTACTGTAGGCGTACATGACACCTTCATAAGCTTGTTATGAGAACTGACATAAGCCTACATAACCTTTTATAAATGCTTATTCGAGTAGAGGCCATCTGTCATAAAGGCTGCTTTACTTAACTAACCCAAACTGGCATTTGTAGCCTTTATAGCCAACTATGTCTACTAGAATAAGCCTTTATAAATATTTACTCTTATGAATTATTGCAATTGCGATGATGTAACAGATGCATTTCAGATTTTGGTAATTTTGCTGAATTACTTGAGTCTACTAATTTATTAAAACATCCACAGAGACTCATTCAGCGCCATGATTCGTCAGGATCCTCACAACACACTGTTATAAAGGGTTGTAATTGGTTGGAGGGTTCATTACTCTGTGGTTCTAAAGTTTGAAACCAATATTTTGTTTTGTTTTTAAATATACTGTAAAGGCAGCTGTGATGAACTCGGGAACCTATTTCATCTCCAAGACTGTGCTAAACCTCAACAGACACCGTATTCATTTATATTTGTCGTGCGTACCCCAGGCTAATCCCCTACAGCACTCCATTTTCCAGTTGGAGTCTTCGGTCAACAGTGAGGTGCTCCTGAGATCCGGCTCCTCCGAGTTTGGATTTTCTCCCGCTGTGATTCATTAACTGACTCTTTAATTACTCTTTGTTTTTCTCTCACTCCTTACAAAGTCCTGCCACTTGTTTCTGTACTTACTGGCTGTTCTGTCTGGTTTAACTGCTCCGTGTTTTTTGACTATAGCTGTTTTTGGTATTTTGCTCTCCTGGTTCTCTTTTGACTTTTCAGTACTGAGGCTTTGTGGTAGTTTTTTTCTAGTGTGTATCTCCTTCATTCATTAACACTATCAGTTTTATCTGCACGTGTCTAATTGGTAAATGTAACCTTTACAGTGAATGACATCTATTAAAATCAGCATTTATAAACATCTATGTAGGGCCATGTCAGTGATTATGACAAGCTTATGTAGGTGTCTACAACAAATGAATACTTGCAACTGTGATGATGTAATATGGTTGCAGATGCATTATTTTGGTAAAAGTTTGGTCGGTTCAGAGGCTAATTCTCTACAGGACTCCATTTCCCAGCATGCTTTGGCCAATAGTGAGCGACACCTGAGATCCGGCTGTTCTGGGTTTTGATTTTCTCCAGCTGTGATTCATAAACTGGCTCTTTTATATATATATATATATATATATATATATATATATATATATATATATATATATATATATATATATATATATATATAACAAGTGGTGATCATTTATATATATATAAATGATCACCACTTGTTTCTGTGCTTATTGACTGTTCTGTCTGGTTGTCTGCCTGTTTTTGGACTACAATTATTTTTGGTATTTTGCTCTTCTTTATTTTTCCCACAAGACTCATGATCTCACTCTGTGGTACATATCAAGTCTTTTTTTTAGTGCATATCTCATTTTATTTATTAATTAAAATTATCAGTTCTATCTGCATCTGCTTTGATTCCTGAGTATATTAATAGAAAGAGAAGTGTTCCTACCTGTGTCAAGGCAAAAGAGCTCGACATACGCAGAGCTAAAAGTTAAATGGGTTTTAAGGTCTAAACAAGGAGATCAGTAAACCAAGCGAACTAGACATGAAGATAAACCAGGAGAGGAGCCAACAGTATGGAAGGGAAGGTAAAACCAAGCGTGAGCAACCTGAACCAGATGGGATAAGCGCGAGAGAGACAATCAGGACACAAAGAACCAGAGATAACAACGAGAAGAACAAGGAAGAAACGCTCAGCAGTGCAAACAGGGTTCTGCAAAACTTCGCCAAGTGTAGATGTGTGAGTGAGGTTTATATACTGTAGGTATAATGAGCTGCAGGTGTGTGTAATCAGTACTCCGGAGAAGCAGTCTCTGAGAGTGAAGAGTGATTGGAGTGTTGGGAACATGTGGGTGTGACAACATCAGGCTGTGCACTCTGGGAAGTCTCTGGAAGTCAGGTAGATTGGTAGCGTTGGAAGGAGCTGTAGGCTTGACAAACTGATTCCTGTAGCAATGTAAGTGTGGGAAAACACATATTCTTAGAGGACTGGATGAATTCCTGGTCTACTGGATGTTGGTAGTTCAAAACCCATAAAGAGGATAAACCAACATTAGGACCAACCTGTTTACTGTCAGTACTGTTACTAGACATGTCTGAATTATGTGTGATTTTTGAGATATGAACATTGTTCCACCTCCAGAATGTTTGGCTGTAACCGCCAAACAGTTTTCATAAGAAAACACATTTCCCATTAAGAATGAATAGGGTGAAAACTGTACATCCATCTGCTGAACTTCTGCTCCACTGAGAGATATCGTTTCGCATACACTCTCAATATCTCAGGGCAGACGTCTGCGCACAAATTCAATGTTGTTCTGACCTGCACTCGTCTGTTTGTCTTTTATTTTAATGCTTAGTTTCTCCCATAGAGTGCCATTCTTTTTGGCCCACATACCTAAACCCTATGGTTTCCTTTAACCTACAACCACCAAAGTGCAGGTACTCACTCAGGCCAGGTCTCCAAAACCTCTAAATCAATGTTTTACTGAAAGTATAGAAAGTTATGCTGCAAAAAAGTGATTTCAGAACAGTGTAGCAGGAACAGTACAAATAGCATACAAATTAGCACACATATTACACAAATTTAATTAAAACCTGCCACAATTGTTTTACCATTGGTTTAATGGTCATTCTGGTTTATAAATTAAATTGATATGATGTCATCAGACAAAAGACCGGACCAACTAAACTTACACTTTTTCATGTAATAAAATTATATTCTTGGTACCACTTTTGAATAAGACTGCACTAATACAGTGTTAAAATGGGTTCAAATGAGTTTATTATTGGTTATTTGTTGGGACATTAACATTTTACAGTTATAACATGTTATTAAAAAGGGCAAAGTGAGCTGTTGTATCTGATTAGAATGAATATGCATTGAAGCTTATGGGTTTAATACTGACTGATGGAAAAGACTTTGACAATATAAATGAAGGTGGGTGTGTTGATGTGCTGTAAGGCTTTTATAATGTAATGAATAATCATTAATAATTTCATTGGCAATCATTCATAAGCCCTTTATAAAGTCAGTCCTATTCTAAAGTGGTACCTATTTCCTAATTTCAGCCCCATCCATGTGCTGCAAGTCTACCGGGCATCTCTGCATGACTTCATGTCTTATTTTCTGTGTTATATACGGTTTGATGCGCGTTGTCACATACCTAGTTTCAGGTTCGCTGGTCAGTGAAATGACCTTGGTCCAGGCCTCGCTTGGAGAGCCGTTTCAGCCTGCTGGTTTCCGGCGTACAGCAAATGTCACATGGCTACATCTCTATAAGCAATCCCATGTCTTTGTAGATTTTAGTCAATACCTCAAGCTGCGAAAAAACGCAAGTCAGAATCAATATCCTAACTGAGCCGAGGCAACCTGCCGGGGCAAATATGAATCTATCAGCTGCACAAGTCTAGGTCGTTGGTGGTAATGCAACGCAGAGCCGCATATTTCTGTGGAAGGAACATTTGGGAAGTCGATACGAGCCTGGTGGGCGGTCGACTCTGACCTCTTTCCTTTCATCCATGCAGATGACTTTCCTCCTCGCTGCGCTGGCCTTGTGTTGTAAAGCAGGCCGGCTGACACGTTTACTGCTAATTCTCGACAGAAGGTAGCGATACTCACGCAGCGTCCCGTAAACTCGTCATAACAATGATTCACTTACGCCAATTGATGCAAAGCACAGGTTGGGCCCCCATGAACTGACCTCTACATGCTCCGCCCACAAGTGTGCTAATTCGTTGCCGCTGTTTTCAGGTCTTTATAGATCCAATCCAAGGATGTTTGTAAATATAAATGCAGCTACAATTCTGGGTGAATTACTTGCAGCTAGTAGAGGTAATTATGAATTATGAACTGAACGAACTACAGTGTTTTGGTAACAGTAAAAGCTTGTTGTGTTTAAGGCTGCTGTATATAAAGTACATTATGAAGTATGTTTGAGTTTTTCCCACTTTTAATGCCAGTCTGAATACGTTTTTGAGCGCATGCTAGCTAGCTAGCCAGCAATTCCAAGCAGCAGGAAACTTATCTGGGCTACACTTGGAGGTAAAGCAACTCAAATCAGATTAAGAGTCTCGACTGCCAGGTTTATCTCCGAGCAGTCCACCGAGCAGAGTCAACAACTGCATGCTACTAGTGAGCATATAGTTAGCATTTAGCATAATAAACAGAAGAGTGTAATTTCTAAAAAGTGGCCACTAAGATGTCGTCACTGGTTTTATTTTAATCATTGAATTTATATTAGTTGAAGCCCTGTAAGGGCTGGATCCAGGGCTAGGTCACCTCCTGCCACCAGGGGGATGCAGCAGGTGACCTCTGGAGCCAATCAGGCCTAACGCTTAACACCTGAAGGCAGGTCTTTATAAGCAAAGAGACATGTTGCTGGATCTTTGTCTCTGTTTGAGTCTTTGATACAGCCGGAAATGGTAGAGGGTTAAGAGCTCCCATGCTGTCCCTTATCCTTAATCTTCTCAAAGCCCTTCAAGCCTCTCCAGCTTTAAAAAAAAAAGGAAAAAAAAGAAAAGTTTGATTAAAACTTCAATCTATCTTCTTTTTTCTTTTGGTTTAGTTTCTTTGTTTGGGAAAGCCATTTTACTTTAGTTTACCCCCATTTTTTCCTTCCTCTTGGGGGAGCCAGCTTTCCCCTGGCGTCCTTTGTTCTTTTCGCCATTTTGTTATTAGAAGCCATTTCCTTATGGGTCACTCCCAGTTAGGAGGCTGTCGTGTTATCAACACAACCAGACTTTGATTCCTCCACTAGGTGAGCCGTTAAAAGCCCCAAATCCAATTTACTCTCAGGATTAGTACACAATTCAGTTATACCTATGTAGTGCTAACACTGTGCTTTCTATTTAGAAATACGTTTTTGCTGTTGTGACATAAAGCTGATTTATAGTGTTATGACCTGGTCTAGGGTCAGGCCATAACAGAAAGTTATGAAAGTGGGTTCTTTCCTCTGACCTCTGCCCAGCCAAACACAGGCCACTGTTTAAAGTCAGAAAACTGCAGGTTTGTTGTCTTCAAATTTTTACAGCAAGATGGGAAAATTGGCAAAACAATAAACTAAACAACTTCAGGTTACACTAACTAAACCTAAAAACGTCAGAAAAACAAGTTGCTCATCGGGGGTCTTGGATCCGGATTCTCTGTAAAGGTTCTTTTTGAGACAATATCTGTTGGAAAAGTTGCAAATAAATAAATAAACTTTAACTTGACATGTTACATTGACTTGAATGAATGTGTTCAAGAGTGGGACCATATTTGATCAAACCCCTATCATCTTCTTCACGCCGATGCTACACTGGTGTCAGAAGTGACTAGTAGGAATGTAGAGTCCTCTCTGTTTCTTTACCACAAACTAGTTGACCAAAGTAACCTATCTTGCCTCTTAGATAACAATGCTCTGTTTGACATATAATATAGGGCGTGGGCCCACTCTAGTGAGGTCAGTGACCTTTCCTCGTACAGAGAAGTGCAGTGAAGAAGTCTATGTGTACGCATGTGTAATTCGCATCAGTGTTTGTACACACCAGAAACTCGAGAAAGAAAGAAAAACCAGCAGCCTCTGTTTTTTTTAATCCATGTCCAAAATCCTAGCGGGGTGTTATAGGCGACGGAAGAGGCTCCCTTTAAGGGTTCCGGCACCACTCACTGCAACTAGACCTGCTCATTGTAACAGAAAAGCATAATGAAAATGTTTAATTGATGCAACGCCAATGGCAAGCGTTACAGTACAGCAATAGAGAAGTGCGGGACACAACAGTGTAGATACATACTGAAGTGTACAGCAAACCTGGGAATTGAGAGAACCATGACAGTATCTTAGGGCGTTTTCACACCTGTAGTTGGTTTCACTGGTCTGGATCAGTTAATGAGTTTGTCTACTTGGAGCGTTTCCTCCTCGTTAAGGTTGTTTTCACACAGACAAAAACTGAAACCACCAAAATGCGCCCCAACAGACCACGTGAGCACATTGTCTCCTCTGATTGGTCAGGGCTATCTGTTGTGTGAGCTAGAAAGTAAACACAGGGAGAAGATCCGGTTTTCCTAAACTATTACACATTTCTTGTAGAGCGTATCACGGAGCAGCGGCAGAGACAGCATCTGTTCATAGCTGTAATAATAATCTGATAATACACCAAACTACAGTCCACCTGCAGAACACCCAGCTCACTCCAAACATCAAGTAGACAACGTCCCTCACTGCTAGTCCAAGAGAGACCTCGCTTTATTGTCCTCGCCCTGTTAGCTGCTCCAGTTCTCCAGTTCTCTGTTTACGCAATCTGCCGCATCCCATAATGCAAAGCACACCAGGCTGCAGGAGATGTTTAGATCAAACTTGTGGTGTACACCTAATACTTGGGTCGGATCGAGGTCGGAACATGTTGACCACCTCCTCTCGAGGGTCTCGGTCCGGTTGTTTTGGTCCACACCCGAGTGCGATTACTGTTTTCACACCTGGCAAAAAAAATGAACCGCACCAACTAACTAGTGCTGGTGTGAAAACGCCCTTTAATAAGTGAAACAGCAGAAATCAACAAAAAACGCTTTAGCAGGTTCAGAAAGAATGGGACTCCTAACAACCATCTGGAACATGAGAAAGACCACCGTGATATAAACAGCACTTAAAGCTTTCATTTTTGAGAGAGAGGAAAGGATCAAGCTCTCCTCTTGCTCCAGATCAGAGAACATCTACGGGTGTTTCTGTCCATAGTTTAACATTGAGAAAACACCTCAGCGCTAGGGGTCTTAAAGGATGTGTAGCCGTTCAAGAAGCACCTCACTGAAAATAAGGAGATACAGACACATCAAACAAAGATGCTGAAAAATGGACTGTCCACCCCAGAGTCCAGACAGGAGGGGACCAAAGGAGATCCACTCACTTTTTTAAGCGTGGTTCCTCTCAAGGTTTCTTCCTCTGGCTCTGAGGGAGTTTTTCCTTGGCTTGCTAATTGGGGTCTTAGACCTTATTTCCATAAAGCTGCATTGTGACAACATCGTATAAGGTCCCACATAAATAAACTTTGACATGATAGCTCAGTGTGGCTGAATGCGTTTGGTGAAGCGAATGTATTCGGGATTGCATGAAGCGAATAAATTTCACAGGTGAGCAAAAAATCCCTGAAGCCAGGTCTCCTGACAAGAATGGAAGCTGTGATGAAATAAAGACTGGACACAGTGCATTATTATTACATACGCTTAATACATAATTCTGAACCAAGACAATCAAACTGAATTCAGTCACAGTGAGATTTAATAATTCACTGACTATTTTCTTAAAGAATCTCTCAAATAGAAGGTTTACAGCCTTAAGATTCAGTGTACACCTGGCCTACTGATGAAGCAGCATTATTATTGCTCATGCTCTTTACGTGTTGGGGATGAAACCTCAACCCGTTCTGTGTTTACTTTTGAGCCCAGAGTCCTCTGCGGCAGGGGCAGACAGCTGAGCGCCCTGGGCTATGGAAGAAGCTTTCCTTGTGGGCCTCACAGTTCCCAGCTATCTGATGGCCTCCCACTTAATCCAGCAGGACGCGGCTCCTGCTGCTGTCACAGCAGTGACGGCACGCACAAGAGGAATAGACCTGCAGAGAAACAGACGGAGCAGAGAGGATGACAGGGAGACGTTTCTTTCGCCGGACTCAATTACTTTCAAGTTGTAGACGGTTTCCACCATGCAGGAAATAGATTCTGAAGAACGCCCGATGTACACCGATGGGCTCTGTTCACTTGAGCCCGTGCTTTTATTTATTATTTGCAGGCTGATGTTGGAGTTACACCGGCTGAGCTCTGTTATGCAACACAAGGGCATCCATATTCAATGTTAAATGTTACAGCAAAACTTGGTCGATGCAAAACTAAACTCAGCTCAACTTCCCACTCGGATAAAAACTTTGGCTTTATTTTAGAAATGGAACACATGAGAAGCTGTTTCAGATGCCCTGTTTAAAGTTCAACATTTTCCACCTACTGAATGGTGTGTTAACACTACTGAGATCACCTGGATGGCACTGGCTATTGTGGACACTGTCCTTATGTTCTTATCAAGAACATTCTTTGCAAAACATAAGTCCATTCTTGCTTCATGGTTGACTTCTACTGGAAAAATGGTTGGTTTCTTGAAGGACAGGAGTGAAGACTACACGCCTCTTCATACCAAGCAAGTCTAACTGAGCTTACAAATTGATTGAAGTAGTCAACCACAGAAACCACACCTTTTTGTTGTCCCTTCGTCTATACGACCTAGAAACCCCCTACTTGATGAGTGACTGCCTCTACCTCTGTAAATAAAATAGAGGTGTTGAGGCCCACCCAAGAATTTACGGTCTCCCTCATGCAGGAGCCAGGATGTCTCAAAAAATATCCCTACAACAAATGGCATTGCTAGATTGCGGAGCTATAACCAGATAACCAGATGTAACAATAGGCTGACCACTGAAGGTTAAATGACAAACACCGAAGAGAGACATACAAAATGCAAACGAGATGAACACAAAACAGAAGGGAAACAAGAAGACGATTCAGGAGAAGTTACGAAATGCTAATAAAATAAAAATAATATTCAAGTTTAAAAAAAAACATGAAAATGCAGGCTTATGGTTTTGGCTCAAGTCACAAAAGACCCAGGCAATCACAAAAATAACCCTGGGGTCACTATAATCATGAAAAGGGGGTAAATAATTTATTAACTACTAGCTGGCACTCGAAACACTGATTCTTAGCCAGCCACTTAAAATATTCCCACAGTGCTCTTGCAAGATTGACACAGTGAATTATTTTCTGTAACACCAACTGTTGCCACTTTCAGTCAGTAGGTATCTTCTTCAGTAACACCACATTAACTCTTTCTCTCTCTCTCTCACTCACTCTCTCTCTCTCTCATTCTATATATACATAACAACAATTTTAGACCATTAGGTCATGATTTACTTTGAAGGTATATATATATATATATATATATATATATATATATATATATATATATATATATATATAGTCATAGCCTGTGGGGCTGTAAGCATGGCAGCACAGTCCTGTCAACCATACTGCTGGGCACATTGCCACCATTTTTAACCATATGTTAAAAATGAATAAAAAACAAACTGTGTAGAGTTTGTGGGGGTGTGTCACCAACATGTTTACCTTTCCACAGAAAGATCAGAGAAATCTCTGCTGGACGCAGACGACAGAAAGCCTGACAGACTTTTCCATTTGTTCTCACCAGGTCTGGGTTCAGGGGGTCATTTATTGGGGCAATGCATAATGAGCTAATCATCATGTCCAACTAAGCCCAACAACACTTCTGTAAACGCTTCTAAGGTAGCAGCCAAATGAAAGAGTACATGAATGCACCGCTGTTTATTGTGTCTTCTGAATAATCCTTTGCTCCGTTATTGTGTGGTGTGTGTACAACCTTCCTCCTCCGCCCCTCCATGGTTTTCAGACGCGCCACTCATGGTTTACTGCGGTGCCCAATGGAGCCTCAAATGTTGTGAGATCCTGACTCCTGCTCGGCTCCTCCTACATGTTATTGCTTCATCTGATCTTTGTTCGCTCTGCTCCTATGATCTCCCTCTGATTCGACGGTTCTGAGCACAACCCTTGTTTTCTCTCATTCCTAGCTCCTCCTGTTTGTGTTTTCTGGTGCTGTGCGTCTCTGTAGATCATTGTTTCTGGTTCTGACCTTTTCGCGTGTCTCCTGGGTTTTTGAATATGGATGACCTTGTGTTGACCCCTGCTGCTGTGGTTTCTAGAGATGCCCAATAAATTAGACTCCACACGTACATTCATCAGCCTCCTGCTCTTTTTATAACCAGATTACAGTCAAATGCAAAAGTCTGTGCACCACGACACAGTGTAGTCTAGTTTAATGCACAGTTGCTGGTTATTTGCTGAGTGTAACATAGTAGGCCAGAAATATGGCATTGTTTAAATTGTGTGTTGTGTTAATAATAAGCTCCTTATTATTAACACCTCCTTGTATACACACCCATTGTCTATTATATCAGCTCCATCTACCATATAGGAGCTACACTTACAGACTGATTCTCTGTATACTTTATTATCCTGTTCTTTAATGATCAGGACCACCACAGGACCACCACAGAGCAGCTCCACTGATCATATAGGAGCTACACTTATAGACTGATTCTCTGTATACTTTATTATCCTGTTCTTTAATGATAAGGACCACCACAGGACCACCACAGAACAGCTCCACTGACCATATAGGAGCTACACTTACAGACTGTAGTTCATCTGATTCTCTGTATACTTTATTACCCTGTTCTTTAATAATCAGGACCCCCACAGGACCACCACAGAGCAGCTCCACTGATCATATAGGAGCTACACTTACAGACTGTAGTTCATCTGATTCTCTGTATACTTTATTATCCTGTTCTTTAATGATCAGGACCACCACAGGACCACCACTGTATCAGCTCCACTGACCATATGGGAGCTACACTTACAGACTGTAGTTCATCTGATTCTCTGTATACTTCATTATCCTGTTCTTTAATGATCAGGACCACCACAGGACCACCATAGAGCAGCTCCACCCACCATACAGGAGCTACACTTACAGACTGTAGTTCATCTGATTCTCTGTATACTTTATTACTCTGTTCTTTAATGATCAGGACCACCACAGGACCACCACAGAGCAGGCACTATTAGGGAGGTGGATCATTCTCAGCACTGCTGTGACACTGACGGTGTGTTAGTGTGTGTTGTGCTCAAGGACAAATTAAGGATAGTCTGGGCCCCTGGGCAAAGAGTTTCCCAGGGATTACCCCTGATATAAAGAGCTTGGTATATATATATATATATATATATATATATATATATATATATATATATATATATATATATATATATATATATATAGTTGCGCTGGTGTGAGTGGGTCAGACACAGCAGTACTGCTGGAGTCCACTGGAGTCCACTGTGTCCACTCACTGTCCACTCTATTAGACATGCCTACCTTGCTGGTCCACTTAGCTCATCTGTTGCTGCACAGTGTAACACACCATCACCAAGGTGGTGAGTGTGTTAATCATTAAAGAACAGGGTAATAAAGTATACAGAGAATCAGATGAACTACAGTCTGTAAGTGTAGCTCCTATATGGTAGGTGGAGCTGATACGGTGGACAGTGTGTGTAGATACAAGGATGTTAATAAACATTTGAGCTTAAAATATTTGGGGAAAAAACAACATAAAATTAAAAAAATGCCATATTTTTGGCACACTATGTTACATTCAGCAAATAAACAGTAATAAACTAGACTAAATTGTGTATTTGGGGGTGCAAAGACTTTTGCATGTGACTGTAATTTTGTTATAAAAGGAGCAGGAGGCTGTTGTAACGTCTTTCTTGCTGTATAAACTTTATTTTTAGGATACTGCGCTACAGACGTTCTGAGAGCTCTCAAACCCTGGTCTCTCTGACCGCATTATCTTTCATAGGCCTGCCTTCGTGCTCCTTCTGGCCCATGTGGTCCACCTGGTCACGTCGTTATCACCTGGGCTTGGGCAGAGGTTCTTGAACAGCAGTTCTTAAGATAACGCTGCAGGGTCTGCTAAGCCAGATATGTAAAACCCTATATGGCCGGGGTCACAAAACCCTGACCTTCCCACAAACTGTGCAGCATTCTGTGTGCCATCTGTATCAACAAGCTTTGAACAGATACCATAGTTTGTAAAAAATATTCACAACCAGGCTGATGAATGAAGGTGTGGAACTACAAAGTGCTCCTATATGGTCAGTAGAGCTGATAAGATGGACAATGAGAGCAGAAACAAGGCGGTGTCTCTATTAAAGTGCACCCCTTTAAAATCACTTTTGGATGACATTTTAGAAATTAATGCCGACTCTAGAGGTAATATTTGTAAATTATATAATCTCATACTTTCTTTGGTTCCCACCCAGACTATTGCTATTTAGCAGCAATGGGAAGAGGACTTGCATCTTACTTTTGAGCAGGAGACTTGGAACAGGATTATTCATTGCATCCATACTTCTTCTGTCTGCACCAGACATAATCTTATTCAGTTTAAATTGGTCCATCGAGTGTACTGGCCAAAAGTTAGGCTTGCTAAAGTCAAAATTCTCTGCAACTGTTGCTCCCAAGCCCCAGCTACCCTCTCTCATATGTATTGGTTTTGTCCAGTTTTAAAGTCCTTCTGGTAAACTGTGTTTGACTGCTTATTGTTAATTATAAAATTGAACCTTGTCCCCCGATGGCCTTATTTGGTCTAATCCCCAAAAATTCTACATTTTCATCTGTGTACTCTGATGCTTTTGCATTTTGCACACTTTAAGCGAGACATGCAGTGGAAAAGTACCACCTTCATCTCCACCCTGGCTTACAGACGTCGCCTTATTCTTGTATCTTGAAAAAATGAGACACACACTTAGAGGCAACATACGGCAATATCTTCATAAATGGACCCCCTTTTTCGCTTTCTTCCTAGAGTCATAAAAGTCTGATCTGCATAGTGTATTTCAAAAAAAGGCAAACGGTTATGTTATACTATTATTGTTATTATTATTATTATTATTGTTATTATTTTGTTTTGTTTTTGTATTATTTATTTATTTATTTATTTTTCCCCTCTTCTATGTTTCAAGATATTGGTGCATTTAAATTAGTTTAGAACCATACCAAGTGACAGGATGGACGAGGGAGGGCGTGGGTGGACGAGGGAGGGCGTGGGTGGGTGAGGGAATGCGTGGATGGGTGAGGTTGGATGTGGGTGGGTGAGGGAGGGTGTGGGTGGGCGAGGGAGGGTGTGGGTGGACGAGGGTGGGCATGAGGGTTGTAACTGTATTGGGTAGATTTAGATCACGTCTCAGACGTATTTTGGGACAAACTGCTGAGTGGTGTATATGTTGGTCACCTCTGTTTCGACTGTTTCAACCTTTGTATCTTGTCCACCCAATAAACAGAATGGTCAAAAAAAAGTGCTCGGTGAGCTTAGATTGTGCACTAAAACTAGTTGTGTAAACTTACGGTGGTTGTTTCCTTTCTTCTGTGTCCATGCTCTGTTAATGACTTGAAGAAATCTCTGTTGACACTGACTTTATTTGTAAATATGAGTTTAATATTCAAAGAAAGTACAGCATCATTTCTAACATCTTCCAAAGTCCAAG
>CM038714.1:14921070-14984442 GCA_021613375.1 Megaleporinus macrocephalus | reverse complement strand
GGAAGGGAGAGGGAGATAGAATGGGGTCAGGCTGGTGGTTGTAGGGATTGTGTTGGGAGGGGAGAGGGAGATAGAATGGGGTCAGGCTGGTGGTTGTAGGGATTGTGTTGGGAGAGGAGAGGGAGGTAGAATGGGGTCAGGCTGGTGGTTGTAGGGATTGTGTTGGGAGTGGAGAAGGAGTTAGAGAAGGGTTTAGCTGGAGGTTGTAGGGATTGTGTTGGGAGAGTAGAGGGAGGTAGAGGGTTTCAGGCTGGAGGTTTTAGGAGAAGAGATAACATCTCTTAAAGATGATGTGGACAGTTTTGGTATTCAACAGGCGTTGCACAGATACGTACCACTGTAGATTCTGGTTACGTAAACTGACCTTCCTCCTTTTATGTATGTGTCAATTCAGTTTTGATTCAGTGCAGAAAAATGAATTGGGAGAAATGAATGAGATGCAGACATTTATTGTCTTAATAATAACTCTGAACCAAGTGCACTTCAGATGTGGCTAATGGTAAATGCCTTCAGACTTACAATTGTGTCTGGCTATGCAGCCCAGTGTGTGCTCGGTCTACAATCCCAACAGCTGTCCAAAAAAAAAATAACCAAAACATTAAATATAGAAGACATGCCCAACAGCTCAGATCTAGCAAAAAGCCTTTCCTAAAAATGGACAGTTTCAAAGAGAGCATCCTTGTCAGAAAGCAGCTAATCATTTGTCTTTGAAAGGACTCAGTGGGGTCCAGATTGAGACGCTGTTAGCGCGAGGCAATGATTGAGTGATATGATGAGAAGTGCTTTGGTCATTAGAATTTCTTTTCTCAATCTTGAAGAAACTTGGAACTTTTAATGGTTTCTTCATCACATAAATCATGGTCGGCATCATGACTATTTCCAACAGAAGTGATTAGTTATGTTAAAGTTCTCATTGTGTCAAAGCAAAGGACGCTGAATCATTTCGCGTCAGAACTGAACGAGTGTGCCGCATACAAACAGACCTATCTGATGACGTGCTGAGCACAGGTGTGAAAGAACTGGCTGTTTGCAAATGTGACTGACGCACCTCTCACAAGGCTACATGACGCCTACGGAAGCTCATCGTGGCAAATGACATGAACCTGCATGAACAGTTGTAAAGCCTTTATGGATTTATCAGCTCGACTTACAATATAGGAATATTTTTTTTGTTCTACAGTAAGACTGTAGTCCATCTGTTTCACTTTATACACTATTCTTCAGTGGTTATTCTGCCAGGAATGAATAACAACCAGTAGTTCAGAGTGCAAAGTAAACATGGAGCATGGAAAACTGTGGAAAAGTAACAGTGCAGAAGTTTTATCTTGTACATAAATAATGGTATAATTCATCTAATAATGTCGGTTTATGGGTATTAGCAATCAGGGGCTCTCGAAAGGGGCAACCATTCAAGCCTGGACACATTCACAACCCACCACCACCACAACCCAGTGTAGTGCCATCCAACACAGGCGTCTGTCCGCTGATGAACAGAATTGGTGGTTTGAGAGTAATTTGAGGGAAGATTGAGGGAGGAGAAAGCACCCTTGGGGTGGAGTTCTGCACAGCTTCCACCTGGAGTTAGAAGGCCAGACCCCACACTAATAACTATGGTAGGACTAACATAGGACAGAGGAACAGGGAGGAGATCAGGTAGTGGTGGGGATTTGTCAGGGCAGTGTAAAGTCCTTGTGTTGGACAGGAGCCACCCAATGTTATAGTGGTATATGCTAGCTTTTACCCTCGAAGCTTGGTCCTGGGTTGAGCTGGACATGAATATATATCTTATAAAGGTGGTGGAGTTTGAACCCACTGTAAAAAAATACATTCTAAAGAATTATCCATCCTAAGAAGCGTGGAGAGAAATTATGGTCCAGGAATGACTGCCATGTTGTTACGGTGTAACTACATTGTACCTTCAAAGAAAAGCATAAGGAGAGCCTCCTTTAGCTGAAGAACTGAGGTGCTGTATCTAAAGGTCACATTTCCGCTGCAAGCCCAGTAGAGAGGGTCAACCGAGGGGAATTCTTCTAACTCCGCTACAAAAGGAAATCCTTCAGGAATTCCTCAATCTAATAAAAAAATCCCCTTCGCACCTCCTGAATGGGATATTTTAGAGCTCTTTGCAGCAGAACATAGACACGATAACGCTGCTTGAAAGCTTCTGGAGGTTGAAGTGAATAGTTTCCTTGAATAAGTCTCCAAGCTGTGATTAAAAAACGGTGGGAAAGTTTCCACTTTAGGCTTAGGGTTTAAGAAATCCTTTAGCTGTGAAAGACCCGGTCTTGCACGGATACAGAGTCCTTGAGCACGGCTCTTGAATGTTTATTCGCTTATCTAATGTTCCAGCAGTTGGCAGGGTCCTAGCCCCACCTAGTGCAGACCAACTCACTGCAGCATGTTAAACAGATTCTCATTCCTTACAGCTCTGCAAATTTTACCCTAACATAACACCTTGATCTGCCCACATGTGGCCACACTGCAGTTTCTCATCCACATAACTACACAACGCACAAACCATCACTGTTGGAACAAACCTTCCTAAATCTCCCTAAAACTTTAGCATATCTCGTCATAGTCATAGTCATTTTAGGCTATTGGTGAATAAAAGAGAGCTAAGGCTGTTGTATGAAGGTGACTGTGTTACATCCACAGTTCATATAAACTTAGTTTCAGTGAATTTATTGTAGCTAATGAATAAGAAGTTTAAAGAAATCCACAGGTTAAGGGGTTAAATCCCTGGATTAGCTGCATAATCTTACCATGGAAAAAATATGACCATTGCATCATGCTGAGGTCACCATTCCGCTTTCTTATCAACTTTGCAGTCAAATTTAGATCAATAGTGCTGCAGCTAAAGTGGGAATATTGGTTGTGTTTTAATACCTGATTGTAATGTTGCTTCCGGAGCAGTGAACATTAAAAAATTATTAATGGTCTATTATATAAATCTATAGAATTGGTTCAAAGTCAGAGTTGGCCAGGCTATTATTTTACATATATGTAGCTTTTTTATATATAATATATAAAGCAAGTACTTTTTTGGGCTTACAGGTAGAATAGAAGGCCAAACTGCAAGTATTTGACCTGTAGAACGAGTAGAAATGAATCCAGTTATAACAAGTTGAGATGACTCATAGAACTTTTGTGTAAGAGCCTCAACTCTAGTTTTCTTTTCTTCACTTTTTTTGTCTGTTTTTTTTTGTGGGTTTTTTAATAGATATTTTAAGTTGTTTATATATATATATATATGTGTGTGTGTGTGTGTGTGTGTGTGTGTGTGTGTGTGTATGAGTATGTGGGTATACTTTGTGTTATAATGTGGGTTAATGATTAGTTAGTTAATCATTACAGATTGGTTTTTTGTTCACCTGCCTGAAATTTCACTGACTAAAACAGCACAGGACTATTGTACATGATCCTGAACTTAATCTGCTTTGTGTGAAAACATACCTTATGCTAAATTGCTCTCAGTCAATTTAATGGATCAAAGTACTGTCCTCTGTCAGGCCAGGTAATTAGAGTTTAGCTAACAAAAAAACATGAGCAGTGTGAAGTTATCAGCATAGGGATACATAACCTTGGCAGATATGATAAGTGTGAGACTGTGTACACCTGTTAATAAGGCCGTGGTGGAAAAATCAGGCTACAGATGTGCCATTCCTCGCCATCTGACGGTATATAAAGTATCGGGGGAATGGTCCTGGAGTGTGAGAGTTCTGAGCGACTGCAGTCATGCTGAGATTCCTCTTGTTGAGTGTCCTCGCCGCCTTGGGTAAGTCACTTTCCTTATACAAGCAAGAAAATGAGATGTTTGAGAATCAGCATCAGAGATCGACATTTCATTTCATGCAATTTTCATGCAAATCATGCAATTTTCATGCAATTCACAAACTATATTGTCCATTTCACAGTTAATGTAAGTGTATCAGATGATTTTTAAAGAATAAAAATGTTTGTATTAAAGTCTATTTTTGTATAGAGGCTTATTTTGCATATAGTCCTATTTTCAGCAATTCTCAGTCCTCTGTCTAAATCTCCTGGTACAGCCACCAATCCAAGTTAAGGATGTTATTGGACTAATTGGTTGTTAGGACACTCTTGCTCAATTGTGATGCACAGCTGAAAAACATTCTACTAATAAGTGAGAATAAAAGGGAACAACATTCTAGGTTAGTTTAGTATCTGAAGCATCAGCAGTTGATGGCTTGCTGACCGACTCAAAATGACCAGAAAGAAACAACTTTCTTTAGAGACCCGTCAGTCCATTGTTGTGTTAAGGAAGAAGATACTCCATTAAAACAAGAACATTTCACTGTGATCCCAAACTTTAAGCGGTAGTGTATAAAGAACATACATGTTTGAAAAAGAAAAAACTAAATTAGCATTTAAGCAGAGACTAACAGACAAACGCTAATCTAGTGTTATTTTGGCTAAGGTTACAAGCCCAACTTTCTTATTTAAATGTTAGTGGTTAATCTGATCCTAAAGGCCTAAGCAGTAGGAGGTGTCATCTGGCTGTTCTACCTACATACAATGAAGATAACAAACTTGATTGAAAAAAAGGATAAATCAATTAAATAAATCATCAGGACCAGAAAGCCAAAACTAAATTAGAATTGAAGCAGAGACTAACACATAAACACTAATGTAGTGTTATACCGGCGATGTTATAAGCCTGAATTTCTTTTTAAACCTTAAAAAAACAAGTTTGAGAAGACCGCTGTCCTAAACAACACATGTATCTCCATTTTGGTGATTTTTATCATTGTTTAAACACGAAGGCTGTTCTTTGTAACCTGTGAAAGTTTTTGATGAGTGGAACAATAGAAATGCTCCAACATTACAAGGAAATAAACTATTTACATTAAGTTACATTGAATGTGAATAATGTTTTACAGTACGTAGATTTATTTTTTTTTTTACATTTTTGTTACATTTCAATGTGTAGTGTGTAAACATGACTGTAATTTGTTGTATCTGTATGATACTAAATGCTGCACTACGAGGCACTAACATCACAGTAGGACTCTTTAAGGAGTTACAGGAGACCCTGCCTGAATGTATTGCCCACCAATCATTAGGCCACATGTCTGAGAAACCGGCTTATAATATATGTGCACTGAAATGCGTACAAAATGTTTGCATATGTATGCTGACCACGAGTATGTATATCTATATGTATGTGTGTGTGTAGTGCTGGCAGAGGAGAAGCCTGAGCCCAGGTTTCTGGAGAATATGGAGAGAGTTGTGGGCGGAGAGGTTGCCAGGCCAAACTCCTGGCCCTGGCAGGTAAGCTACTCTTGCTTAAGAGGCCAGTACAATTAAACAGTGGGAGACGGAGTACTTGTATTGAGAGCTTTCTAACAGTGTCACGTTCTAAACATTAATTTAATGTCCTTCATTTTTTTTCCTGGATTATAAATGGAATTATAAGTGATTGCATAACAATTAAGAAACCTGCACCACACTGAGAATTAAACTGACATCTCGCTAATTAAACAGCTATTTATAGTAGTTTTGTGATATTAAAAAACATGTTCTAACGTTATGTAGCTCTGGAAATACTGTTAACTGTGAATAAATTATTAGTTGTATTTATAGCTTTTCAACCTACGCTTTTACGTTACTATTGGAAAACAACAGCTTTCCCTTAAATTGTATCAAATGAAATCAATTGTATTTGTATAGCACTTTTTACAAGTGATGCCGTCACAAAGCAGCTTTACAGGAATTTAGGGATGAGAAAAGTTTAATAGAGCATAAATAAGCCTAAGAAAAAAATAAAAACATAGAAGAAAGTCATAGAAATCATAGAAATACATAGAAAACCCCCCGGTGAGCAAGCCATAGGCGACAATGGCAAGGAAATCTCCCTCAGAGCTGGAGGAAGAAACCTTGGGAGGAACCAAGGGGGAGACCCATCCTCCTCTGATTAAACTACTCAAACAGTACTGATATAATGACTGAACCACCATATACTTCTGTTCAGCTGCTCAGGTGTGTTTATATAATCATAATATGACAAACTGTCATAATATGACATAATAAGATAAACTGTAGTACTGATGAAGAACAGTGAGAGTGATGATGATAGTTAGTGAAGGTAAAGGGTTAGTGGTAATTAGTTAGAGTCCATATTCTTTTCAGTAAGGTCTAGAATTGTAACACTCACCTAGAGGAGAAATTGAACCCTAGTCGTGGTGGTAATACAACAGCCTGCTAACTAGGTGAGCTACCACACACTGGTAGTTGATAGGACCCAGGAGCTAGAGCTAGCAAGACTGAGAGGAGACAATGTGTAACTGAAAATAGAAAACTCGGACTCAAGATTCGAACCCCGGCCGTTAGCGACGGGTGGAAGACAAAATAGCGATTATTAAACACACCCATTTTGGGTTTTGGCAGGAAAAGAACAAATGGTGCCAGTTAGAGGAAAAGATAGAGGTTTTAATTAAACTTTTGTGTTTTCTTTTTTTACTGGGTCGCTTGAGAGACTTAAAAGACAAGGGAGAGTATGGAAACTCTTAACCATGGCTGTTTCAAAGACTCAAAAAGAGACAAAGATCCAGCAACTCTGTGTCTCTCTGCTTATAAAGACTTGCCTTCAGGTGTTGAGCATCAGGCCTGATTGGCTCCAGAGGTCACTTGCTGCCTCCCCCTGGTGGCCGGAGGTGGCCTAGAACTGGAGCCAGTCCTTACAAGAATGGAGGTTAGGTGCGTCTGAAATCCCCTACTAGTCAGTAGGTACTAGATTAGAGTCAGTACGTACTGCTCAAGCAGGAGACTAGTAGGTAGTTCAGTAGGTGAGTTTTAGTAGCCAAACAAGCTCGGACGTACTATGTCCACCATATTGCCAGCGTCCGGTGACACAAGATGTCAGACCACCACCGTAAAAGTCCTGCTATTCATTTAAAAGCTCTGTTTACTGACAGATTTACATCTTTTAGTGACACTGATCTGCGTTTTTGTCTGAATAGTAGGCAAGTAGGCAATTTCGGATGCACCCTTAGCCTGCGGCTTGGTCGCTGATATGACACAGGTAGCAGTGGGTATTGTATGAACATTATTTGCTGAATGAATCACCAGAAATTCTCCAAACTTATCTTATTAAGCTTTCAAGCTCATTATTCAGCTCTTTAATTGCAATCCAATAGTTGTTTATGCTCAAACTCTCTCGTGTCTCAGATCTCCCTGCAGTACTTGTCTGGTGGCTCTTACTACCACACCTGCGGAGGAACTCTGATCAGGAGGAACTGGGTGCTGACGGCTGCTCACTGCGTCGACACGTAAGTGGGAAACCTCAGCTCTGTTCAGTCTGAATCAGCTTATTACAAAGCTCAGGCTTCAACAGACAGAGATGTACGAGATCCCTTAACCAGAAAATGTAAGAGGATCATTAAACGATCTCTGCTGTTCAGTACTTAGCTGTGTAGCTCCATATAGTACATTTTACACACGGTCTAATGAATGAATTCACATTCAAATGAGCTCAGATGACAACTTCTGTTTTTGATCCTTTCAGCCAGAGAACGTGGCGCGTCGTCCTGGGAGATCATGACATCTACACCCACGAGGGTACAGAGCAGTACATAAGTGTTAGCGCCAGATACGTTCACCCCAGCTGGAACTCCAACAACGTTGCTGGAGGGTACAGGAACTTCACACAGACACCCTTCATTAACATTACCTTTAAAATGTTTGGAATCACTTGTCCAACCATATTGTGTCATTATTTACATTAACAACATTTCAGTAACACTTTTGGTAGAGATACAGGTTACTTGCACACAGGTAGTGTTACAGTTTAGAACAGAAGCACTTTTTGTAGTTCTATATTTACAGACTGTAGTTCATCTGTTTCTATTGGATACTTTGTTAACCTGTTCTTTAATGTTTAAGACCACCACAGAGCAGGTATTATTAGGAGGGTGGATCATTCTCAGCACTGCAGTGACACTGACATGGTAGTGTGTTAGTGTGTGTTGTGCTGGTGTGAGTGGATCTGATCCACTCACACCAGCACAACACACACTAACACATAACCACCTTATCAGTGTCACTGCAGTGCTGAGAATGATCCACCCTTCTAATAATACCTGCTCTGTGGTGGTACTGTGGGGGTCCTGACTATTAAAGAACAGGGGAGAGGGGATAAACAATCTATGCAGCAAATCAGATGGACTACAGTCTGTAGGTGTAGAACTACAAAGTCCTCCTATACGGTCAGTGGAGCTGATGACATGGATAATGTCAAAATGTCATTCTCAGTGTGTTATAGTCTGCTAATTATTTGCAACCTGGCTATAATACTTGTATTATTTTGTGCTTGCATCTGCAGCCAAACTGCTTTTACACTGTTGGAAACATTGATTCCAAACTTCTGATAAATGACTTAAAGCTGCTGTACGCCAAAGAGAATTAATATGATGCCTTTTGTAATAAATATCAGGAATTTTCAGGCCCAGTCTGGCCCAAAGTGTTACCACAATTCATCATACAGCATGATCTGAACCCAGAATAAACATACACGAGCGTGAAAAGAGATTAAGCATGCTGTTGCGATGGCTTAGCACGTCCGCAAGATTAACTGTGCCATGTTCACACTAATAAATCTGGAGTCTTTCCTCTTATTCGTAGGTACGACATCGCTCTGCTCCGCCTGTCCTCCGATGCTACCCTGAACAACAATGTCAAGCTGGGTACTCTGCCTCCCTCTGGTCAGATCCTGCCCAACGATAACCCCTGCTACATCACTGGCTGGGGCCGCACTCAGAGTGAGTGATAACAAACCTATGTCCAGAAGGTTCTTTTACTTTATAAAGAACCTTCTGTTGTTTTCATTGAGAACACAATCATCCTGCACTCTTAAAGGCACATGTATTCGGCTTAAAGCATTCCAACGTTAACCACTTCGTAACTCATGAGGCGATAGTGAGTCACTGTGGTGCTGAGTCTGTTATCAGGTCCAACATGGGAGGATGAAGAAATAGCACAGAATATGTATTCTAACCTCTAACCTTATCAATCATGTTGAAGGTGTTGCTCCCAGTTAGATCATTTAAGATCAGGTAGTCAATGAAAGAACAGTAAACACAATGATTGCTGAAGCTCTTGGTGAGTGATTGCCGCCATCAGCTCTCAGCAAGAAGCCACATTCAGCAGCGAACAAAGGAAGTAATATTTTTTAAAAAGTAGAACAAGAGTTGAGATATGTGCCGTTTCCACCACTGGAGACGCTCTTAGAGAGTAAAGCCATATAGTTTGATGCTAAATTTGCGACATTTCTTCTAGGCTGGTAAGAAAACAGCTGTTAATGCTGGCAGGTAGGGACTGTGCATTTCCTGGTTTCCTATAATAGAAAAGAACTTTCTGGTGATATACCGCCCCCTGTTTGTGTGTCTCCATTAACAGAGAATGTTCTACAATGTCAGCTTAACTACATCGTTAAGATATCGTTAAGCCAGTCACAGTAGTTTGGTGTATGTGGTAGAGAAACTATCCGAGTTGGAGCTGTATATAGCGGTGGAGATAGGAAATGTCTGATGACAGACTGTATTATAGTAGATTAGATGTTTTTTACAGAACCATTACTTTATCATCATAAACATTACATGTCATCACTGTCCAAAGCAAAACAAGTATGTCTAAAATGGCAACTTTACAGGGGAGAACAAAGCAGTCTTTACTTTTAATGCCAGTCAGTGGAACCAGACGTTTTTCCGAGCTATTTTGGAGCATTTGGAGCATTGTTCAAAAGTTGTAGAAAAATAAAAATGGACATGCTTTTCTTTGATCAGAGATGAGATTGAACTTGTGTGGAGGCTGACTGGTGGTTATGACTTAACTGTATTTAGCTGTATTTGTGTTGTAGGCATGGTGACCCCTAATTACCACCACTGTAAAATAAAATAATTGAGATTTCTCTACAATGCATTGCTTTACATCAAACCACTGTTGAATGAGGAGTTTTAAAAATGGTGATAGAACATTCTTAGGTTAAAACATAGATGAAATCTTGGTCTTACATGGAGTGTTCAAAAATTCTTCACAAGGGTCGTCAAAGAACAATTAATTGCAGGGTTTGTTATGGAACTAAATGTGTTTCCTCAATGGAATCTCTCCAAAGAACTCTTTGATATCAAGAACATAGATAGGTTGCTTTACACAGACCAATGATGTGTTGCATGGTAAAGCCTAAGAATCTTGGTTCTCTCTATAGCTGGCGGTCAGCTGTCTCCCCAGCTGAAGCAAGCCTACCTGCCTGTGGTGGATCACGCTACCTGCTCCAGCAGTGGCTGGTGGGGCAGCACTGTCAAGACAACCATGGTGTGCGCTGGCGGCGGCAGCCTGTCTGGATGCAACGTACGTTGTGATGACATCATCTTAACCAACCACACAATGGGCTACATGTTGCAGCAGAGTATAGTTTAACTCTTTTCTTCCTCCATAGGGTGACTCAGGTGGCCCCCTGAACTGCCAGGTGAGCGGCCAGTATGTTGTCCACGGAGTGACCAGCTTTGTGTCCTCTCTGGGCTGCAACACCGCGAAGAAGCCCACCGTCTTCACCCGTGTGTCTGCATACATCGGCTGGATCGAGGGTGTAAGTCAACTTTGGGGTTCATACTGGACACGTTTTTAAAAACAGACAACAAACTTACACATGAATAATAATGAACGCATATTCAAGTTTGTGTTTTTCCCCACACTTGCAGATCATTGGATAAACAGGATGGCAACCTGAACGCAAGAGAGATGTCTGAGCTGAGGAGAAATGACTAACATCCCGTTCTGTTCATCTGTCACAAGAACCTGCAATAAACACACTTTATCTGTTAAAGTCTCTGTTGGTCCTGGTAGTGTTCTGAATGTTTGAACTTTATGTAGATGTTTCTTGTAAGTTAAAACGGTGATTTCAAACCCTGGTCCTGGAGGACCCCAGCCCTGCAGTTTTAAGTGCTTTCCCTGCTCCCAACTCACCTCATCCAACTAATTTGCCATTTAACAAGCAAATCCTGAGCTGAACTGGGTGTGTTTTGGTAGGAAAACCCAAAAATGTACAGGCCAGTGAGTCCTGCAGGACCAGGGCTGGGAATCACTGAGTTAAGAATGGAAATATGGCCGGACAGATAAATGCTTTTTACTCATTCTAAATTGGAAAGTTGGGGAATATTTTGAAATTTCATTAAAAGAAATGTAGTATACATTCAAGACACTATACCAATGTGTAGGGGGTGAAGAAGGATAACAGGGTACTGAACTATTGCACCCTACCTAGTGCTAGTGATTAAAACACACACCTTCACAATGAATCTTACAGTAAGAAACAGCCTACGTACAATAAACTGGCCACAGCTACCCAGCTAATCCATCCATCTATCCATTCATTATCTTGTGCTATTATCCCGCTAGTCTGGGTCATGGGGGGTCTGGAGCCAATCCCAGCATCATTGGGCAAAGGTGGTGTACACCACAGACGGGTGACCAGTCCATCGCATGGCCAACACACACTTATGCCTCAACACACCTACGGGCAGTTTAGAGTGAGGGATCAAGCGAACATGCATGTGTTTGGACTGTGGTAGGAAACTGGAGTACCCAAAGGAAACCCACTCAAACACGGAGAGAACATACACACTCCACACAGAACAACCCGGACCGGAAATCACACCCAGATCATCTTACTGTGAGGAGACAGTGCTGACCACTACACCACCTACTAACCCCTACACCACCATACTAACCCCTACACCACCATACTAATCACTACACCACCATACTAACTACTACACCACCATACTAACCACTACACCACCATACTAACCACTACACCACCATACTAACCACTACACCACTATACTAACCACTACACCACCATACTAACCACTACACCACCATACTAACCACTACATCACCATACTAACCACTACACCACCATACTAACCCCTACACCACCATACTAACCCCTACACCACCATACTAACCACTACACCACCATACTGACCACTACACCAGCGTACTAACCACTACACCACCGTGCTGACCACTACACCACCGTACTAACCACTACACCAGCGTACTAACCACTACACCAACGTACTAACCACTACACCACCATACTAACCACTACACCACTGTACTAAACACTACACCACCATACTAACCACTACACCACCATACTAACCACTACACCACTGTACTAACCACTACACCACCGTACTAACGACTACACCACCATACTAACCACTACACCACCGTACTAACCACCACACCACCACACTAACCACCACACCACCATACTAACCACCACACCACCATACTAACCACTAAACCACCGTACTAACCACTACACCACCGTACTAACCACTACACCACTATACTAACCACTAAACCACCGTACTAACCACTACACCACCGTACTAACCACTACACGACCATACTAACCACTACACCACCGTACTAACCACCACACCACCATACTAACCACTAAACCACCGTACTAACCACTACACCACCGTACTAACCACTACACGACCATACTAACCACTACACCACCGTACTAACCACTACACCACCATACTAACCACCACACCACCATACTAACCACTAAACCACCGTACTAACCTCTACACCACCGTACTAACCACTACACCACTATACTAACCACTAAACCACCGTACTAACCACTACACCACCGTACTAACCACTACACGACCATACTAACCACTACACCACCGTACTAACCACCACACCACTATACTAACCACTAAACCACCGTACTAACCACTACACGACCATACTAACCACTACACCACCGTACTAACCACTACACCACCATACTAACCACTACACCACCGTGCCACTGTACACAGTTTTAATATACGTTTAATCATTTTTTTTTAATCATTTCAATGCTTTAAACAAATAAAATGTTACTTTTTAAGTTTTGGTTTGATGTCTGCTTAAAAACTGAACCAAACTCATAAAATCAAACTATTTACAAATGCTAACTAGCAAACAAGCACGACACCACATCATAATGGGTGCACCTAGCTGAAGACAACTAAGAGCCATGGAACATTGCCGAGCAGCCTTGTAGCTGTTTTATATAACTGATATATAACTATATCTCTCTATAGCATAGTAATCTGTTAAGGACTGTTCGATTTTCAATATTCATTTTCCTGAATTTTTCAACACCTGCCAGTGTAACTTCAGAAACTGCATATTTCTCATTAACTAAACAGCTAACAGGCACTTGGACCTGTCACAGCTGATGTATGGATTATTTTGCAGGTCACAGAAGTGACAGGTTCTGATAAACGGCATGCTATAATGTGACAGCTGTCAGGTATATGTATTAAAGCATTCATTATGTGGTTGAACAGACTCACTACAGCCACAATGTAAGTAAAGAGGTTTCCACAGAACTGGAACATCTTAGTATATCAGCCTCTGTCCGTCCAGGAACTGAAATTTATTAGGCTCCATTTCCTTGTTCTTTTTTAAATTAGAAAGGACTAAACATCTAAAATAATCTCAGAGTATAAGGGGCTAAAACACTGTGTTCTGAATGTTTTCCTTTGTTAACAAAACTGCCAGATGTACCAAATATGATATAAAACTATTACTATTACTATTACTATACGATTACTATTATTGTTATTATTATTGTTATTATTTTACAGGCTTTAAGGGGTTAAACATAGTTTACATGGCTACAGCTTACAGTGAAATTAAGATTCATGAATATTATGAGTAATGAAACGTAAAGGAATGTAAAGAAACTATTTTAGAGATTTTTTTTCCAATTCTTTGGATGTGATCTTGTTCCTATTTCTTCAGAGGCTTCACAAGCAGCTACATTAAAGGGAGTCCAGACTGATAAGACATGTGTGCCACTGTGTATGTCCAATACTATTATAACAGGGGTATTTAATTAGAATTCAGTAAGGACCACCTCAGGCAAAGGTCCAGACCGGCTTTATTTCTAACTTGTGTTATATGTTATGATTCAGTGGTGTATCCTGTATACTAAAGTTCGGCGTCAGCTTTTCTTTTTTTAGAGTGCGCCATCTGACTCGCTTTATTCACCAACTGCTGCTTCTCGCCTGTGTGTGCGCCCCACTCCCGAGTCTACTCATATCTAATTGGCTGAGGAGCCTGTGAGTTTACTGCACTGCAAAGCACGTGTACCGTAAAGACCGTAAAAAGTTGCGCTGCTTAAAATAAACACTCAGAATGAAATCCTTCTCAATAGTTTATCGGTTTAGATCCGCATTGGACAACGTCTGGGTCCGCACCCAAACCGCGGTCCGCCTATTAGTGACCTCTGTTTTATAATATGACATATGAATCTTATGGGAATGGTTTGTTGATTATAAAAAAAAAACGTTTACAACCCGTCTATGGTTTACTAAGGCCATAACATAAAAAACAAAGAATGATCAACCCAAGACAATGTTTAATCAATTAAAGTTTAATCTCTATTATTCGCTGTTTAGTCCACATTTACATTTTACACACATCTCAAAAGTCTCAAAACCGGCGGGGTGGGCGACATCAAACACACAAACAAAAGACCAAGCTAACCAAAAATGTAGGGAGCTAACTAACCTAAACAAAAAGACAGGAAAGAAAGAACTCAGGGCTCCCTCGCTCCCTAACTAATCAACACCAGAAAAAAGTATGTTAACAAAAAGGCACCCACTTCTACACGAAACCCCAAAACATTGGTCTTGAGCTGTCTGAGCAAAATCTGACAAAGCCAGTTGGCCTAGCTAACACGGGCGTAACAGGCTACAGAGATGAATATGTAACTATGCTGCTGCTCGTTAATCGAACAGCAGGCTACATCTCTGAGCTGGACAACGCTAAAACACACACACACACACACACACACAGTGCCGCGGTAGACATGTTGCTACACGGCAGACATTTCTAAACAACAAATTGCAGAACTCTAAGCGTTCACCCCAACGCCGCCACGGAGGAAGACCTCAATTAACGTCTGGAAATATGCCACACACTTGCAGGCAGCCAATCAATTGCACGTTGCCAGGGAGACTCCAGCCAATCAGCGTTGTGAGTAAGTGAGTCCTAATACGAGACAGGGATAGCAGAGGAAACAGCACAAGAACAGAAAACAAGCAAAACAAAAACATACATCCTGAGAACGTAACACAACAGAAAGGACTATTTTCAATTTCTCTACATGTGGGCTGCAGTCGCTGAACCATAAAAAATTATCTGAAAGGTTTGTCTCTTGAGTAACGTTGTTCTACCTAAATAAGCAAAACAACCTTTAAAGTTTTCCAGAAAGTCTCCAAAATTTCCAAAACCTACACTATCAGTCAAAAGTTTGGAGACACCTACCCAGGTTGTTTCTTGCTTATACTATTTTAATAATATTATAAGTGATTAAATCTGAAGAGATCAAAACCAACTATAAAATAAGAGGTATAGAATTATAGCTGGAGCAGAATAAAACATCTGGTTGTGTTTAAAGAATGTTTAGAGGGTCTTTTAGAAATGAGCTCATTTACTCTGATGCAGGTTTACATACTTTGAACATTCTGACCAGCAGCTTCATGAGGAGCCACATGAGCTGCTTCTCTAAGACTGAAGAAGATAGTCTACATGCTGAGAGCTTGCTCTGATAAACAGGTATGGGGGTTTTATAGCTCTTATAAAAATATACATTCTCATTTTTAGATTTAAATACAGTCAAATGTTGGTTAAACTCATCTTTCAACACATTCAGATCAAAATTAGAAAACATATATTTGGTTACGTGTGTCCAAACTTTTGAATGGTAGTGTAAATAGGACTATATTCTGAGGCAAAAAACTGCTTAACATTTGTGCAGCCTCAGACATCTTGCATGTCATTGGCCAGACAGAATACTTTATCAGTCTATGTTTGAATTTAGCATTAGTTATTTTTTCTCTTCTTTCCACTTAGTTCAGTGAGTTTGCGGTTCCCGTTGCATATCGGAACCATAAGTGCCTGTTTCTATTGATCCGGAAGCTGCAGGGCACCATTCCCTGTTTGGGCAGTTCATATTTCATATATCAGTGTGATGTCAAAGTTCCCATGAGAAAAACACTGTCCTTGGCCATGAATGATAACTGTGATACGGAAAACATCTGCAGAATGAAGGGGGAGCACACGCCATACAGTCCAGTCCAGTGCTACAGCACTATAGCACTGCAGAATGTGCTGTATCATCAGACAAGTCCACTATAAACGTACCAAGTGGCAAACCGAAAAGTGTCCTGCCGCACTGCAGACACGCTGAGGCCTTTCCTGCTTGCCTCGTTGGGAAAGAAGTCTGATCTGGAGCAAAGCAGTCCAGGAAACGCAGAACCATTGCATCTTTCTCTGGTTCATTTACTCAGCGCTTCATTTGTCCTGTCTATCACTGCAGCCCTTGCTGATGAGGAGCCCTAGGCTCTCTTCTTGGAAGAAGTGGAGGGAAGCGTTGTAGGCGGTGAAGTAGCACAACCACACTGAAGGCCCTGGCAGGTAACTTTCCCGTCTCTACACAACATACGATTGCGTAAGTTCTTAAGCAAGTGATTGATCAATAGAAGGTTATTGTACAGGCTCCATTGGCATCGTTCAACCTTGCTAGCTTCCTCCCAGATCTCAGATCTTTCTTCAGTTCAAATCCGGCAACTTGCACAATCATTACCTGTGGATGGACCCTGATCAGGAGACGAAGGGTTACGACTGCAGCCCACCTTGTGGACAAGTAAGACAAGAGATCTTCACTTCATTTGCACTTCATTTTTCACTTCTTTGACTTTAAGTGTTTAGCTTTCATTCAAGCTCACTCCAAGGTCTAGCAGGGAACACCATGAAACATTCAAGCAGATGCTTCAGTTCACTTCATCTGACCTTAAAAACCGTGCTCCAAATAGCTATTATATAATAAAATATACTCTTACAACATGACTGAACTGAGCTTACATTTGAACTTGGTACTAATACAACTTTATTGGTCTCTTCCTCATACATGGATTAAGCCCAGTCTTGGGACTAAACTGCAAAGCCAATGGTGACACCTTTGGAAATTCCATTCCATTTTGTTCAGGCTTAAGCTTTATTGCATGTGCGAAAAGAATGATACGTCTAATTTCATCTTAGTACAAGTTTGAACATCCCCCGTCAATCCACACGTTTGTTGAACGAAGTGAAAGTGTAAAATTTAAAAGGTATCATCTCTCAGCAGAGAACACATATATGCTGCCTCCTACTCACAAATATTGTATTTATGAGATGAATGTTGTACAAAAACACTGATAGTTGCTGATACTTCTATTGTAAACTGTCACACATGAACACTGCAGGCTAAAATCATCCACACATCAAAACACAAGTATAAGCACGATATGTGATGTTTGTAATTAAATATATTGGCCATAAATACAACACAAATAACAATCACATAAACTAATTAATTGATTAATAAAGTGTTAATATTAATATATAAAATTATAGGTTTCTTTATGGAAGCGGTTTCAATTTTATGGTATTTTTTTATCTTTAAATTGTAATTGTTTACTAGTTTTCAAAATAATTTTTGCAAATTGTCTTTTAAGTAGTATTCCTATATGTATATAGTTTTGGCATGCGAAACCTCATGTAATAATAATTTTATAAGCTATTTTGAGCTTGTATATAGAGCTAAATAGGAACAGTCATGTCAGAATAACATAAAATACAGATTTATAGATGTACTATTTTTATAGTGTATAGCAGTATATTGTTCAGTGTATGAGAAACAATATCTACTGCTACATCATATGCAGACTTGCGTAAATATGCGTTAGGATTTTCCCTTCTTTCCACTCAGCTCAGTCATTCTCAGTTCTCGTTGCATATCAGAACCACCAGAGCACATATATATATTGATCGAGAAGCTACAGGGCACCGTTCTCTCTTTCAGAAGCTCATATTTCATATGTCAGTGTGATGTCGCACATAGATTAAGCCTAGTCTTGGGACTGTCTTGGTAAATCACCTTTGGAAGTTTCATTTTGTCCAGGCTTAGGCTTAATCTCTGTCTGGGAAACCTGTCTTTAGAATATAGTTTCATCTTAATACAGTTTATGTTTGAGGAGCCTCAGTCAAATGACATATTTGTTGAATGAAGAGAAATACGTTAACACAGGGAACACAGGTACGCTGACGTTAAGTCGTGTTGGAAAAATCACATTTAAGAAATTCTCAACATTTGTATTTACTGGTGGGAAACTCGGCCCTCAGTTGAAGCATGTCAACAACAAAACAACGACAGCTGCTGATAGTTGTATTGTTAACTGGCTGAATTCCAGTTATTCATCAGTCATGCATGAACACTGCAGTCTAAACTCATCCACACAGAAAAATACAGATATAAACACAATATGTGACGCTTCTAACTGGATGAAAACATGACTCATCTCATACGTATCCTCTGCTTATCACTCTGTTGTAATGCAAATTAAACTCTTTTAAAAAAGAAAAACAGATGTAGACAAAGCAGCCTTATTTCCATCTTGTTTCCAAACAAAAACCACTTGAATACAGTTAATACCCGTGACCTCCAAAGACTTCATTAGGAACTTTCACGTGGGTCTTTAAGGCTGTAATGCTGCGAGAGACAAGGTAGGCAGATATACACGCAACTGTCTTTTATTTGACTCCATATTGAACAAAAAAGACGTAAACAAACAGACGGGAAGCACCGTTACCAGTACGAACACACATGTACATACATAATTCTCGACCCCGAAGGGAGTGAGAGGGGAGGCTATATACAGACACACGAGATACTAAACACAAGACACCTGGTGAACATAACACAGCACAGGTGGAGGGTGGAGACAAGGAGCACAGACGGGAACGTAAACAGAACCACACAGACTTGACAGGACAACAAGTGCACATAGGATAGACGTACAGACACGTGACACAGGGCAGGAGAGTAAAAACAATGACATACATGCTAGGAACAGGGCAGAACGTGACAAAGGCAGGATTAAATATGGCACTAATCTCCAGACGTCTGTTTACTTGTTGAGTATGTTGAAAAAATACAGCGTGAATTGAAATCTGCCACAAGTTTTTGTGCACACCATATTTTATGTTCATTCCTTCCAATACGTTACATTCAGCAACTAAACACTGACTGTGTATCTAAATATGCAGATGTGTTTACTTATTTACAATCAACAAAACGTGTCGTTTGACTAGGGGTGCCCAAACTTTTGCACAAACTCTCAATCATGTAGACTTTTATAGGTATATAGGTATAGAGTATTTAATCTTTTATAGCATTTTAGATTTATTTTGTATATTTACTGTTTTTCCCTAAACCTATGGATTTAGGGATCCTCTGCATAAGATGAGAAGCTATAGAATCACAACATCTAAAAATATACATTTTTTTTAAATCTCAAGAGGCACTACCTGAGAGTTTAACTACATTTGAGACCACATTTGTAAACCCATAGTGCTGGTGAAGTGTTGTAAATCCTGTATATTTGATCATTTCTGCTAAGAAAGTCTTTTTTTGTTGCTGCTGTAATGATGTAATTTTCTTCACTATTAATAGCAGTTCTGTCTTTCTAGATGTAATTCATGTGGGTGGTACATTCTGCCCTTCTACTCAGCACTGCTGGTATGACATTTATGGAGCTAATTCTGTGTTGCTACAATATTCCTACAATAAAGAATACCAACACTGAAACTCTCAGATACTTCTCATGTTCCCAGGTTAAAAAATATACATACACATAACAATAAGGTTTATGTACGTTTCTATGGATATATGAATGTGTCTTAGCACAAAGGCAAGGAGCAGTACATCCCATCTGAAATTTCAACATGATTTCAAATCAGAAGGTAACCTACATCACTGTGCAAAAGTCTGAGGCACTTGAGCTGATAGTTTAAAAGTCTTTATCTGATCAATAAGTATATGTTCACCAGTAAGAACACCACATATGATTAGAACAGATATAAATAATCATACATACAATACAAAGTATCATGAAGATCTTATTGTGAGAGAAGTAGATCATATCTTGAGCTCCAGTTTGAAGAACAAAGTGTAGTTCCAGATTTCTCCTGGACGCCACAGACATTGTATGAATGTATTCAGCTTAATGTATTTAGCTTAATGAAGTACTGAGCAGTCAAAGCAGGTATTAGATAAGAACTGTAAATAATACTGGGTTGTTTCCACAAGTAGAAGCTTGGAAAGGGTTAAATAAACACACTGACGTATGTAAAAGCACTACTTACTGTAATGATACTGTTTAAATATTTTAATAATAAAGTGTTTTACTGAGTAAATAAAAGCTTCCTTTCTGGAAAAATGGCTTTTTAAATACAATAATTTCCTATATGTATTTCATATGTAATAATCACATGTTTTGTTGTTGACGCCATGTCACAAGAGGTGCGTGGAGCAGATGAGGAGATGGAGGAAAAGGTAGGACGAACGGGGGGTTAGACGCAAACGCAAGATTTAACAGACTTTAATGAAAACAAAACAAAAACACAAAGTATATAAGCAAAAATCAGGAAACCCAGGGAACCATTAAACAAACTAATCACAAAATACAAACCACCAAGCAGAGAGGAAAACAGAAGCAATATATACGCCGGTTAACAAGAGGGAACAAGAAACACCTGAGAACAATAGACAGGGCCACAGACGGTAAACAGGTGAGGCGTGGAGACAAGGAGCGCATGACTAAACAAACAGAACCACATGGCCATGAATGTAAACACATGCACATGGAACAGACAAGGAAATGTAAACAAAGACAGGGCAGGACGTGACACGCCAATTCTCGCAGTGCATCTACCTAATGAATACATACAAACGACTGTCTGAATATTATAATTTACTGCAATTTAGTCAAATTACTCACTTAAATAAAAGGATCTTCTTCAGTACAGGCTATGGGTACATATAGAACCTTGACAACTTAAAGAACCATTTGAATGCATTGTTTGAAACATTTACTTCAATGACAATTTGTTGTATGTGGTTCTTTAATGAAAATATTTTTAAAAATCCCAAATATGTGTTTTGCTCCTTTGACTAGACCAAGAATCTAATTTGATTCTATAACTTGTATCAATATGTCACACTAAATTTTTTTTTAAATATCCGTGTAAGTGATATAATCTTGCTTGCTAAAATTACGTAACACAAGTAAAACATCTAGAAACAAACAAAACAATCTTACGATATGTTTACAACAGCCCCAACATGAGTATTATTAGACATATGAACTTGATTTAGGAAATTCACTTGCCATTTCTTGCAGCACAGAACCCTTTTTGCTACGAGCGTGGGTTTAATTAATTTCTGGCCCATAGTATTAGTATTGAGTACACACCTGTGCAGCATGGATAAGATTGATAAAGCAATTTAGCATAAAAAAGCATCCATGGCAGTCTGCTCCTATGTGAGTCACTTTCACGTTTCCCTGGTTTCTAAAATAGATGATTTGAGGCTAAAAATAAAAGTCTCCTGGCTAGATTCCCTTGATCTCAGGTATGACATCGCTCTGCTCCGTCTGTCTGCTGACGCCAGCCTGAACTCCTCCATCCAGCTGGGTTCTCTGCCTCCCTCTGGTCAGGTCCTGCCCCACAATAACCCCTCCTACATTCACCGGCTGGGTCCGCACTCAGAGAGAGTGATAACTGAGCATCATTTGGTTGCCAGACATGCCCTACTTTAAGAAGCCTTTCGTAAAAGCTGCTTGTGTGTTTTTTTTATATATAACACTGCTATCTTCACTTTCACTCCAAACATTACTACTATTATGGGCCAGGGCTATTATTTATGTCTAACTGCCTGACCACAGCTGGAGGGATCATCTCTTCTAACCTAAAGCAGAATAAAGCCGGCCTGCCGCCTGCCTGTGGTGGACCAAGAGACCTGCTCCGGCAGCAGCTGGTGGAGAGGTTCTGTTAAGATTACTACAGTTTGTGCTGGAGGTGGAAGCCTCTCAGGTTTCCTCTGTAACCTCTGTAACACATAGATCAATTTTACCAAGCCTGCATTTCCCTACCAATCTACCAATACCAACATATTCAGATATGGGGCTGTTATATAGTATCTGTTTGTGATGTCTAGATCACTAGCTTTTATTTATACTGATTCATTTGGCTTGCTTGTGAAGTTTCTGAACGTTGTAGACTTTCCTGAAAACTGCTGGTCTCAGAACTGAGGGCAACATCTCATCTTTATCATAGCCTGAGAGAATGTAATGCCTCCTGCACTATGTACATGAAAGCTAAATGGGGAAAAGGACCTTAACGTCAACATTACAGAGGAAGGGTGGGCTAACGTGTGTAGGGGGCCTCACACGACTACTAATTCAAGAATATGGAAAGAATTTGGATGGAAAAAATGAGACTTTGTATTTTAAAGCCTGAAGTAAATAGCAAACCGACTAGACAATGCCAACCATGTTGGAGGTTGTGTATAAATATGGTGGCCAATCACACTCATGTCTTTTGGGAATGTAATAAATTACAATCTTACTGGTATCAAAGACATTCAGGGCCACTTAATTCCCCCAAAAGGTCATGTGTCTTTAGTCATATAAACAATTATGTGAAGAAATTGTTAGACAAATCTATATATTAATAAAGTTACTTACCAGCTTGGCCCAGTGGTGTAGTTGTTAGTATGGTGGTGTAGTGGTTAGTATGGTGGTGTAGTTGTTAGTAAGGTGGTGTAGTGGTTAGTAAGGTGGTGTAGTGGTTAGTATGGTGGTGTAGTGGTTATTAGGTGGTGTAGTGGTTAGTACAGAGGTGTAGTTGTTAGTAAGGTGGTGTAGTGGTTAGTATGGTGGTGTAGTGGTTGGTATGGTGGTGTAGTGGTTATTAGGTGGTGTAGTGGTTAGTACAGTGGTGTAGTGGTTGGTATGGTGGTGTAGTTGTTAGTAAGGTGGTGTAGTGGTTAGTATGGTGGTGTAGTGGTTATTAGGTGGTGTAGTGGTTAGTACAGTGGTGTAGTGGTTGGTATGGTGGTGTAGTTGTTAGTAAGGTGGTGTAGTGGTTAGTACGGTGGTGTAGTGGTTAGTAAGGTGGTGTAGTGGTTAGTATGGTGGTGTAGTGGTTAGTATGGTGGTGTATTAGCAATGTACGACGACGTACGATTAGCCACATGCGGAATTTGACCTCCGCATTTAACCCATCCGTGCAGTGAAACACCCACATATACACACACTAGTGAACATACACACTAGGGGGCGGTGAGCACACGTGCCCGGAGCGGTGGGCAGCCCTTATCCACGGCGCCCGGGGAGCAGTTGGGGTTAGGTGCCTTGCCCAAGGGCACTACAGTCATGACTTGCCGGTCCCAGGGATCGAACCGGCGACCTTCCGGTCACAAGACCGGATCCCTAACCTTCAGCCCACGACTGCCCCACAGTGTAGTGTTAGTACGGTGGTGTAGTGGTTAGTACGGTGGTGTAGTGGTTAGTACGGTGGTGTAGTGGTTAGTATGGTGGTGAAGTGGTTAGTACGGTGGTGTAGTGGTTAGTACGGTGGTGTAGTAGTTAGTACGGTGGTGTAGTGGTTAGTACGGTGGTGTAGTGGTCAGTACGGTGGTGTAGTGGTCAGGATAGTGGTGTAGTGGTTAGTACGGTGGTGTAGTGGTTAGTATGGTGGTGTGGTGGTTAGTATGGTGATGTAGTGGTTAGTATGGTGGTGTAGTAGTTAGTATGGTGGTGTAGTGGTTAGTACGGTGGTGTAGTGGTTAGTACAGTGGTGTAGTGGTTAGTAAGGTGGTGTAGTGGTTAGTACGGTGGTGTAGTGGTTAGTACGGTGGTGTAGTGGTTATTATGGTGGTGTAGTGGTTAGTACGGTGGTGTAGTGGTTAGTAAGGTGGTGTAGTGGTTAGTAAGGTGGTGTAGTGGTTAGTACGGTGGTGTAGTGGTTAGTACGGTGGTGTAGTGGTTAGTATGGTGGTGTAGTGGTTAGTATGGTGGTGTAGTGGTTAGTACGGTGGTGTAGTGGTTAGTATGGTGGTGTAGTGGTTATTATGGTGGTGTAGTGGTTAGTATGGTGGTGTAGTGGTTAGTACGGTGGTGTAGTGGTTAGTACGGTGGTGTAGTGGTTATTATGGTGGTGTAGTGGTTAGTATGGTGGTGTAGTGGTTATTATGGTGGTGTAGTGGTTATTATGGTGGTGTAGTGGTTAGTACGGTGGTGTAGTGGTTAGTACGGTGGTGTAGTCAAGTCAAGTCAAGTTTATTTGTATAGTGCTTTTTACAACGATGTTGTCACAAAGCAGCTTTACAGGAATTTTAAAAACATGAAAAACATGAAATCACAGCTGTTTATCCCCCTGTGAGCAAGCCAGAGGCAACAATGGCAAGGAAAAACTCCCTCAACTGGAGGAAGAAACCTTGGGAGGAACCAGACTCACAAGGGGAGACCCAACCTCCTCTGGTCGAACAGTATTTACAGTTTATAAACTAAAGCTGAGTCTGAAGGTAGAAGCTTTAGAAGCTGTACGGGTGCTACATCAGGTGGATGATACAGTGATGCAGTCAAGGATGGAGCAAATGGCACAAATGGAGAGGAGAACTGGTCGGTGCCAAGTGACGGGGGGGCCCTGGTGGTCAGTCCTTCACAGTATTCGGCGGGACAGGTGGGCGGTTTTTTTCTCGGAAAGAGAAAAGAAAGAGTTAGTTCTGGTTTGAGTTAGTACAGAGACAGAGTTAGTTCTGGTTTAGGTTAATACAGAGACAGAGTTAGTTCTGGTTTGGGTTAGTACAGAGACAGAGTTAGTTCTGGTTTAGGTTAATACAGAGACAGAGTTAGTTCTGGTTGGGGTTAGTACAGAGACAGAGTTAGTTCTGGTTTGGGTTAGTACAGAGACAGAGTTAGTTCTGGTTTGTGTTAGTACAGAGGCAGAGGCCGGCGCTTGTTAAGCGTTACTACCGTACTTTAGGCTTCTCTACCTTTAGAGAGTTCCACGTCCTAAGTCAATAAACAGGAGAAGAAGAACTAACGGGTGAAACGAGGAGTGCGCCACTAGACTGAGCAGGACACCCTCAAGACCTAACTTGGCCTTTGTTATTCACCCATCCGATCTCCCTCACGCTAACACGGTTAGGAGAACGAAGGGGTGTGGAATAAGTCAATTAATCAATTTAGAGATACTCGCAGCAACTAAGTAGGTCAAGAAACAGGAGAAGAAGAACTAACGGGTGAAACGAGGAGTGCGCCACTAGACTTAGCATGACACCCTGAAGACCTAGCTTGGCTTTTGTTATTCACCCGTCCAATCTCCCTCATGCTAACACGGTTGGGATAACGAGGGGGTGTACAGAGGATATGAGGATAAGGGGATATGGAGTGTTTAGAGTGCAGCTGGTGACTCTGACAGATCAGATTATAAACAAAACAAACTAAAAGGAAAAGAAACTGCACACGTGCTACATCTGGATGATACAGTGATGCAATCAAGGTGCAGCAGATGACTAACACCCATAAAGATGACATAGATGAAGAGGTTATAAGGTAACAAGGGGTACTGATGGTCAGTCCTCCAACAGTATTCGGCAGAACAGGTGGGCTGTTATTACCTCAGAAAGAAGGAGAAAAGAAAAGAAAAACAAAAGAAAAACAAGGTTAGTTCCCCCCCCATTAAAGTCTTCTGAATTTTAGGAACTATTAGAAAACCAGCATCCTGTGACCTGAGTAAGCGTGGCGGTTCATAATAGGAAATTAGATCTTGCAGGTACTCTGGTGCGAGACCGTGCAGGGTTTTATACGTCAGTAATAGAATTTTATAGTCGATACGGAATTTAACAGGAAGCCAGTGTAGCGCTGATAAAACTGGACTGATGTGATGGAATTTCCTGGTTTTAGTTAGTACTCTAGCTGCAGCGTTCTGAACTAACTGGAGTTTATTCAGGTTCCTGCTGGAGCATCCTGACAATAATGCATTACAGTAATCTAGCCTTGAGGTTATAAAGGCATGTATCAACTTTTCAGCATCAGACACAGATAACGCATTTCTTAACTTTGAAATGTTTCGCAGGTGAAGAAACGCTGTTCTTGTAATATTACCTACGTGTTGATTAAATGTCAGATCTGAGTCAATTGTTACACCAAGATTTTTGGCTACTGAACCAGGAACTACAGAGAAGTCAGCAAGATTTAACATTAAATCTGAACATTTAGTCCGAGCAGCCTTTGGGCCGAGGAGGAGAACTTCTGTTTTATCTGGGTTCAAAAGAAGGAAGTTCTGTAGCATTCAAAGTCTAATATCTCTTACACAATCTTCTATCTTTATTTATCAGTTATCTATTTATAACTGAGCCTAATGGTAGCATATATAGTGTACTTACCAGCTTGGCCCAGTGGTGTAGTTGTTAGTAAGGTGGTGTAGTGGTTAGTATGGTGGTGTAGTTGTTAGTAAGGTGGTGTAGTTGTTAGTAAGGTGGTGTAGTGGTTAGTATGGTGGTGTAGTGGTTATTAGGTGGTGTAGTGGTTAGTACAGTGGTGTAGTTGTTAGTAAGGTGGTGTAGTTGTTAGTAAGGTGGTGTAGTGGTTAGTATGGTGGTGTAGTGGTTAGTATGGTGGTGTAGTGGTTATTAGGTGGTGTAGTGGTTAGTACAGTGGTGTAGTGGTTAGTATGGTGGTGTAGTGGTTAGTACGGTGGTGTAGTGGTTAGTATGGTGGTGTAGTGGTTAGTATAATGGTGTAGTGGTTAGTACGGTGGTGTAGTGGTTAGTATGGTGGTGTAGTGGTTAGTATGGTGGTGTAGTGGTTAGTATGGTGGTGTAGTGGTTAGTATAATGGTGTAGTGGTTAGTACGGTGGTGTAGTGGTTAGTATGGTGGTGTAGTAGTTAGTATAGTGGTGTAGTGGTTAGTATGGTGGTGTAGTGGTTAGTACGGTGGTGTAGTGGTTAGTATGGTGGTGTAGTGGTTAGTATGGTGGTGTAGTGGTTAGTATAATGGTGTAGTGGTTAGTATGGTGGTGCAGTGGTTAGTACGGTGGTGTAGTGGTTAGTATGGTGGTGTAGTGGTTAGTATGGTGGTGTAGTGGTTAGTATGGTAGTGTAGTGGTTAGTATGGTGGTGTAGTGGTTATTATGGTGGTGTAGTGGTTAGTATGGTGGTGTAGTGGTTAGTATAATGGTGTAGTGGTTAGTATGGTGGTGTAGTGGTTAGTATGGTGGTGTAGTGGTTAGTATGGTGGTGTAGTGGTTATTATGGTGGTGTAGTGGTTAGTATGGTGGTGTAGTGGTTAGTATAATGGTGTAGTGGTTAGTATGATGGTGTAGTGGTTAGTATGGTGGTGTAGTGGTTAGTATAATGGTGTAGTGGTTAGTATGGTGGTGTAGTGGTTAGTATGGTGGTGTAGTGGTTAGTATGGTGGTGTAGTGGTTAGTATGGTGGTGTAGTGGTTAGTATGGTGGTGTAGTGGTTAGTATGGTGGTGTAGTGGTTAGTATAATGGTGTAGTGGTTAGTATGGTGGTGTAGTGGTTAGTATGGTGGTGTAGTGGTTAGTATGGTGGTGTAGTGGTTAGTTTGGTGGTGTAGTGGTTAGTATGGTGGTGTAGTGGTTAGTATGGTGGTGTAGTGGTTAGTATAATGGTGTAGTGGTTAGTATGATGGTGTAGTGGTCAGCACTGTCTCCTCACAGTAAGATGATCTGGGTTGGATTCCTGGTCCGGGTGGTTCTGTGTGGAGTGTGTATGTTCTCCCTGTGTTTGAGTGGGTTTCCTCCGGGTACTCGTTTCCTTCCACAGTCCAAACACATGCATGTTAGGTTGATCCTCATTCTAAACTGCCCGTAGCTGTGAGTGTGTGTTGGCCATGAGATGGACTGATGACCTGTCCATGGTGTACCCTGTCATTTCCCTGAAGACGCTGGGATTGGCTCTAGCCCCCCATGACCCCGACTAGTGAGATAAAGCAGAAGATAATAGATAGATGGATGGACTTACCAGCTTCGACTGAGGGGAAAAGTATTTGCTAATAATTGGAGAAAAATGGACAATAGACAACATCACAGAAACAACTGGAATAAAAAGAAGTGCACAGATACAGTAAACACAAACAAACTCTTGATTTTTGGCAATCCTGGTTGGATTTCTCCTTAGTATTAATTATTACAAATATTATTTTTATTGTTATCTAATATCACAAATAGTTCCAGTACTATGGCTACTATTATAATTATTAGCAGTTAGTAAAATGTTACCATGTTTGTGTTACATCTGCTGTATATGTATCTGTGCATATTGTGGGAAAAAAAAGATAACTGCTGGTCTGAGCTTAGGCAGATGTGTGTCAAGGAGCCTGAATCATTCTTGCGTTAGTTCAATAAAATTGTGAAAGTGAATGTAACCACCAAACAGGCAAATAAATATATATCAGGTCAAAAAACTAAATTCTATGTAGAGCTGCAGTAGAATCTCTTAGTACAACCAATAACAGAGGAGGCTCTAGTGTTTTTTTTTTTGGGGCGGGGTCCTTTTTTTCCAAAATAAAATAATAAAGCTCTAAAATAAAAGATGTGAGCAATAGATGAAGTCCATAAAGGTGTTTTATCTGAGCATAAGTAAAGGACAAAATACTGTTAATAAAGATATAAAATGCAGCCTTGACCTGAAACAAAACCAGTGTTTCCTGGGATGTCGTACTTTACAACCTGGCAGTCCAGGGGGTCACCCTGAAGTAGAGAAGCAGGAGAACCTATTTGCGAGTGGCAGCAAATGGCAGCAAACTGTCTCACTTTCAAAATCTGATATATGTTAAAATATGATTGTATGAAATTTTCAAAGCATTGCATTCTGTTTTGGAATAAGGGTTGTATTTAAAAACATTATTTTCCAGACAGCAATTTTCATAATCTCAGCAAAACACTTGATTTTTTAAACTAATTTAGCCTTTTCCAAGCTTCTCCTTGTGGCAACAACCCAGTATTATTTACAGTTTTCATGTAATACCTGCTTTGACTGCTCAGTAGTTCATTAAGATAAATCAAGATTGCAATATGGTCCAATAAGCAACACTTAATACTTAAAACTATAACAGTTGGTATAAATATTCCTACTTCAATCAGATTGTAAAAAACAGTTTATGTTCTTTTGTATAATTAAAGATTAATATATTAATCTGCTTTACATTTTTTTAACATTTTTTTTACACCTGCAAAATCACAATCAGGTCTTAAAATACTGTACAGCAAATAAAATATTATATGAGAAATATACACATCACATCTGCCTGTATTTGTCACCGATCCACAAGCAGTTTATATTTAGATGTTTGTTCAGATATACGGGTTGCAGTCAGGAAAAAATATGCCAGATCAGTCAGAAGATCTTTATGTTAATCCACTTTCTGACAGTCAGAGGTCACAGCTTTATACATGCAGTTTCAGATTCCATTAGCTTGAAAATATTGCTGAACAAGACAGTCCATTTTAAACAGTTTGTTTCCTTAATGAAAAATGAAATGCCATCAATTCACAAATGGTTTATTGCACACATTTACACCAATTTAGGTACATAATAACTCTAAAGTGTAGCTAAATACTCCAAGGTTTGTCATAACCAATATATACAGTTATATAAAGCTCAAATAAACATGCATCCTTTTCTTTGGAAAACCAATCAGCAGCTACTACTAATGCGACAAGGCAGCAAGGCCTTTTCACACCGCTCACTTGAAGGGTTAGCAAGACAATCTTTGGCTTATCAGTCTCCTAATTTCTAACCAGCTCAGTGAGTACAGGAGTTCACTTGCTCCACAGTAGTTCATGCTGCCGTTCAACTGAACTGAGTGTGAAATAACTGATGCTTCATCAGCCAAATGTCAGCTGACCTCATCTTAAGGCAATCAAACTTATACACAAAGATGTGTTAGTTAGAACAGGAGAGGCGATCCAGGCCAATCTCTTTGGTTCTGAAAAGCTTTCCCAATCCTACCACTTTCTAAAATCTACATCTATGCTACACACAGTGTATTTTTGGTATGAGAGGCTGTTCTACAAGTACTGACAAAACGGTATAGGATTCTGGGTGCATCGTGTTATCCTATATCATCCTAAGCTGCTATGAAAATGACTATATTGTGCTAAAACAATTACCAACTGCAGCTAGTGGATGGCGACCTAAGGAATGGGGGACTGATGGCTTGCAAAACAAAGCTATGTTCCACAGTACAACAATTTTAAATTGTTTGTGTTTGTTTTGTATGAAAAAGATAATTAAAGCTTTTAAACTCACTGGCACTGACATTTCCTTCATCTAACCACAAGCACAACTGATGCTACCGAAACTCTGCCTAGAACAGGTCGATTTCCTGGTAACAAACACCCAAGGTGGGTTATGCAGAAAGGAAAAGAACTTGCTCTCCACAACAACCTTTAGCTAAGTCATAGCAATCGCGGTACATAATGAACCGATCACCCAACTTACAAGTGGCACCAGAGATTGGTGGACAGCACCTAGGAGCAATATAAACTCTCCTATTGAAACACCCTAGGAGGCCCTGGGAACTCTGCTAGTATACATGGCATCATGGACTCCATAACATTCAAGGATATTTATATGCGACATCTGGCTGACAAAACCAAACAAAAGTGCTTCAGCGACCACAAGACAAGCTTCTGGTACAGTCATCCCAGTCCTCCGACCCAAACCTCTTTGAAAACTGTGAAGTCAGGTGAAGAGGAGATGCTCTAGGACCCTGGTGAATCTTGGAAGTTCTGTATTGAGTGGTCTCTTGCTTGCTTTCCTCCAATATCACCAAGCATTACAGAAGAAGACTTATTGCTATGTTGTTGTTATGTTGGCAAAATATACCTATTTTGTTTGTTTCCTGTGACTTAACTTACTTACCTACTTTTCAGATTGTGAGCTAGATATATATTTTTAATGACGTTCGTTTTACACATTTTTACCAAGGTGCAATTAATTATCTAGCTGATTATATGCAAATTTTAAATTATATATGACTTCCTACTTACATAATAGTTACAGATGCATTACAGTCCCAGTCGCCAGTCCATAGCATGGCCAACACACACTTACGCACACACTCACACCTACGGGCAATTCAAAGTGACCGATCAACCTAAAATGCATGTGTTTGGACTGTGGGAGGAAACCGGAGTACCCAGAGTACTGCACACAGAACAGCACGGACCGGGAGTCCAACCTGGATTGCATATCTTAAACAATATAAGTTCTACTTTTCTAAAATAAAATAATAATTCTGACCAAATTGTCTTATTTTCTGTTTTAAATAATTAAAAAAGGTACTTTGTGATGCAAATCTTTTTTATAAAGACTCAAACAATAGTTACTAAGTAATTAATACACACTTAAAAAAAAAGCTCATATTATAAAGCTGAACTCATAATGTATTTATAAATGTACACCTTATTACATTTAAACATAATACATTTATGAAACACATTCATAGTAGTTTAATGATTTGTGTGTCAGTTCGCAAATGGTTAATAACTCAAATGTTCAAATTCAATCACTATTAGCTATCATTAACAAGTATCACATAATTATTAAGTTGCTATTTGTAGGGGGCTGATATTATAGTGTTACCTTCTATTATCTCAAGAGTGCTGCTTTCAGACTGAGCGGACAACAGAAGCCGCCTAATCATAAACAGCAGTTTACATTATACTCCATATAGTCCATATACAGAGTATGGGTGGTCATATGTTACCTAAATGGTCACAAATGCTTTTATACTAAGTGGACAATGAGCAGCTCACACTATACCCTCAACAGAGCCAAGTTTGTTTTGTTTGGTGTCTACAGCCACATCCTCAGAGCTCTGTGGACAATATGTCTGCTGATACTCCTGCAGGATCTTCACCACTCTTGTATGGCCAAACTGAACTGCGTCATCCACAGGAATGTTCCCCCACCTGGAGAGACAGGCAGTGGATTTATCATCAGCACCAGTGTGGCAAAACCCTGACGATGATAGAACGCACAAAAATTGCGATGAGAATTTGAGAAAATAAAAAAAAAATCTTTGACCTGTCCTTCACGAAGGGGTTCACCTTGCAAGTCTGTGTTAAAAACTGCACAACGTCCACATGTCCTGAAACAAAAATCTACTTTTCAGAGTTATGAATTAAAATATTTTGCAGATTAAGTAATTTTAATATTGTAATAGAAACAAACAAAGCCTGGCAGTAGTTTGGATATTTTTCAAGACTGTGCACTGCGCATGACTGTTTAGTACAAGTTACACAATTATTATGCTACAAATATAATTTCTAGTGTACCTCAAATTGTAATATGCTAATTATATACACTGGTCCATTTAAAAACATATAATGTGTCTTAAAAGCCATTTAAAAATGAGTTCTTATTATTTATTTATTACAACATCTTTACCCTCTGCAGCAGCAACATGAAGTGCTGTACGACAATCATAGTCTTTTTGGTCTAAATCCATTGATGACAGAGCAAACCTGAGTGAAAAAGACATATGCAGTTAATAGATGCACAACATGAAAACATCTACATCTACAGAGAAGTCACAATGCAAACAAGTAGTAAAAATTTGGCTTTTTATAAAGTACTGATTTACCTCCTGAGGGCTGAAACATCTCCACTATGAGCTGCAAACATCACATTCACCACTGACTTGTTCTGTAAAGAGTCGATTAAACAGAGAGATGTTAAAAAGCAATATTTAAGTTTATTACCTTCCAGGGGGCACAACTGATGAAACTAATTCAGTGACTCATTAAACATATTATTAACATCCTTCTACACTGTAAAAAAACAATGCACATTTGTAACTTTAAAAAGTAAGTAACTGGGTAATTATCTGTAAATATAATTATTCTTCTTCAGTTTTTTTGACTTTTATTATTTATATTGTATAAAATAATAAATTATATTGTACATACTGTACTGTTTATTTATCTATTGTTTGTGCTGAGTTTCCCGCTGTCCCTTTGCTGCTGTGACACTTCCCCACTGTGAGACTAATAAAGGATTATCTTATCTAACTGGATAAACATCGAATGTTGCGTGCACTGAACTTCAAATAATAAAGTAACAAATCTATAACACAGATTATTCATCTTCAATGAGCTCAACATTTCAAGTTAAAGTTTAGTTTAAAGTCTATATTACAACACACTTTGTGATCAGCTGGCCGATCTGTGTATTTGTCTGCCTGCTATTTTCTATGTGTTTATCTGTTCCAGGTGTAGCTTATCTTACAGCCTGCTGTCCCAAACTGGCTGGACCGTTATCCATTCTTGATTTACTCATGCCCACACTCCACTTCCTATTAATGCAGTGTCAAGTCTGGGAGACTGCTGTTCCATTTCTTGTTTCAGTGCTTTGTTCTTGATCTGGTTGCATGTTATTAGTGAGGTTGCAAAGGGAAGGAAAATTTCTGATTTCAATAAAAAAAAAAAACAATCAAAAGAATGCAACTCCATGTGCCTGGGATTGAGAAGCTTTGCTATTCAACTGTTTTGGTATTATATCTAATTATCTTAGCCAAGATTAAGCTTCAGTATATTTTTACCAACTATATGTAAGTTTCTCACCTTTATTCCCATTTTATTCCCATTAAATCCTGGTAATTCCCATATTTACCCATTAATTATTATTAATTCCCATGGTAAATTTCCCCAAATTCCTGGAAATTTGCAACCCTAGTTATTAGTGTGCCTAACCTGCCAGTTTTAACAATGACTTTTGTATTAAGCCTATTTGGACTTGTTTACCTGTCTGTAAATACTCACTTTTGAAAAATCCTACTATAGCAAACAATGTGGGAAGTAAGGAAGTTGATGCCATTTGTATTTATCTTCACTTTTCTCCTGGTTGTCACTAGTTAGAAAGTTGGAATTATATCTTTTCACTTCAGTTTCAGTTGATAAGGGAGTGTGGTTTGTTTGCTGTTTTGCATTGCCAGCTCCTGGAATCAAGCCTCCCAACCCAAAAAATATAGAAACAATACAGTTGTCTCGCCTCGCTATTGTTCAGAGTCAGACCCTCGACCTGGCCGTAGGGAGTATAAAAGTCTATGTGTGGCTTAGAAAACACTACAATTACACATATTTCATTTAATGCAATTTACATCCAGAAGGGGAACAAAATAAATAGAAACCAGAAACACATTGTTTCAAACTCTAACACTAATTGTTTCAAATGACATTAAAGAGAATGTTTGCTTAAGGATATTATTGTGCTGATTACATAAGACTACATAAGCAAAAAGGAATTCTGAGTAAGAGTATGTTGTCTAACTTAGCTGTTATGACACTGTGTTACAAGCAAGCATTCATATATTCCTTGTTCAGAAAATAAGGTTACGTACTAGCCCTTAGCAGACTTTTAAAGTAAGCACGATTCACTAAATCAGTGCTATAGCACCATCTGCAGGACAAATCCATGCAGTAGAATATATGTAATTTTGCCAAGCCATAATCTTTAATAGCTTGGACACTCACCCTGTCTTCACCAGACCGCCGACGTGGATCCTGTTTCTTAACAAAGTGTCTCAGATTGTCGTAATTATGGAAATTAAACAAGGAAACCAGCTCCTGAATAGAGAGGTTAATATGGAGTATATTAAACCCATCCGATCAGTTCTTACAGGCAATTATTCAAAACACTGTGATGAATTAATCAGTTTCTGCCAACAAAAACACCTGACAGGCTCACCTGACAGAAGCGGATGCCTCTTACACTGTTCCCCACCTTGTCTAAAGGCGGTGACCAACACATGACCCCCATCACATTGGGCACTACTAACAACACTGCGCCTGATACCCCTGACTTTGCAGGTAGTCCCACCTGAAACACAATTGCAATATATTTGATAGTTCTATTCAGATTAGAAATATATAAAGGGAAATCAGACAGCTCAACCTTAAGAATAGCATTGTTTTATATCCATTATTTATTATTCTCAGCTCACTGAAGGAAGATATAAAACTTTTAATAAATGGCACAATCTCTCTAAGTTAAGTCTTTACTTGAAAAAAGATAAACAAGCTTTTACATTTTGGCCATGTTTTTATCATTTATTGACATAAAAACAAGGTCAAACAAAGGTCAGAAGCACAGATTCAAATCTGCACAGCCATTCACTGCAAACGTAACTTATTATGAATTCTATAGTTTGATTTAAAGGTATTGTAGAATTACCTTATGCAGGTTAACTGACTAATTCACCTAAACAAAAATCTCTTCACCATTTAATTTGAATAAATCTCTGGACATCAAGTCTGTATGTATTTTTCTTAATTTAATCATGTCTGAAAGGAAGCTGGCTCGTTCCACAAAAACTCAACTTACATGAAAGGCGAACTGGCCAGAGAAGTCGTACATGCCGCATGAGTGCATGAGGCTCAGGGTATTCCTCACGGCCTCAGCACTCAGCACTCGCTCCCCTGTGATTGGACAGATGCCTCCATTAGCCAGCGTCGCTGCCATCACACTGCCTGACTCGCATGTGACCTCTATGGAACATAGCTGAGAGGAACGTTTGTGATATGGCATGTTTGCAATTACACGATTGCAGCTATTAATTTGTACTCCATATTCAATCATTCTGAAGCCTTCACAATAATACTTTTCCACAATTTCTAGCAGAATGAAACAGGCAGTATTTACACTGTCCCTCTTTAAAAAAATTCAGTCTGGGTTGATAGTGTGTTTTTAAACTTTTAACATTTGATGCTACATCAATGTTTATTATTTAAAACAAAGTGTGGCAAATTGAATTTTCAATTATAAGAGACATTTATAATGCCAGCACAAAAAAAACAAGCATGTAAGAAATTACTATTGAAACAAACAAAACAAATATAAGTGAGAATTTATATATATAATTTATATATAGAAAATATACATATATGCTTAAAGTAAAATTAAAGATAATTCTTAAGGACAATTCATTGAAACTAGATAAAAATAAAAATCTAAGAACTTAATTTATTTGATTGAAATTGGTTCATCAATGCCAAAAGCATGTACACAGAGAGACAATAATGTATTACATTTTATTTATGCAGAAATTATGTACACAAAAGTTTTTTTTAATGGACTTCTTAATAGTTTTTTCTATTTGTGTTATTTAAAAGTGTTTTACTAGTACCTTATATGTGGTTGTTATATTAGTTTATGAGTGTAAATGAGAGATGGGAGCACAGAAAAGATGGTAAAACACTTATCACCAATCACAGTAGCTTACCTGGAAGTAAAAGTCAAGAGCATCAATCATATCGGCCCCGCAAGGAAAACACTGCCAACACAAAAACAACTGTAAGCAATGCTTGTTACACTAAGTGGCTCTGGCAAAAGCTTTAAAGGAAAGTCAAATACAAAATGAACCTTTTTCTCTTTGAGGTAGTAGCCTATTGCAAAGTTTCTGTCCCCTGTCTCTTTTTCTGATTGAAACCTGGGGAAACAGAAATTGCATTACAAAAAAAATCAATGCTGACAGCACCGAGCACAAAACCACTCTTGTAAGACCAGAAAAAGGCAAAGACTCACGTGGCATTACTGAAGCCGACATATTCCATGCCTGCCATTTTCTTCACAAAGTCCATCACCTGAGGAGCAGCACAATTATTTGATAGGAAAATCTATTTGGTAATAAATATACTGCTGTCAGCCATATGCCTTAGACTTTCAGTAGTTACTGCTGTGTAACTTACATAATCAAATTTCTCTGCTTTGTTCGTCCCAGGCTGAATGGGAGGGAAAAAGATAGAAGAGTGAGTGAAAGTATTCTTCAGTAAATAAGGAGGCTGTGCAGTGCTATGAGGCTGGATTTAGAGATGACAGAAAGGCTTAATATGAATACTTTAAAAAACAAAAATAAAGACAGAAAGAAAGCTGTAAGTAAAAGTTTAAATAAAACCAATAGGACCCAATTTAAAGAGTAAAATGTAATACTCCTCTACTCCTCTACGTTTTTGCCACATATTGTAATTGGTAATTGGAGGAGAGGTGCGTAAATGTTGGTGTATGTGAAAAAAACACAGTGTTTGTTTACTGGTTTGCAAAACTGCGTCACATACATTGTGCTGAAAGTGAAAGCAGACGTGTGTATGCTCTGTGCTGGGAAAGCGTAGGCACTCGAGAAGCGTCTGGCCCAAATTTCTAGCAGAACGTGAGACATTTGTTTGCCCTGGTCTTGATCTCGTTCTTGGCCACTGTTGGTTTGTTTGTGAGTGGGTGGGTGTGTCCATGTGTGCATACATGCTTCTGTGTCAGACTGTTTGAGGTGTGAATTGAGGGGCGTGTGTTTAAGGGCAACTGTCCTGCCAATAAGAAGGGATGTTTACAGGAGGTGTGTGCTTATGTTATCGTTACAGAACGACAAGCATATCACAGATTCGAGGACCACTTGAAACGAGTGGTCTTGAATACTCAGGAGACTCGGTCCCTGTACAACAAAGGAAATCTACAGCTTCTTAAATTAGTGACCTAATATAAAAATCATGTTCACGTAGTGTTTAATGCCTATGAATGTAACTCCATAGAACATACAGTGGGCCCTCTGGCCACCTACCTTACAGTTCCACTATACAGACTGTAGCCCATCTGTTGCTGCATATTTCATCAGCCCCCCTCAACCCCACTTCGTTATTCATTAACTGTTGTCCAAATATCATTTGGGTGGTGGTCCACTGTCAGCACACCAGTGACACTGACATAGTAGTGTCTGTGAGCCTGGTTCAAAGATATTGGACAGTGCTGTTGTACCAGTGTCTCCACTGGGTGAGTGGACCACTACCTAAAACATCCAGCCAAGCCATAGTTGTAAATTATAACATAACTTTATAACAACCCCAGCAGTTTTTCAACTTCTGTTTTAACGGTCACTTTCTAGAAAAAAAACCTTTATATTAACATACATCATATAAATTATATAAAACATTTTAACTAGCATACTAGCATTGCATTGCTACATTGCAAAACAGTGCTAATGTTGAAAATGCATCAGATAAAACATAGTAACAAATGATAAGTAGGCTGAGGTGAATGTGTAGCCATTTATCATGAGGAATAACCTAAGCAAACACGGCTTAAGCATTTGAGAAATGGAAACCGAAACTGGTGGTGGTGATGCTCTGACAAACAGCAGGGGACACGCTCACAACATTCATAACTTTCAGTTTTCCACACTGTTGTATTGGTAATGGCTGCTGTCTGGTCGACTAACTAATTCACATTCTTAGTTTATTAGTTTAATTACGACACCACCAGTAAGATGGGACTTCAAAGCAAATGTTTCTAATAAGGTGGCTGGAGAAACTGACACATTTGCACACAATGCACATGTTGAGAGCACCTAAACTGGTCTGGAGATTTAGATTATCACACTAGTGCTGGGTGACTCTGCAGCAAGAATCCAAGCATGCCAAGCATTTCCAATTACCTTGATAAGAGAGCTGATGACAATTGCTCCGGCATTCACCATAGGATTGTGAGGTTTATCTGAGAATAGAAACATTAATACAACGTTAATGCAGGTTTCAGACCATTACTCCCAAAGTGAAGAGGTTGTGCTGTAACTTGTGTTGTAACGGTGTCACAGATTAATGAATTACTTGAATCAGTGATGTTAGAAAGTACCTGTTTGAATTGGCTATGACGTGCGATCATATGCTTGTTTAAATAAATATTTCAAAATGTTTGTTTATTTAAAGCAGGTCATGGACCAAATGTGGCTCTGCCTCAAGGCCAGCACACAGTGCCGTCATAGACAAAATAAGCCAAACACAGACCAGTTCACATCAGCATACACATTTTAAATGAAATACTATGTGTAAGAAACAGTATGTTAGACAGTAACTGAACAGCTATTGTCCAGGTGAAAGGTAAGTACTGTACTGAACATCTCTCGGTGCAACGTTCAGATTTTGAAAGGCCAATCTGTCCCGCATGGAAATCTCACCACTGATAGCGTTTAATAAAATAACAGGACCTAAAGTAATCACTATTGAGATCGCCATTATCTTTCGCTTATTATTAGTGATATCAACATACGAATTTTACACTCTGTGTGATGGTTAATGTCAGACAAGCAGTGTTCTGTCACCCACCGTCTTCATCAAGGGAAAGCATGTTGAACTTCAGCCCGCTGGGCTCCTTTCCCACAAAGCGGTGAAGATGCTCAGTTCCGTGCTCATGTACGGCGATAGCGTATTCCAGAGGCTTCACACATGACTGCAGGCAAAACGGCACCTTGGTGTCTCCTGCTGAGTGCCTTTATTAAAAAAAACAGAACTGTATATCAGAATTTAAAATGTCTACTTTCTTCTACAATAGTATGTACTGCGTAACTACAAATCACACCTGTAGTCTTCTTATCTCTGACTTTTTTAACCTTTTAATCCTGAGGCCAAATATGATTCTGGCCAGGTGCTGTAATTGTTATTGAATCTGAAATTATTTTCAAGAAATGACTGTAATACAAAAACGGAAAAGCATAATAGGGGACCTTAATACAGTATGGTTAATAATATAGGCTATAACAGAAACTGTGTGTTCAGCTTTTTCATTAAAAGTGCATTTACGATGTTGTAGCCCTACAATGAAGTATAAACAAATTCCAGCTGATCATTTTACATCAACATCACATTTCAAATACTGACTTCTTTCCAATGATGTGACTAAGTTGTCTAGGTGGACCATTCCATCCATGCATCCATCCATCCATCCCGCTAGTCGGGTTCACGGGGGGGCTGGAGCCAATCCCAGCATCATCGGGCGAAAGCAGGGTACACCATGGAGAGGTCGCCAGTCCATCCCATGGCCAACACTCACTCACGCACACACTCACACCTATGGGCAATTGAGAGTGAGGATCAACCTAACATGCACGTGTTTGGACTGTGGGAGGAAACCGGAGTACCCGGAGGAAACCCACTTAAACACGGGGAGAACATACACACTCCACACAAAATGGCACGGACTAGGAATCCAACCCGGATCGTCTTGCTGTGAGGAGACCATTCCATTTGGCATTATATAGTACAGAAGATAGGCTTCAAAGAACAGTGCTACAGTGACACTTTCTCACACTTTTCTGCAGCCTAGCTTTTGACACATTTCCACATAATGTACTGTTGATGATATGTAAGGTAGGCTTGAGGAATGCTCAGCCTACCTGTGTTAGAGCTCTATATTACAGCTACAGTACAATTAATCTACTTACCTCTGACCATCCACTGTGCATAGTGACATCCCCCACAGACTAGGGCTGAACTTGGCAAGATGGGGAATGTAGTCTGCCACCTAACACACAAAACACACTGAACTGTTACAAACAGCAGAGTAATACAACATTAAAAGAAGCACGCAAACATGTATCCACCACACTTACATGTCCATCAGCTTCCTGTTTAGCTCTGTTGTAGATCTGGTTTATGACGGCAACAAACTCCTCAAACTCAGGAATGATGAATTTCTTTCGAAATGCCTGAGACAGCAATACAATGTTTCCACCTACAAATCTGATGTAAAGATAAAAGTCTGAGTGATGATCCCAAGTGTGGAATTACTTACTAGTTTGTACATTTATAAGTTGCTTCTATTTGGAAAGTGGTCCCAAATGACAAATCCTTGAATAGTTTTGTACATAACATCAGTAACAACATTAAACAAAAAAAACATTAATTTCATTCTTGGCATTTAAACATTAAAAACATCAGAAATATTTCATGTCAACTACAACACATAAAGCAAAATGAGTCTCTGTTATGTAGTAAACATACTCAGAATCAGACTAAACCTCTAAAAACTAATTTCACGCACAGACATAATCTGCTGAGGGTCACCAGCTGCTTTGACCCCTTTTACACCTCTTTCATTAATCAGGCAACAGCGTGTGCAATACTGTCCATGCACAAAACAGCATAGGTCAGAAAATGACACACAGAGGTTGACTAAAGCATTATTAAAAATGAGCTTTCAAGAGTGGCATGGACATGATGACTGGCTAGAACATAATAAAAAAAATGGCTTTTAAAAACAAGAGCTGATGGCAGACTTCCCGGTTTATGAGACACAAAGGTAATTAGAGGCGCTGGCTTGGAAAGAACAGACCCTGTGTTATTCCATTACAGTGAAACATACAATTTACAATTACATACATCTGTCTCCAAGCTCGGTTCTTGCAGTCCCAGAACCCTCCTGGCTTTAAATCTAAAATGTTTTGCGTCTTAAATGCCTAAATTAAATGTTCATTTTCTAGAAATGTCTACGTATAATCAGCATTGTCTTTGTGCTCTAAAAGTATAGCAGAAAAAATGTTGTTCAGAACCTATAGTCCTGAAAAATACTCAGAAACCAGCCTCACTTTATTAGAAGTCCAGTCAAAACAGCTATTGATCAAAATTTATAGAATTTTCACTGCCAGGAAAAATATATTAAACACAATATGTAACACCTGAATAGAGTCCTACTTAAACTCATTAAGAGGGCCAGCTCTGTCCTGGGAAGCACCTTAGACCCAATGCAGGTGGTGGGAGACAAGGTGGCAGGCAAGCTGGCATCCATGCTGGAGAATGACTCCCACCCCATGCATAAGACTCAGCACTGGGCATCTCCATCAGCAACAGGCTGCTTCACCCCAAGTGTGTGAAGGAGCGGTATCACAGGTCCTTCCTTCCAGCTGCTGTTAGACTCTACAGCCAGCACTGCTCCCAGCAGACCACATATACACAGCAGACCACATACACACACTCTTAAACACTACACACTGCTCCCAGCAGACCACATATACACAGTGGACTATATACACACACACTTAAACACTACATACTTACAGAACAGTGTAACACATGTGCTATTTACACACCCCTCCCCTGTGCAATTAAGAGGCAACTATCTGTAAATATATATTTTTCAGAGTTCCTGACTTTTTATCATGTATGTTGTATGTACTGTACTGTTTATTTATCTATTGTTTGTACTGAGTGCCTTGCTATTCCTTTGTTGATGTAACACTGTGGATTATCTTATCTTTATATCAGTATGCTTATTTTTTGCTTTTATTACAGATTCTGTTCTTTTTCTAGCAGTTTTTAATTAATCTGCTCTTTGTCTGTTTTCCTTTTCTCAGTTACAGCTTACTGACACAGCTGACACAGTTACAGCTAGCTGCACATCCTTTCAGACCCAGAGTGCAGTGGAAGGACGAACAGTAGGCATGTGCCGATATTCGGCAATTCAGTTTACTGCAATATTAAACACACAATTAAGACAGGAACACAGGAACTTTGAAATGCTGATTTTTGGAGACACAGAAAAGCTCTGCTTTTACAAGCTCCTACTGTGCTATCACTCTGGTTATGTGACACGGCTTGATTCTCTCCTGCTTTAAGTGCTGTTTATGTGATGAGGAAAGTTCTGCTGGTCTACCACGTAGAGTCCAGTTGTTAGGAGTAGAGATCGACTGATATGGGTTTTTTTTATAGCCGATGCCGATGTTTAGAGGTCAAGAAATCATTTCTGAATGTTACATCATTTGTTGAATACTGACTTAACCAGAAAAAAAATATATATTTTTATCTGTTCCCCAAAACATACAGTATGACCATATTACTGCTGACTACTAACAAACAAATTATTACAGCTAACAGACTGCCTCACTTCACCGTCAGGTTTTTATCACGTTGTAGTAAAACTGCGGTTCGTTAAGGGGGATGAGGCACTTTAGTTACGTTTGGCTCGAGTGCTGGGAGACTCTGGCTGCTCGGTAAGACTCGCTGTGTAACAATAACGTGTTAATGTGTGTATTACACTAGAACAGTTAGCTTTAGCCCCGGAGCTAAGGAGTAAAACATCTGCTCTGGTTCACGTCTATGGCCGAGAACTAGACACACGTAACCGCGTCATTAAAACCATCATTGTTCGGTATAAATTATTCATTTTCACTGCACCAATAACACAGGACTGCCTGCGACGGTGCCTGACTTTAAATTTGCGCTACCAAATACTGATAATGGCTGATATATAAAAAAATTACAAATATCCGCCGACCAATATATGGGTCGCTCTTTAGTTAGAGTCTCACTTTCGCTAGATCATTAATTTCAGTTTTCTTTTCATTTAGTTATTTTCCTTTGTCTTGAACCCTTAATATCGTTGCTCTTTAAAAAAAACATGTCTATATATTTCCTGATTTTTTTTTTTAACACGATAGCTGACGTTTACATTGTGCAAAAAATTCAGGGTGAATGGACCAACAGAAATGCTCCTAAACAGTGAGGAAAAAAATTCTAGTTCGGGAAATCTGGAAAGTGTTTATCAGTGGTCACCATCCCTGGTCCTCGAAAACAAACAATTTGCCACACATACTTCAGCTAATTACCTTCTTCAACAGTCACTGATTGGCTGGATCAAATGCCTTAATTGTTAAGAAACCTGGCTGGTGCTAAACTCTGCAGGACAGCAGATCTCCAGGAGGAGAGTTGGTAAACACTGCTGCATATATACTGAATTGTAAAGGCCAGCGGTGCAATTGAAAGTTTAATCATATTTTTGATTAAAGTGGAATTCTTCTTCTACCCTTCATTTATTCTCTAAGTGCTGCTCCTACTAAAAAAATCCATTAACAAAACACTGTCTCATTTTAATTCTGTCCACGAATGTATGTTTCCATGCTTGACACATTTAGGCCATCAGGCTGCCAATAGTGGTGTGCTCTGAGTGAAAGAGCATGGTGCCGGAGGACCAGACCAGCTGTTGTCAGTCTGTTTATCCAGCAATGCTGCCTCATTCTGATCACACCTAACAAATGCACACACAGTGCCTTGTGCAGATACACACCTCATTGTGAAACACCTCCATCACATTGTGTATTTTTATCTGAGCCGTAGAGGCTCAGCACCAGGGGTGGAATGCTGAGAGGTTATGAATAGCTCCCCTCTGTTGAGCTAGTGTGGCACACACGCATGAAAACTAAGAGAGAAGAGATTTGAAGTACTCACTTGCGGAAGAGCTCCCGGTCCATCATGACTTCACCAGCAGAGTCTCGAATGGCTTGCCGCAGCTTTCCCATGCAGTCTCGAAGACGGGGGTCTGAGGTCAGCAGGCCGGTACTTTTAAGAGCCTTAGTGAGACAGAAAGGTTTACGCCACCACACTAAAACAACACAGCTCTCTACATGACACCAGATTTAAACAGATAATCTCACTGGATTCTTTTAACCAACATTGCGTTTCTTTTTCGATCCCTCAATGTTTGACATGATGCAATGCAATTCAATTTCATATAAGACTCTGCAGCGGAACACTAATTTTTTTAGATGAGCTGGGAAGTTTGAGATATTACCTGAGTAACTCACATCGATTCTCAAAAACACAGTATCGATACACAGATTCCTGACAGACAGTGAATCATTGTGTGCTGTGTTTAAACCTCTGACCACTAGATGGCAGTGTAATCCATTTTCAGCTCCACTCCAACATTAACAAGCAGCACAAGGGCGCAATGCTGTTGTAAACCTTGGCAAACCAGTTCATACAGTAAGATTTGAATATTTAATAGTATAATAGTTTGCTTGCAGTATCGCAGTGTATCGCAATATACTAAATCGTGACTGCTGTATTGCGATACGTATTGTATTGCCAGGTTCTTGCCAATACACAGCCCTACTTTACAAATGGCATCGTAAATTTTTTCTTCCATTATTTTTTTCCAAATTCAAAATGTCTTCACATACATAATTTGTTACCAGATGGAAATTGAAAATTTCAGCTGCATCATTACAAGTTTTAATGTAAACACAAGTATGCAAGCAAGTTTTTATCTAGCACACAGCGTGCTGGCAGTTTCTAGACAGAGCCAGTGAAGACATGCAGTGTTTCTGGTATTACACTGTAAAAAATGCAGCTTTTAAACATAAAGAAGTTACTGGGTTAACTTAAAGTACTGGCTTCGTTAAACTTCAAACAAGTTAACAGATGTAAAACAGATTATTTATCTGTTTACTTAATTTTACAATAAACTCACCGTCATGTAAACTTTATTCATTTATATCATAAAGTTTATTTAATCAAAAAAAGGACAATACAGAGACGGTATTGTATGAAAATGCAACTCAAGCAAAGAATAATTTCACATCGCCACACACTTTTATTGTGGCCAGGAAAGTGACGGCAAGTGTTTCCAACTCCTTGTGCCACACATATGGTGTAAAATGCTGCCACCTATATCTAACGAGTGTACAGAGGGGAATAAAGCAGATAACGTTGGAACGGGGTATAATAAACACGCATTTCTTTTATGTTTATGCAGCACATTGATGACACTGGATCATTTGATAAATGCAATAATACAGGTCAATGGATTGTTACATCCAGTTTAGTGTAGTGCAACTTATTAAATCACATTGCGCTTTTCTCAAACTTCTCACACCAAACATGTTTTGGCTGACAAAGCACAACTGAGAAAGTTGAAAAATAAACACCACAAAATAAATTCTTCTCAAATGTATTCATTTCATTACTGCAAGTACCAAAGCTTTTAAACAAATACAACATTAACACTCGCAAATCTGCCCCCTTTCGACAAAAAGGTTTGTTCCCATTTCATACAATTACTGACACTTTTCAGAGAAATGTTACCTATTTCAACAATTCTATGTATCTATGTTAAGTCAGAGATGTTATAAAGACCTGCTGAAGTGAAGTGATGGTATGGTGGTACAGTAATACAGTAATAAATGTCCCATCAACAACTGATGGCAATACTGACTGATACTAACATTACGCAAAGCTAGAGAGTGGAATTATTAATATAATTAATATATTGTAATTACTGCCTTGGTGAGTACACTGTCAAAATCAACTTAAACAAATTTAAACTTAATCCATCATTACACAAAAAATAATAATTATATTAGTCATGGTTTTCCTAACTTATTTTACTTCATTAAATTTGTACATAAAAAACAGAACTCATAGAATAGATGCCAATTTTAATCACAGTATGTTACAGCGGCTAACTTTTACCACACAGCTAGTCTCAAGATATTGCGTAAATAAACATTTAAAACCCCAACAATGCTGAATTAACCCTTACAGTGTTTATGTAAGACTAATTAAACCCAAATAAAAACACAGGTGTTGATTTAAATCTGCAAGAGTGTATTCAACAGTCAGTCTACTAAACTGAGACAGAGTGAAATTATAAACTTGTTCTTTTCAATACAACAACCAAGGCTAACTCACAGCAATAAAGTGAGAGATGGGGACTCTCTCCTCTCCCTCAGTGATCGTGTAGAAAAGCAGATCTTCTAGTCCTGAGAAAAGGCCTTCACCTCTTCTACCGCTGTGTATAGAGAAGTAAAACATGAGACTATAGTATAAGCTAGTGTAATATCACCTACCACCCTCAGGCAAACTAACAGCATACAGTAACAGTAATATAGCTAATAGTGCTCTTATTAGCAGGCTAAATATTGCATGTACGTATATATAGCTAAATTAAGCTAAATAAAATACTCCAGTGGCTTAAACTTTAGCCAGACCTTCATTTTATTATATATTTCACATAATATAACACAAAATAAATTCCACACCCCTTAACAATACAATACCAGACCAATGACTGTACATGAAGCCAAGTTACTAAAGAAAATAAAAGAAGATATACATAGATAAATTGCAATAATAGTAAAGATTTGGTGGCTGTAGGTTTTACGAAATCATAACGTTTGGCTGCTCTCGAAAATGAATGGAATCAAAAAAAGAGTGATGGAAAAAACAACCAACAGACGAGTGTGGGTCAAACCAACACTACAGTCGTGGTCAGGGGTCTGCCCTGAGTCAGTGTATGTAAAACATAACTGATACATAACTTCTCTGAACCATTGACAGTATGTTGGAAGGCTGATATATTTCCATTGGAACAGGATTAGATTCCTGGCCAGGGGATAAGTTCAAGCTAACATACTGGTTTCCCGTGTACTTTCCATTGGTATCTTTCCATTTGTGCTAAGAGGGGCGTCCACTGGGGTTTACTGTTAAACTCGGGCTCCCTATAAGTTTGCTGGAAAGGCCCAACTGCTTGCTTTCTGAAGGTAGCTTCTTATTCAAATTCCCCGTTCCACCTTAAATGCTGCAGCAGTGCTGCTGCTGCTTCTGTTAGGTTCTCATACGAATTCCTCGTTCCACCTTAAATGGTGTAGCACAATTAGGATGACACAAAACTTCTCTGATCTAGTGACAGTATGTTGGAGGGTTAATATCTTTCCACCTGAACAGGATTAGTCTCCTGGCCAGGAGAGAGTTACAAACATACTGGTTTCCAGTGCACCTGGAGGGGCGTTCAGTGCTGCACCATTTAAGGTGGAACGGAACTTCAGAAAGCAAGCAGTTGAGCTTCTCCAGCAAACTGATAGATAGAGTTTTACAGTAACCCCCAGCGGACGCCCCTCTTAGCACAAATTAAAAGATACCAACCCTCCAACATGCTGTCGCTGGCTCAGAGAAGTTACGTATCCTCTTAACTTTTGCTGCATCATTTAAGGTGGAACGGGGAATTCGAATAAGAAGCTAAGCTCATTAGTGGGTCCGGTCCACTGGGGTCACACCAAACAGAGCAATATATGGGGATGGTTCCACTGCTCTCCCCAAAACCTTAGAGAAAGTCAGCCAGACCTTCTTAAATCGGTGTGTTTACACGGAGAGGACTCACCCGAGCGCTGGTAGAAGTTCTCCTCCAGCTGCTGAACTGTCACTGCTGAGGTGAAGCCGCGCTGAGGAACCGCTACTAAAGCCCCTCTTCTCGCAGGACTGCCGAACAAGAAAAGTCGATTTATTTGACTCCTTCACGTAGAACTCGAAGACCCCGCGGCGCGTCGCCCGCACTAAAGTTTTTAAAGAGTTCATGGTCGGCCGTCATGTGGGAGCTAACAGTCTAGCGGGCTCTGGAGAAGCTCCTCTGCTGCCTGAATAACGGACAAGTCGCGCGAACAGGTGCTCGCGCGCCATTCGACGCTTCAGCCGTGACGTGGTGCGAGTGGCTTTGATGGCCTCAAACAGCTGCGCGAGACGACTCGGACGGCGGAGCGAAATTAAAGGGCCCATATGAATCTTTCTTGGGTTTTTATTTTTTTCTCATTTATGATATTTGTGTGGTTTTATGATCCAAAAATGAGCAACAGTTCTTTTTAGATAACTCACCTCAAACAGGTGCTATATCCCAAATGTATACCCTAATCAATACGCCCTACGTTCTAAAATCTGTAGCACTATATACAACACTAGTATAAGGAACAGAATGGGTGATGGTAATAAACGTCCTACTGCCAGGCCTCCATAACTACTTTGTCTGACAGCAGTTGTAGGCCGGTCCTACACAAAGAAGCTGTGTCTGGTTGAATTTCAGTGTATTTCAGTGTTTACTGTCCGGTTGGGAAACATGATCACATGTGGAGTCATCGGGGAGAACACCAGACATGCAGTCAAAGAGATTATAAATCTATAATCTGAATCTATAATCTAAATCTAAATAAGACTATAAATAATGGGGTACATTTTGACCCATGTTGTGCGTTAACTTACTTTTAAAAATCTAATTTAATCAGGATTTGTGAAGATCAAAGACATGTACATTGAGGAGTTCACAAAAGCTTGAACGATAAAATTAATTTACTGCAAAGATATAGAAAATAAAATCTCAGTCGGGTCGCTTTTGACCTAGGTTGTGCTTTAAAGGGTTAACGATGGGCTGGTTGGGTGGGTAGTGGTGCATGTCTATTGTCAGGTGTGCAGCTGCGTGATGACCTGCCTGCCATCCCAGTGGTTCAGCAATGCTGAGCAGCATTTTTACTGCAGCCGTTGCATCACCCCCTAGCAGACTGCAGGGAAATAGCAAACTCAGCGTCGTTTGTCATGGCCTTCCATCGACAGGTGCTAGCAGTGTGGTTGGTCATGGGTGAGCGTGACCCAGCAAACACATTTACGTGCCCACAGCATTGTCACAATGCCGAAATGTCATGCCTCAGAAAGCTGTGACGCCCTCATCTGACAACATTGTGACAACATAGAGGCAATGTTGCCAGTATGTTGTCACAGCCTCCTAGAATCCTTCATATGTTCCATTATATCTGCTTAGGGCTCCATTGAATTTTGCCAATCAGTAGTCATAATACTGTAAAACAACGTTACTTAATAGTGACATTGTGACAACCTTGTTCACACAACATAAACAGCATCACCTTTAAACAACATTGTGGCGACATTGTAAGAAAGTAAACAATGTTGTGACTGTGTTGTGTGTTTGCTTTGATGCGAGGATGTGTTCTGACGGCTGCGGTGGTTTCACTATGTATCTTCTTGAGTTCGCTAAATGGGCCCTTTAATATACATGATTTTACTGACTTTTACATAAAAACACTACAAATCAATTATTCACCCACATTTGAGGTGCATTGTGAATTGCTTTAGTGGATGTTTTAGCGATGAAAGTAGACATGAGGACAGTTACATGCAGCTTTATTGAATTAAACATCAGTGTGAATACAGCCATTCAACACAACTGACATCAGACGTTTACATTATTATTACTCTGTGTTGACTCTTCTATTCACAGCACTGAAACATTAGAGACTTCAACGTAAAATCAATCAGCCGCCACTCAGGCAATAAAATCAGTGGCCACAAGGCACTGGGTAGTGGCACACAGTCAGTTTGGTCACCATGTTTACCGTGACTAAGGCAATAGTGTGGGTCACATATAAGAATATATTATGAAGAACATCTTCTCAGCTGAGCTAGATTATTTTGCATCGCTTAAATACGTTGCATAATTTACAGGCACACAGTGCTTTGGAATAAGCCCTCTTACTACTCCTATATGCAGGCCCGACACCAGGGGTACAAATTAGTGGACTAAAAATTTCAACATTTTCGACTATGATTCCTTGACTTCATGTTATTAATACTAAATACAACATTATATGAATAAAATGATGTGCAGTCAGTACACATATACTACAGTGTATCTCTGAATAACATCTCTAAAATGGGATTTATTAACATTATCACTCTGTTTTATTACAGTAGAAACCTGCTGTGGTTTATTTAAGTGGCAGTGATCTTACATCCACTAGTAAACCAGACAGAAGGATGTTTATTAGCTATACTGTATACTGGACACGTAGCACTGTGTAGCAGTTTTATCATTTACTGTTACTCAAAATCAGTTTAATGAAGAAACCACAAGGAGCTTCTATCGAGCACCAAAAGTTGTTGTTTACGAGGGAGAAATATGCAAGAAACTGACTATACATATTGAATTTGCGCTTCTTTGTCTGTAGTCAGGGTGTAAGACTGAAGCAGTTCCAGTTTTGTGCTTATAGTTTGAATTTCATGATGTTTCTTGTAGCTGCTGTTTAAAATCTATCACCAGTGAACAGTCACAGCCCCCACAGACCCACTGTTCACAATATATTACCAAGCCTGACATCAGCACTTATTTGCTGTTCCACCTTAAATGTTGCAGCAGACACCAGAACGTTGGCTAATTACTGCACCTTTTAAGGTGGAACAGTCGTAATGTTAAAACAAGAGACGGCAGAGTTAAGTGTTTGTTGCTGGTTAAACCGCAGGACAGGAAAAGAAAACCAAACCACAGACGTTGTGGAGCTCCTCAATATCGAGATCAATCAACAGCTAACAAACAACTTTGTAAGTTTTCATTTGTTTGTTGGTGGCTGTTTTGTTTTTTTTTAGCAAAAAGACATCTGGAGGAGACGGTAGTTCTTGAGAAGAAGGACATCTGGATGAAAAGAGAGGTCTTGAGTTGAAGGACATCTGGAGGAGAAGATAGTTCTTGAGTAGAAGGACATCTGGAGGAGAAGGTAGGTCTTGAGTAGAAGGACATCTGAAGGAGAATATAGTTCTTGAGTAGAAGGGTGTCCGGAGGAGAAGGTATTTCTTGAGCAGAAGGGCATCTGGAAGAGAAGGTAGTTCTTGAGTAGAAGGGCATCTGGAGGAGAAGGTAGTTCTTAAATAGAAGGGTGTCTGGAGGAGAAGGTAGTTCTTAAGTAGAAGGGCATCTGGAGGAGAAAGATGTATTTAAGTAAAAGGACATCTGGAGGTGAAGGTAGGTCTTGAGTAGGAGGAAGTCTGGAGGAGAAGGTGCTTTGTGAGTAGAAGGACGCCTGGAGGAGAAGGTAGTTCTTGAGTAGAAGGACGTCTGAAGGTGAAGGTAGGCCTTGAGTAGGAGGACGTTTGGAGGAAAAGGTACTTCTTGGGTAGAAGGACTTCTGTAGGTGAAGGTAGATTTTGAATAGAAGGACGTCTAAAGGAGAAGGTAGGTCTTGAGTAGAAGGGCGTCTGGAGGAGAAGGTAGTTCTTGAGTAGGAGGACATTTGGAGGAGAAGGTAGGTCTTGAGTAGAAGGGCGTCTGGAGGAGAAGGTAGTTCTTGAGTAGGAGGACATTTGGAGGAGAAGGTAGTTCTTGAGTAGGAGGACGTTTGGAGGAGAAGGTAGTTCTTAAGTAGAAATGTGTCTGTAGGTGAAGGTAGGTCTTGAGTAGAAGGGTGTCTGAATGAGGAGGTAGGTCTTGAGTAGAAGGGTGTCTGAAGGAGGAGGTAGTTCTTGAGTAGAAGGACATCTGAAGGAGAATGTAGGTCTTGAGTAGAAGGATGTCTGGAGGTGGTTGTTTTAAATGCTGCATGTGTGAGTGACAAGACTCACTTTGAGGTTTATTCATGGCTGCCTCAAACCCAAATGCTGCAGATGAGGCAATGAAGAAGCTACATTACGTGATGCCACCCAGTTACATGTTAAAATGCTTTCATTCATACCTGAAATTCGGAAGTTTCTGAAATCTGACTAGCAAGTTTATAATGGAACATGTTGGAACTCCAGTTCAGAAACTCGAGCAGCCGTCACGCTGCGTGAACCTCAGCTGAATTCTAAAATTGGAGTGAGTTTGACTTCATGTCTGAACAGGTAGTTAAAAGTCTCCAAACTCCAAATTTAACTCCAACAGATGCCTCAAAGTTGGCAGCCCTGTTATTACCCCTTCAGACATCTAGTTCCCATCACCGTCAATGTGAACATCCCTGCAAGCTCTTCTAGAACAGAGCATTTCCCACCAAACCACTCTGACTGACTGTATTTACGCCTCAACCATTTACTTATGCTGAACCATTTAGTTATTTTAACTGGTGCAGTTTAAAACAGACCTGATTACTCAGCATGGTGTGGATCATCTTGACTTATTATATCTTGAATATTGAGCCCTCATACATTTCAAAACAATGCTCTGTTATAATAAATATGGTTCCATTTAACAAGTCGTCTGGATCACAGTCTTGTGTTGTATTGACTTCATCAGTTTTTGTTCTAAACATAGTTGTGCATTGCTATCACGCAGTTTAACTGTGGGTTCTGTGGAAAGTGCTGCCCCCCGTGGTGTCCAGATGCACCACACATGATGTGGCTCTGGTGTCCGGCCTGCCTAAACACCTAACTGACCCCAGCTACACTGTAAACAGGCTAATATAAATCTGTAAGGCAGATTTCAACATTAGACGCTCTTAGCTGGACGAGGCAGCACCAGCTTTAAGGCAATGTCTACGACACAAGCAGGCAGGTAAGAGATGGGGATCCAGAGCAGTTTGGCGTCCCAGCCGGCGCTGTAGCGAGTCCGCGGGTGAGCGGCTGTGAGGGCGTGCTCCATGCAGTTGGTCACTTTGCTCAAATCCGAGTCGCAAATAGCATTCATGATCAACCTCTGGATCTTAATGTCTGGACAGAGAGCAGGTGTGCAGAGGAGAACAGACATGTAAAGAAAGAACAGAGGGTTAAACGTGCCCATTATAATAATAATAAGGGCAAGAATAATATTAATAAAGCACTAAAACCTTCAGAATCTTAATACAATAGCAGACAATCAAGCAATAATGATATGATGTTAATAGGATAAAAAACAAATCCAAAATCATGTAAATTCATAGATTTTTAACTGATCATGTTGGAATAGGACAATACTTCTTATGTATGTATATCAAAAAGTGTGACACTGTATATTATAGCACTAGATACACTTACAGTTATCAAGGTATTTGTCTCCATAACTCTCTTTCACTTCAGGTGGCAGCTGGTTCCATAGGCGATGAAGCTCCCTTTCAATGGGCTCCAGGCTGGTCACCTGCGTCTTGAAGAATCCGGGTTCGATTATGCACACGTTGATCCCAAAATAATGAATGTCCCTCCTGAAAAAAGGATTAAAAATGTTTCTATAAATTATCTAAAACAAAAACTCTATAACTCTGACTAAAGTATACAAATAAAAAAAAATGGATACATTCAGTCTGAAGTCCTGACAGACTGTTGAAAAGAAATAGCCACTTCTTTGGAATGCATCGCATCTTCGTGAGAGCACAATGATCAATTTGTTTGTTTATACAAAATGATGATGTAGGTCAGGGGTCACTAATAGGCGGGCCGCGGTCCGAATCCGGACGCAGATGTTGTCCAATGCGGACCAAAACTGATAAACTATTGATAATGATTTAATTTTGACTGTGTTTATTTTAAATGATGGAGCTTTTCTTGTCTTTATGGTATACAGGCTTTACAGCGCAGTGAACTCAGAGACCAATCACGTGTGCTGTAAGATCACCAAAGGCTCCTCAGCCAATCAAATCTGTGCACATTGGGGGGTGCGGTGTGCACACACAGGCGAGGTACAAAGCGAAGAGCAGCAGCTGGAGACTAAAGCGAGTCAGAAAGAATAACGAGCTCTAAAAACAGAAAAGTGAACAGAGAAACTGAGTGTTTAACAGGAGCGGTTCTGGAACAGACCTGCTCGTCTAGTTTTAGAGAATACCTCTCTGTAGAACCTACATGTTAATCTGTGAAGCTGAGTTAACAAGAAGACTCACCTTTCATTTACTTTCTCTATAAATAAACACTTTAAGATGCTCTTTTTTCCAAAAGCATTCAGTTTTTTTTTTAAATGTAGCCCTTGTTTTTACTTGAAGTGAAGAAAAAACATTTATTATTAGTTTATAAATAATTCATTCAGTTCAGCATTTAAACAGTAAATATACTGAAATATACTGAACGGTATGTGTAAGTTTGTCTTTCAGTTGCTGATTGTACACGATGCTGATACTTCAGTATACAGAATACGGCACTGAATCATAACACAAGTTAGAGATGATGATGGTCCGGACCTTGGCCTGGGGAAATCTCCTCTAACTGGACCTTACTGAACTCTAATTAAGTACCCCTGATGTAGGTGTTCGCTGGGAATCTGGAGATACCTGAGGCAATCAGAGAAAGATTCCACTGCGAACTTAGAGATGCAGTAGCCGCCTCCGTTCGCCGCCACTCTGCCCAGCACTGAAGCCACATTGACGATTCGGCCGCGGGCCTTTTTGATCAGAGGAAGGAACCTCATGGTCATCTCGATCACCCCATTCATGTTGACCTTCAGAGTGCTGTGGAAGTCCTCAACCCTCATCCACTCGGAGGGACCCATGGGTAGAGAGCGGCCAGCGTTGTTGACGATCCCCCAAAGTCCTACCGGCCCCGGAAACAAAAGCCTGAGTTACTCTTAAATAGACCACTCAAGTGAATGGACAGTTAAAGTTAAACTTAAAACGCTTCGCTTCTAAACTAGCTGCTCTGTGGGGGATTTTTGGGGGGCACACTGTTAGTGTTTCTTTACCAGATAACTGTGGTTACTGTCTGATGTAATGGAGAGGAGGAGCTATAAGCTAAAGTTAGCAAGGTTAACGTACCTATCCAGATCTCTCCCCTCACTTTTGCTTGTTTTTCTCTCTGTTGTTCATTTTGTGCTGAGTTAAGACAGACCTGCTGTCCACCCCGCCACCCCCACCCCCTCCATATAATCTTCATTTACCAGGACAGATGTCATTCAGATGTCAGAGAGCAAGGGGGGTTGCCACAGTGTGCCCCAGGGACTCTGCTCAAAGCAGAATGCGAGCTGCACAAAACTTGATTGACATCAGGGCTCTCCTGTACTGTATCTTTTAGAATAGACTTTAAAATTCTGTACTAGCTCTAAATAATCTAGAACCTGCAACATAACAGAACGTCTCTCTGTTTATGATCCAGCTGGGCAGGTACTGATCTTCTGCATGCTCTTTTACTTTAATGTTGTTAATAAGTTGTTGCTGTTGGTCTGACGTGTGTACATGTTTTGTTTATGTTGTTCTGTCCTGGGCTGCGGGATAGTTGGTGCAGTGACGGCGCCTAGACTGCCTGCTATGTTGATCGCTTCAGCAGCACTAAGTGCTGATCCATCTTTGCTGCAGGTGCAATAAAAGAGCATTCACCTTAAAAGTGGAATGTTTCCCAAATCTTCTTCTCTGATGCTGCAATATATTAACTTAACTACTTTTAGGCAAGAACAGATAAATTCATTAGGACCTTGTGTACAACACTGGTGCCCTGCCCTGATCTCAGACCAGTCCCTGCCCTGCACATTGTAGTGTTTTCCATGCTCTCAACTCTTGAAGTCATGAAGACATGGCTGGATTACTCATCGGGCCAGTGGGGTCAGCGCCCAAGGGCCCTTGAGGTCAGGGGGCCCAGGGAGGGACCTGGCCCAAAACATTTTGCGATGCCTATCAACATTTATGATGCAATGTATTTTTTATTTCCCTCCATTGTAAGGATCCTCTGACTTTTAGGGACTTTGACCCCAGGGCCCTAGCCATACTTTTGGGGCCCCTAGCCATGCATTTGTGGCCCCTAGCCATGCCTTTGTGGCCCCTAGCCATGCTTATGGTGACCCTGGCCATGCTTATGGTGACCCTAGCCATGCTTTTGGGCCCTAGCCATGCTTTTGGGCCCCTTATGAAAATGGACGAGGCCTTGTGGCACTGCGCTGACTTTGACTTCTGGCTATTAGGGGTCCTAGGAAAGAGGGGGGCATAATTTTAGAGGGCACTTGATCACAAGAGGCGTGGGTTGGGGGTCCAGACTATCCTTAATCCGTCCCCGTATGAAGAGCTTCTTGGTCAGCTGCTTAGCTGGATCAGGTGTGTTGGGAGCTGAGGAAACACTAAAAGGAGCTGGGCTATGGCTACACCAGGGCCAGGTCTGGGATCCACCGGTACACAGACTACTAACCTTTATTTCCAACTTCCTTCTGTGTCCATTCAAATGCTTTCTGAATGCTGGCAGAGTTGGTCACATCCAGTATACACGTCTTCAGATTGGGGCCCGTCACTCTCTTCAGATCATCCGCCCCCTTTTCTGTCAGGCAGCCGGCCAGCACACGGAAACCACGCTTGTCCAGCCGTCTGCACAGCAGGTTCCCAAAACCGGTGTCACAGCCGGTGACAAACACATACTTCTCATTGATTTTGTCAATTTCCAGACTGTCCCGGTAAAACCAGACCAGAGCCCACAACAGCACGAAGGCACCGATGGCATACGTCGTCACGTTCTCCTCACTGTGGTGGAAGAAACAAGATTGTACACACATTATGTGTTACAGTATACGTGACATTCACTTTTCTGGGCACACTGTCGTTTCAGACCAACAGTGTGGTTTCAATGCTGAGAGAGACCTGGGAGGATCTATGCGCAAGAATCAATAATCAATATATATTTTTTACGTTGATTAAACTAATTGATGGAAATGAACCATTAAAGAGCAGAAGTGGGCAATAATGAGTTCCTTTTAATAAAGTACATGTACTTATACCAACTATTTTCTAATAGTAATACTTTTATTTCTACTCATATACACTACTGTGCACCTAAGCCTTTATCTATGTTACCTAGTAAGAACAGCAGATATGTTTAGAACAGATGTAAATAATCATACATATAATACAAAGTAACATGAATATATTATTGTGAAAGAAGTAGATCATATCTTGAGCTCCAGTTTAAAGAACAAAGTTAGGTTCCAGATTTCTCCTGGACGCCCCAGACATTGTATGAATGTATTCAGTTCCTTCAGCAGCAATCTTGATTTAGCTTAATGAAGTACTGAGCAGTTAAAGCAGGTATTAAATGAGAACTGTAAATAATACTGGGTTGTTTCCACAAGAAGAAGCTTGGAAAGGGTAAAATAAACACACTGATGTATGTTAAAGCACTACTTACTGTAATAATACTGTTTAATATTTAAATAATGTAGTGTTTTACTAAGTAAATAAAAGCTTCTATAATTATAATTATTAAAATAGATTTTATATATAATAATGTCCCCAAGTGACTCAAACGTTTGCACAGTGCTGTATATTAGTGTGTAAAAGAATCTACTTTTTACTTATTACACTTTATCCCTTGGTATTTAGTTAATAAACCCTTTTCTTGTTAACTGTTTTCCTTGGGACAGCAATGATTTACTACTGCAGTTCTGTAAGTTAGTCAGTATTTAAGTAGCGATACTTTTGTTTCTTGTGTACTTTTACTTAAATGATCTTATTTGAAAGCTTTTTACTTGTACTTCTATCATTTTTTAATTTGAGTATTTATTTAGCCTCCATCTGTCTTCTAGAGAAGCTTATTGAGTCAGGATTTTTCACCGTGCTGGTGAATGCCTCTAATGCCTCCTTCACTGAAAGTTATTACTTGACATTGTTTTAAAACATAAAATAAATCAAAGCCACACAAAGACTTCTCTCTAACTGTAATCAACATTACACGTAATAACTCACAGTATACATGCTTTACTGGTTGTTTTAGACAGTAATTCACACCAAACCACTCTGAATGATTCAACCTTTTAATTTAGTTTAAAAATTTCATAAAAGTTGGTGGAGTTCCCCTTTAAGAAATAACAAATTATAAATAAACATATTTTTACTTCTATGTCATTCAGTAAAATTTATCATATTGTGTCCAAACAACAATCCCAACCACGTTTGTAGGTAGGAGATAGTTTAATACTAATTAAATTTTATTAGTATTGTCTTGCAAATGTGTAATTTTTTTTCTATTTATTGCAAATACAAAAAGACAAATGATTACAAATGTATGTCATTAATTATTGTTGTAACATATGATTGTTTGATTCAATTATTAAATGATTACTTAATGACTACTTCATAATCAAAAATGTCAACAATGCTAGATTTCTGTGGGTTGAATTCATAAAATAAAGAACTGTGTTGTTGACCATTTTGTAACTTTCTGATGGAGGTGGATGCATTACAGTGAAATTATATTCATTATGAGTCTGTTTGTGGTGATGAAGCTGTAGATACATTCTTACCCTATATACTGGTACAGCTGTTCCAGGTCCATGCTTGGTCCTGATTGGAGGAGATGTTTTTAATAAATACCTATAAACCGTTATAGAAAAAAGAAAATGAGTTTGCAGTCTCAGGAAGGCTAATTTTTGGTGATACAGGTGGTCAGACCACCTCTCAATGCCTTAAAGGGCCCATATTTTCCTTGTATTTTGTTATTTCCCCCCTTTAAGGTCCACTTCATAACATTTGTGTGGCTTCATGTACCAAAAACAAATCTTATTTGTTTGCACAATCTATGCTAAAAGTATCGATTCACCATCCAAATAATTAAATTCATGTGTTTCAATCACTTCCATGACCACGGGTTTATAAAACCAGCACCTAGTCCTGCAGACTGCTTCTACACACATTAGTGAAAGAGTGGGTCACTCTCAGGAGCTCAGTGAACTCCAGCGTGGTACAGTGATAGGACCCCAGTGGTGAAGTTTTCTTACTACTAAATATTCCACAGTGGACTGTCAGTGGAGTTCTAACAAAGTGGAAGCGACTGGGAATGACAGCAACTCAGACACCAAGTGGTAGAACACGTACATTGACAAAGTGGGTCAGCGGATGCTGAGGAGCATAGTGCACAGAGGTCACCAACTTTCTACAGAGTCAATCACTACAGACCTCCAAACTTCATGTGGTCTTCAGATCAGCTCAAGAACAGAGCATAGAGAGCTTCATGGAATGGGTTTACATGCATCCAAGCTGCATCCAAGCCTTACATCACCAATCTCAATGCAGAGCGTTGGATGCAGTGGAGTAAAGCACGCCACCACTGGACTCTAGAGCAATAATGCTTCTCCGTCTGCCTATTCGATGGGCGTCTGGGTTTAGACCGGTACTTGTCTGACTGCATTGTGCTGAGTGTAAAGTTTTGTGGAGGTGGCTGTTTTTCAGGAGTTAGTCCCCCCCCCCCCCCCCCCCAGTAATTTCTAGATAATTTCTTTTAGTCTATTCATCATTCATCATTGGATTCCTGGGTTGTTCTGTGTAGAGAGTGTATGTGTAGGTTCAATTACAAACATTAACAATGTTTATATATGATACTGAAGTCTTTTTTTAATAATAGCTCTACGAGTATCTGACGCCTTCATTAACAGTATATGTTAATGAGGTTTTTGTACACTCCAAACCTGTAAGAACTTTGGTGTAATGTACAATACTATGTGCACATGCACAGTATAGATTATGTAGTCACAGGAGTCTTACATGCACGAGGCTTTGCCGGAGCACAAATCTGGAGTTAAGGCTCTTATGAAACAAAGAGGCATTGGTATCAGTGCAGAAGTTTGAGGAATGGCTTGATTGTTTTCTTCACTGAGAGAAATCCAGTGAAAGTAAGGCCTCAGTAAGCCTCTCACTGCTCCAAACCTATTAGCTTCACAGCTTACAAGCATAAAGAACGACAAGTGAACAACCAGTGAGAAGAAGCTGATGAAGAAATATGTATGGATGCAAATACAGTTAGAAAAGCCAAATAGTTACTGGATACCTTGTGATGCTGTGTGCTTATTTTAGTGGTGCACTCTTGGAAAAGCAGGGTTCTTCAGGGGGGTTACACTCGTTACCCATGTTATCAGCTCCACTGACCATATAGGAGCACTGTGTAGTTCTACACTTACAGACTGTAGTCCGTTTGATTCTCTGTATACTTAATTACCCTGTTCCTTAATGATCAGGACCCCCACAGGACCCCCACAGAGCAGCTCCACTGATCATATAGGAGCTACACTTACAGACTGTAGTTCATCTGATTCTCTGTATACTTTATTACTCTGTTCTTTAATGATCAGGACCCCCACAGGACCACCACAGAGCAGCTCCACTGACCATATAGGAGCTACACTTACAGACTGTAGTTCATCTGATTCTCTGTATACTTTATTATCCTGTTCTTTAATGATCAGGACCCCCACAGGACCACCACAGAGCAGGTACTATTTTTGGTGGTGAATCGTTCTCAGCAATGCAGTGACACTGAGGTTGTGCTGGTGTGAGTGGATCAGACACAGCAAAGCTGCTGGAGTGAATTATCACCAACACTGTTCCTTCATCCCTTCATTCCTTTATCATCTCCAACACTGTTCCTTCATCTCTTCATTCCTTTATCATCACCAACACTGTTCCTTCATTCCTTCATTCCTTTATCATCACCAACACTGTTCCTTCATCCCTTCATTCCTTTATCACCACCAACACTGTTCCTTCATCCCTTCATTCCTTTATCATCACCAACACTGTTCCTTCATCTCTTCATTCCCTTATCACCAACACTGTTCCTTCATCCCTTCATTCCTTTATCATCACCAACACTGTTCCTTCATCTCTTCATTCCTTTATCACCAACACTGTTCCTTCATCTCTTCATTCCTTTATCATCACCAACACTGTTCCTTCATCTCTTCATTCCTTTATCATCACCAACACTGTTCCTTCATTCCTTCATTCCTTTATCATCACCAACACTGTTCCTTCATCCCTTCATTCCTTTATCACCACCAACACTGTTCCTTCATTCCTTCATTCCTTTATCATCACCAACACTGTTCCTTCATCCCTTCATTCCTTTATCACCACCAACACTGTTCCTTCATCTCTTCATTCCTTTATCATCACCAACACTGTTCCTTCATCCCTTCACTCCTTTATCATCACCAACACTGTTCCTTCATCTCTTCATTCCTTTATCACCAACACTGTTCCTTCATCCCTTTATCCTTTATCGTCACCAACACTCTTCCTTCATCCCTTTATTCCTTTATCATCACCAACACTGTTCCTTCATCCCTTCATTTCTTTATCATCACCAACACTGTTCCTTCATCCCTTCATTCCTTTATCATCACCAACACTGTTCCTTCATCCCTTCATTCCTTTATCATCACCAACACAGTTCCTTCATCCCTTCATTCCTTTATCATCACCAACACTGTTCCTTCATCCCTTTATTCCTTTATCACCAACACTGTTCCTTCATCCCTTCATTCCTTTATCATCTCCAACACTGTTCCTTCATCTCTTCATTCATTTACCATCACCAACACTGTTCCTTCATCCCTTCATTTCTTTATCATCACCAACATTGTTCCTTCATACCTTCATTCCTTTATCACCACCAATACTGTTCCTTCATCCCTTCATTCCTTTATTTCCAACACTGTTCCTTAATTCCTTCATTCCTTTATCATCACCAACATTGTTCCTTCATTCCTTCATTCCTTTTTCATCTCCAACACTGTTCCTTCATCCCTTCATTCCTTTATCATCTCCAACACTGTTCCTTCATCCCTTCATTCCTTTATCATCTCCAACACTGTTCCTTCATCCCTTCATTCCTTTATCATCACCAACACTGTTCCTTCATCCCTTCATTCCTTTATCATCACCAACTCAGTTCCTTCATCCCTTCATTCCTTTATCATCACCAAAACTGTTCCTTCATTCCTTCATTTCTTTATCACCAACACTGTTCCTTCATCCCTCCATTCCTTTATCATCACCAACACAGTTCCTTCATCCCTTCATTCTATTATCATCACCAACACTGTTCCTTCATCCCTTTATTCCTTTACCTTCACCAACACTGTTCCTTCATCCCTTCATTCCTTTATCATCTCCAACACTGTTCCTTCATCCCTTCATTCCTTTATCATCACCAACACTGTTCCTTCATTCCTTCATTCCTTTATCACCAACACTGTTCCTTCATCCCTTCATTCCTTTATCATCACCAACACAGTTAATTCATCCCGTCATTCCTTTATCATCACCAACACTGTTCCTTCATCCCTTTATTCCTTTATCATCACCAACACTGTTCCTTCATCCCTTCATTTCTTTATCACCAACAATGTTCCTTCATCCCTCCATTCCTTTATCATCACCAACACAGTTCCTTCATCCCTTTATCATCTCCAACACTGTTCCTTCATCCCTTCATTCCTTTATCATCACCAACACTGTTCCTTCATTCCTTTATCATCTCCAACACTGTTCCTTCATACCCTTCATTCCTTTATCCCCACCAACACTGTTCCTTCATCCCTTCATTCCTTTATCATCACCAGCACTTCCTTCATCCCTTATTCCTTTATCATCATCAACACTGTTCCTTCATCCTTTATTCCTTTATCATCACCAACACTGTTCCTTCATCCTTTATTCCTATATCATCACCAACATTGTTCCTTCATACCCTTCATTCCTTTATCACCACCAACACTGTTCCTTCATCCCTTCATTCCTTTATCATCACCAACACTTCCTTCATCCCTTATTCCTTTATCATCACCAACACTGTTCATTCATCCCTTCATTCCTTTATCATCACCAACACAGTTCCTTCATCCTTTATTCCTTTATCATCACCAACACTGTTCCTTCATCTCTTCATTCCTTTATCATCTCCAACACTGTTCCTTCATACCCTTCATTCCTTTATCACCACCAACACTGTTCCTTCATCCCTTCATTCCTTTATCATCACCAGCACTTCCTTCATCCCTTATTCCTTTATCATCACCAACACTGTTCCTTCATCCTTTATTCCTTTATCATCACCAACACTGTTCATTCATCCCTTCATTCCTTTATCATCTCCAACACTGTTCCTTCAACCCTTCATTCCTTTACCATCACCAACACTGTTCCTTCATCCCTTCATTTCTTTATCATCACCAACATTGTTCCTTCATACCCTTCATTCCTTTATCACCACCAACACTGTTCCTTCATCCCTTCATTCCTTTGTCATCACCAACACTTCCTTCATCCCTTATTCCTTTATCATCACCAACAATGTTCCTTCATCCCTTCATTCCTTTATCATCACCAACACTGTTCCTTCATCCTTTATTCCTTTATCATCACCAACACTGTTCCTTCATCCCTTTATCATCACCAACACTGTTCCTTCATCCTTTATTCCTTTATCATCACCAACACTGTTCCTTCATCCCTTCATTCCTTTATCATCACCAACACTGTTCCTTCATCCCTTCATTCCTTTATCATCACCAACACTGTTCTTTCATCCCTTCATTACTTTATCATCACCAACACTGGTCCTTCATCCCTTCATCCTTTATCATC
>CM038714.1:14821070-14916070 GCA_021613375.1 Megaleporinus macrocephalus | reverse complement strand
TTTCACAGGAACTGAGGGGCCCAAACGCTAAAAACTCCCAGACCATTATCCCCCCTTTGCCAAACTTTACAGTTGCCACTCTTGTTTCTGCAAGTAGCGTTTCCCTGGATTCATCCATCAAACTCAGATTCATCCATCAGATGGCCAGACTCGAGAGAACATGATTCCACCGCTCCAAGTCAAGTGAAGGCTATTTTCACCCCTCCAGTCGACGCTTGGCATTGCACATAGGCTGATCTACAGCTGCTCAGCCATAGAGTCCCATTCATGAAGCTTCCGACACCATGCTTTTGCTGATGTTGCTTCAAGAGGCAGTTAAGGGGCAATAAGACAGGGGCTATGTACCTCATCAGTGTGCATGGTCCACCTCTTCGTAGCTGAGCTGGTGTTGCTCCTAGATGCGTCCATTTCACAAAAAATTGCCCTAGCAGATGACCTAGTAGGACAGATCTTTGCCTGCGATTAAAGTCATGAGCTCTTCATTACAACCCAATGCTATATGTATTTGGAGACTGCATGACTGTTTTGTTCTAGATTTGCTTGTTCTTTAGCTGGGCCCGTTTTCCTTTTAAGAAAACTGTTCCAACAGGACACAGCATCATAACCCGATGTCACAAAACTTGCTAAGTATGTCAAGCCTGTCAAGCCTGTTAGGAAACAATGCATAAGCCTTTTCTGGAACAATAAGCCCATTAGCTCGACTAAATGAACAGGGTGCTGTTACCAAACCTGGAGGTCTTGCTGAAGTGGAAGACCACGTGCTGCGAAAATATACATTTTTTTCTTAGTTGATTCAATGAAAAAAACAAGATGAGTGTGTTGCAAACTGGCTAAGCATGGCTAACAGCTGTCCACCATCCAGCCACTCGCTAGCTGCTCCTTTCTTGTATTACACATTGTGAGAGGATAGATATTTGCCAGGAGATCTTTTGGTAGCAATGTAACAGAATGTTAAGTTTAGTTGTGTAGATAAATTGTGTACTGCTTATAGTTGTTTGGTTGTATGGTTGATCCTTCATCCCCCTACAAAAAAGAAGTTTATTCAAGTGTGCCATTAGTATACCTCTTTTAAAAAAAAGTGAGTATGCTTTCAGTTTACTCTTTATGTACTTTTCAGTGATGTACTTAACACAGTTATACTTAAGTATACTCGGGTTATACTGACAAATATATAGAAAAGTCTAAGTATATTTGGCCTTTACTTGTACTTGTACTTTTGATGAAGTATAAGTATAAGTAAGTTTTATTGCCCTGCACAAAAAGGCATCCAGAACAATATTTGTTTGGAAAGTTTAATTTATAAAGATTTATAAAGATACAAATATGTCTCTTAATCTGAGTATGTCTTGTTTGTGTTTATATGTCCACTGGTGAGTGAGTAAAAGTTGTTAAAGATTATATTTTCTATAAGTGTAAAACAATAATAATATATAAGCAGTAAATTATAAGTATTGTGTGAAACTTACACATATACATTCAGTTTAACAACATCTAAACTAGAAGTGTGCAAAGAGTATATTTAGTAGTGTACATTTAATAAACTAAAAATGCAATAGCAGTATATATAACTGGTAAGTGGTAAAGGGCAGCTTGGTGCCAGAGTAAATAGAGCTGCCACTTCATGGCAAGAAGGGTCTGGGTTCGATCCCCAGCCACAGTGACCACATACCTCTGTGTTTGGAGATTGTATGCTGTCCCAGTGTCTGTGTGGGTTTCCTGCTACACTCTAAAGACATGCAGCCAGGTGAATTTTGAGTGATAATACTTAATACTCTGTGATAATCTTCTTTTGTTGCAGCACAAAAGTAGCTATGTACTTGAAGTTTACTACTCCTAAACTTAAAGTACACTTTAAAATATACTTTTATGAACTGCGGGCTGATTTAGTCCCAAGAAGTATTAAAATGGTATATATACAAGTTTACTACTAGTACAATAACTACATTAATTAATTAATATTATACATTAATATTTTGGGAAATATACTTCAACTGTACTTATGTTTACTTAATAGAATAAACTTTAAGTATACTTCGTAAGGGTTTGAATATGAATTCAACAACAAGCCAACAAATCCTATTCCTCCATATAAGCACTCATTGTTCTAAATAAGGGAACTCTGTGCTGGGGGGAGTGGGGGGGTAGATTCCAGCGTAGTCCCTCCATCAAAGGCAGTGTGTTGTGTAACTCCACTGACCAAATCTGACCACTGACTTAATCTTCATCACACTAAGACATGAGGACTAAAGACAAGGTTGCAGTCTGTGCTGGTCTCTCTAGTTTAAAGGAGATCTCAATAATTCAGACTGTGCCAGTCATTCAGAGTGAATTGCTGTGAAATACTTTTTTTTACAAAGATTTACAGAATCTGGTTCACAGTGGTGGTGATGGGAATCGGGGTTACCATGTCTACCACACAAATATACACATTTTATTTACTATCAAACTCAACAGTGAACCTACACCTGTCTTTTTCTCTTAGAATGTTAATGATGGTAAAATAGAGAAAAAGCATCTTGTAGAGATGGTTCCTATCACCATCACTGTGAACATTTCAGACTTGGCAAGTTAGAGCACTGAATGACCTTTTAAACTGGTCTAGCGCTGCCGGTTAAGTTGGTTGACCAGCATACCAGCAATATAACCAAATATATGTTGGTTTTGCCTGTGACAGCTCATCAACTTCCAATGCTCACTACACCGCAGCATTACCTCCCCCAGACTTCCCAAATTGATATTTTTTTGGAGTATTTTTTTTATCCAACACTCAGAACTCTCGCACTGTAATACCCAACATGCACAATGGAATCCCCCCACTATAAGTTTAATAAATGCTAATAAAAGTCTAAACATATTCTAAAATATTCAGATGTTATGATTCCTAGCAGTAACATCCGGTTTCCTGCTGCATGAAAAAAATATCATTCAAACATCGCAAATGCTTGTTCCTCCAAGTTTCAAGATACACTACTTTTTATACCAGAAAGTCTCATTATAGAGACTGCAGTAAGCGAGAAGGCATGCTTATAAAAGATACAGAGGCGGATACATTTTTCATTTAGGTGGAAATATCCACTGCGACTCTTCAGGTCTTAAGTTTGCTTCTACTGCCTTAGTGTGGAGTTCCAAATTAATCTTACAGACTTACGAATGTGGTTTTTGATGTTGTATGACATGCGACACATAGGCATGGTCTTCAAGATCGTATATGCAGTTTTACACGTCAAGTCACATTAATATGATCACTACTTTGGATGGCGGCAGTTCATAAATGGCAGCTGATGGTCTGGGAAATGTTTTTGTGGCATTCTCTGGAGCCACTTATCCATGTGGACACTCTCAACACATTTGGGTCTGAATCCATACACCACATACACCATACATGCTGATTGTCTTCTCTGGGGTGGATGAGATCTTCCAGCAAGACCATGCTACATGTCACACGGCTATAAATGTCTCACACTGGTTGGAAGAGCTGACCAAGACTTCCAAGTACTACCCTGTACCACTAATTCCCCAACTGAGCATCTGTGCGACCACCTGGATGGTGGTGTTGGCTCTATGAATCCTCCTCCGCGCCCCCTTCAGCAGCTGTAGGATGCACTGCCACCTACCAGGTCCATATTGAGTCTCCCAGCCCGTCTAGCTGCTGTCTGTGCTGCACACGGCGGTTCCTCTGGATATTAACTGATGGTCATATTAATGTGATTCCACTTTGTAACTATGCAGCACGCTTTTGTCTTCTTTTGTAATGATTTAGGCAATGCTAATTGCTGGGTTATTACTCGTATTACCTGTAAGCCTTGTAGCTACAGTTTATACCATATTCACAAAAGCCACTCGACCTGCCTGGTGGTCATTCTGAGGTTTCTAAGGTTCATAGGTTCTCATGCTACAGCCTGACACTCCAACAAAAAGACTGTAGGGAGAGAATTATAAAAAAAGGATTTTATTGTAGTGAACAATAAAACAAAGCAATCATTTACAATGCAAGCCATTTCTGATGCACCTTCAGACCATAAAAACACATGTGCTCCAGATATGAGTCACTGTTGCTGGACAAGAAGATCTCAGGACAATATATATTTTATAACATACGAGCATCCTTTCTAGACCTAAACAATCCTGTCAAACTGAAAGAATGGCCATTCTGTCTTGTTTGCCTTAATTAGGGTGTTAGCAGTCCATCAAAGGCTGGTTGTCCTGGACGTTTATAAAACCTACACAATGCATGTGCTGATTCACCATTGAAAATCCCTCTTTAGTCTAAAATACAGCTTATTGGAAAGCAGCCCCAAATATCTCCATGTCCACCATAGTGGATATGGGCAGCACTACTATGAGCTTTTGTGTTGCGTCAAACTGTCTTTCACGTTCCCAGCGGTAGCCAGATCCACTCTGCGGTGCGACTGAAGGTCAATCTAGGAAGAAGCTGCTTGCAGATGACCTTTGTGCACATACTCCAGGGCTGTAGCGATAGTCCTCATGTCCATCTCGATGCTGCGCGCCCAGTTTTCCACATCGCCAATTTCCTGGTAAAGACAAAGAAGATTTCATTCGCAGGTTGATACACATCGTAACTGCAGGGCAACAACATAGCTTGGGCAAAGCTGGCATGTGCCCTCGCCTTAGGACAGGCAGAAGGTCATTTCAGATACAAGCTTCTTTCTAACATATTACATAAGCACAGAAGCATGACCCAAGAAGCAGACAATGGAGCATGTAAGTCTAGAGATGGTATGATCGCTTTTTATTTTTTTATATAGATACCACAGATACCATAACCATTAATATAGATCCTTTTCATTTTTAAAAACTATTGAGCATTAAAATGAAGCAATGTGCATACCACAATACAGCTTATACAATAGCTACCAATTACCAAACGGGAATATCTTATAGAACTAGAAAAGATGGATGGTTGCGCAGGTTAAGCAGTCCGAGGAATGAGGGCTGAATAAACAACAAGTAGAGGAGGGCGGTTCAGTGTGTTTGGGGATCTGCCCTGATTGAGTGCATGCAGTTTGGTGGCTGTAGGTTGACCACCTTCCCATTGGAAAAACTTCCACTTGATCCAATATGGTGGCTTTCAAGATGAAGGTCACTAATAGATGAACCGCCGTCCAGGGCCCGGACCCAGATGTTGTCCAATGCGGACCCAAACTGATAATCTATCAAGAAGGATTTAATGTTGACAGTGTTTATTTTAAGCGACAGAGCTTTTCTTTTCCTCAGCCAATCAGATCTGTGCAGATTCTGGAGTGTGGCGTGCACTCAGGCGAGAAGTAGCAGTCGGAGAATATAGCCAGTCAGATGGCGCACTCTAAAAAAAGAAAAGTCGGCAGCGAAAATCAACTTTTCAACCAGGAATTGACCGAGACAGATGTACGCTCCACACAGAACGTTCCGGATATCTCATATGTGTGTGAGAATGCTCCTAACATAGTTTTAGCCCAGGTTTAGAGTCCTGGCTGGACAACCAAGAGCTCACTTCTCTCACTGAACAAGAGAAAGTGGTGTAGTTCAGCATTTAAACAGTAAATATACTGAAATATACTGAACGGTATGTGTGATGTGTTGGTGTTTCAGTAGCTGATGGTATTAGATGCTGATACTAGACTACTTCAGTAAACAGGATACACCACTGAAATAGAACACACGTTAGTAATGATGATGGTCCGGACCTTGGCCAGAGGAAATCTCCTCTAGGTAGACTTTACTGAACTCTAATTAAACACCCCTGGCCTAAAAGATAGGCTCCCCTCACCTATTACTTGCTGGGCTGGGGCGTTTTCCCTTTCGTTTCTGAAACAAAAGTGTGCCCTGAGACTTATGACCCACGCTGTATCTTACAGATTTTTTTATAGAATCCTATTTGTCATGTGTATATATATATAGGTTCGGCTGGTACTGAATCTGTGCCATCAAGTAACTCAAGCCATTGCCTGTGTTATAATGTACAGCACATTAGATTCTGTTCAGCTCTGGTACACTGTTAGACATCAGCACAGCATACATCCATTATTTCTTTCTTCTTCTCCAGTCTACTTGTCTATTTTCAGTGCGTTCCCTCAAGGAAGACACAGATTTCACTTCACTTGGCACCATCTCAACCAAGACCTTACAGACCCCATGGGAAATTCCAGGCTGATCAAAGAGAGTTCAGCACGGTGTGATATTTTATATATGCTTTACTGCACAGGACTGAAAATATCACTCTACATCAGAGGTCACTAATAGGCGGACCGCAGCCCGGGTCCGGACCCAGACATCTTCCAGTGCAGACCCAAATCGATAACTATTAAGAACTACTTAGTTCAGGCTTAATTTTAACAGTGTTATACGGTATACGGGCTTTGTGGCGCAGTAAGCTCACAGACCAATCGCATGCGTTGTAAGTTCACCAAAGGCTCCTCAACCAATCAGATCTGTGCAGATTCGGGAGTGCAGCGCGCGCGTACAGGCGAGGTACAAAGCGAGAAGCAGCAGTAGGAGAATAAAGCGACGGAAAGAAAAAGTCATTGGGGAAAACTGATTTTCAACCAGTAATGGAGAGACATATGTTTATTCTTTCCACAGGCAGCTCCAAACCAACAGAGTTAAGAAGAAGCTGCACGTTTTATTTACTTTCTCTATAAATAGAGATACTTTAATACTTTAAGAAACACTTTTTTAATGTAGACCTTTATATTTAAAGCTCTATAAATAATTAATTCAGTTCCTCATTCAAAACAATAAATATAGTTATACTATATATACTAAACGGTATTTGTAATTAGATTTATCTTTCAGGTGCTGATGACATAAAATGCTAATAGAACTAATAGGCTACTTAAGTATACAGGATATGGCACTGAATCATAACACAAGTTACGGTCATAACACAAACATGGTCTGGACCTTGGCCTGAGGAAATGCCCTCTGACTGGACCTTACTGAATTCTAATTAAATAGCTCTGCTCTACATTATACACATCACACATTATTACAGCTGTTATGTTGTGACGTTTTTGCACACAGACGTTGTGACTGATGTCATATAAAAGAACAATTTAAGACGTGAAGTTAAAATATTGCAGACAACACAAATAACTTACTAAGTCTCATTTTATTTGTCTATAATTCACTAGAAAAAGAAGACGCTGACAAGCAAACCTGACCTGATGGAACAGAAACAACATACCTTTAAGGCCTGGTTGAAGCCCTCCACCATACTGATCCACTGAGACGTCTGCTTGGCGAACTGACCGGCCTGCACCTGCAACGTCTTCACCTCGTGATCCAGCTTGCGTTGATTGACGTAGGCTTGAGCGACACTGTCAGGACATAGAGTTTTATTTTGATTTAATTTTATAGGATCATCATATTTATACATGTTGTCACTTTAACTAATGTACAGTCCTGTAAAAAGTATTTGCTCCCATCTGATTTCCTCTATTTGTGCTAAACTTGTCACATTTGAATGTTTCAGATTAGCCAACTAATTGTAATATGACATAAAGACAATGAATAGACACAAATTGCAGCTTTATAATGATCATTTCATTTAATAAAGATGAAGAATTGATAAAAACCCATATCACCCATGTAAAAAAGTAATTGCTACCAAAGCCTCATAACTGTTTGTGATATTCTCGGCAGTAACAACTGCAAACAAACTGTTTGGATAACTTGCGTCACTGTGGAGGTGTTTTGCAGACTCTTCTTTGCAGAATTGCTTTAATTCGGCTACATTGGAGGGTTTGTTGGCATGAAGTGCCCGGTCTTGCCACAGCCTCTCAATTGGATTCAACTCATTACTTTTGACTCTGTCATTCCAAGACCTTTTAAGTCATTCAGAGGTGGACTTTCTCGTGTGCTCCAAGCACGCTTAAACTAAAGAGAGCAGAATTCATGGTTATGACATAATTATGACAAGCAGTCCAGATTCTACAGACTACCACCATCATGTTTCACTGTTGGTATGATGTTCTTATGGTGGAATGTGGTGGTGGCTTTACACCAGATGTAAAGGGACCCATGTCTTTCTATAAGTTCCTCCTTTGACTCATCAGCTCACAGAATATTACCCTTGGGACTCATCTAGACCTGACTTTCTGTTCTTTTTCATGTTATTTTATGCCTTGCTGCTCCCCCAACGATGACATCTGCTTCCAAACACTGCGTTTCACATAAAAGTATGACTTGAACATTATAACCATACACCTGTGCAGACCTTTAAAAAATTAAGAATTCTCCTTTAATCAGTAACAACACATAAAATAATGTTTATATTATATCATAATACATTTTCACAGGCTAATCAAATCTGAATGGAGTAACAAGCACACCGGGCAGCATCCAGTGGTTGCTTTTTAAGCCGATTTCATTTCATCACACGGTTTCTCCACAACAATCCCAGATTATGGCTACCGTGTTTGCATGTGACATGCACAGAGTCATTCTTCTGGCTTTACGCTTCTATTTTTGTACGTAGATTTATAAATAGATTTATAGTTATGCAAACCAAATACCAAACTGCTATTCCACTACGTAGGGGAACATCCAACAGGTCCTTACCCCACATTGAGGTGGTCCACCAAGGCTTCTGTTAAACAAGTGGCTGCTGCTATGGCTTCACGTCGATGTCTCTCTGTGTTAAAGGGATAAAAGAAGACAGGAGCGTTACTACAGGATGGAAGAAGCATGCCAAAGAAATTGGCAGCACTAGTTAATGACCATTTAGAATAATATTAATGCACCTCTAATGCTTTTTTGTTCGTGTTTCATAAATGACTGGGCCAAACAACACTTAAAAAGAGTTTGGTGAGACGGTGACAAGGCTTCACTACCATAACTTTCCTTTTACTACAGAATAGCAGGTTTTGGATCTGTTTGGGGTGAAATGCTATAGAAACATGTTAAAAAAAAACCACAGAGCTGCTTAAAGATGTAAAACATGTAATGGTGTTAAATGCTTAGAACACTGCCCGATGCTTATGCATACATACATACACAAACATATATATCTAACAGGGGTGTGGATACATGAATACATACATACACATATGTGGGGCGGGTTTACGGCAAAATAGCCACCAAAGAAAACTATTTTAGATTATCAGCATTACATAAACTGAGACACGTGCAGGTTCTTAAATAAAATGGCTGTATTTATACTGTAGACATGGTGACCCGTGGTTCCCATCATGACTACTGTAAATAAATCAAGCATTTCACATTAAACAACTCTAAATTATTTGGTTTGCTAACTACACAGACATATATACATGCATCGGACACTTTATTAGGAGCCCTCAATACTAGTACTGGGTGGTGCCCTCTGTTCTCAGATCTTGGTGCCATAGACTGGAAAGGCCATTATAAAATACTGAACTCATTATCCTGTGATCAGTTTGCTTTGGGACATGGTGAATCGCCATGCTGGACATAGCTGTTAGCAGATGGTAAGTTAAGACCATGAACTAAAGCACATGGTCTGGAACAATACTGCTAGGATGCGGCATCCAAGCGATGATTTATTGGTACTAACAGCCCAAAAGTGTGCCAAGAAAACATTCCCTCAGGAGATCAGCAGTTGCAGAAACACTTAAGGCAGGCTGTCTCGCACCAACAATCATGCCACAGAAAAAAATCACAGCCATCACATTTTTCCCGCGTTCTGATGGTTGATGTAAACACTATGTGAAGCTGCTGGACCATAGCTGAATGTTCTATGCAGTATAGTGCTGCCACCACAGGAGCTCCTAATTAAGTGCTTGGCAAGTGTATGTAGATGTTTGTAATATCCAAAAAATAAAAATAAATAAATATAATTTTAACGGTGCGTTTCACAACTTTTACATTAAATACTGAATTTTAGGTATTATGAATTGTCATCACAGTAGATGTCAGCAGATTCGACACAACATTTTCATTTTATTGCACCTATTTTAGGCTTTTAACGCCAAATACATTTAATACACTAGTTTCTGAATCATCACTGTTATAACTGTTTTTCTAAAAAAAAAATGATGTTCACATGAACTCTGCTCAAACCCACACTTCTAAATGTTAGTGGAGAACCAAAGATTGTAGTAGACACAGAATGTGTAAAATACTGTTGTACAATAAGGCAAAATGTTCCTTTCTTAGAGAGCAATTACTAAACACTTCATATAATCTCCGAATATAAAGGGTTATAAAACTGTGTTCAGAATGTTTTCATTTGTTACTAGATAAAACAGCAAAAACTTTCAGATGTACCAATTATTTGTTATGATCATTTACATATTAACATATTATTCTTTTTTATTATTATTCTAATCAGTACTCTTGCTTAAGGGCTAAAACACATCATTTTCAAAGAATTAAAATTAGCAGCAAGCTTGCTTAATTAAAATTACGTTTTATCACTATAAACTAGAAGAAGTCGGTCTGGTTATAAACAATATAAACAGGCTGTTGTTGATGTAAAAATGAAGTAAATATTCTGATTTTACTGATTTTGATGACTTAATCGCCACCTAAGCTAAGCTAACTAGCCGACACGCCTCTATTAATATTGCATCGTTACCTTGAAGCTCTTTCCTTTCGTTTTGTTTTGCTTGGTGTTCCTTTAACAGTCGGGAAAGCATTTTTGTTCGTCTGTTGCAAAACAATTTTCTACAGAAACTAGACTTTTCAGAAAAACACAAGGAAGCCTAAATTGTGCTGTCGGTCGGTCAGACTCATGTGACAGACACAGTGTAAACATAGGATAAGCAGAACTGAAGTTTCAAAATAAAAGTCTCCAAGACAGCCGTGAGCACATATTGATAAATACAAGATATAAATTATCAACCGTTCAGGCTTCACAGATACCTATATAATTTATATTTATTTAGAGATAATTGTTTTTATTTTGTTACAACACAACTATATTTAGTTTATTTGTATAGCGCTTTTTACAATGATGTTGTCATAAAGCAGCTTTACATGAGTTTAAAAATATGAAAACATGAAGTCACAACACTGATCCCATGTGAGCAAGCCAGGGGCAAACAACATTTACAGTTTATTAAACTGAAGCTGGGTCCTACTGGTAAAAGCTTTGGAAACTGCATGGCTCGAAAGTCAAAAGCTAGGCTACCCAACACAAAAGTATGATATAGGGTTACATATCATTACTGTCCAGAAGAAAAAAGGCGATCTCCAAAAAAGGCAGCTTTACAGCACAGGACAAAAACATGCTTTACTTTTAATGTAAGTGAGTGGAACCAGATTTTCTTCTGAGCTATTCTGGAGCATTTTTGGTGGTACATTCATCATGAATTTTACACAGTGCAGAAAAATAAAAATAATCTAAAATGAAGATACATATTTTTCTTTGGACAGTGATGATATATGATGTCTACCTGAGGTGCTGTTTTCTAATAGCTTTGTGAGGCTTTGGCACGTATTTTTCCCCAAATCAGAGTAATTAAGTCATTAAGTCTAATGAACAATAATCAAACCACAATGAATGCCTTTATTTCCTTTATTTTATATTGATATATCCATTTAAAGGGAAAGGCCATGGATTTTTCCAATTTTAGGATCCAAAGCTCCCCATTCAGAGTGGCTTGGAGAGAAATGCTCTGTTCATAGTGATGGTGAATGGAGCCAGACGTCCACCTTTAAAGACTCCCTCACAGAAAGTTATTTCATGAAATGCCTGATGTCTGGCTCATTTTTTGAGAGTTTTATGAGAGTTTTGTATTTTATTCCTTTTATTTTAACCAATTCATGGCAAAGGTGTAACATGTCTACATTTGTGTTGCACGTATGGGTGACCCCGAGTTCCCATCACCTCCGCTAAAAACAAATCTCTACAATCAACCATTTCATGCCAAACCATTCTGACCCACTTTGTCTCCTAAATTTTGAAAAATGGATGTAATGTCCCTGTCGAAGCAACTCGGCTGGGGGGACTTTTATTTTGTCGGCTGGATATCAGTTGGCCACATCTGAGGAAAAAGAGGAGTATGAATGTCAGCGCAGAGAAAAGATGCTGCAGCTGCTGAAACATCGCTGTTTTTGTCATATACGCACAAGAAACGCCACTTTGTAGTGAATTCGTGCTCTTTGTAACTCCAGGACGTATCTGTTTGACAGTTTGTCATGTTTAACGTACGCCGGAATCAGTAAAAGAGCGCGCGCGGCGCTCGGTGATGTGGCCTTTCTGAACGCTGCAGCGAGTTAGCTGTTATGCTAGTATGACAAACGACGCTCGGTGTTGTATGAAGCAAAACAAATTAATGGTTGAAGGAAAACGGACGAGTTTATCTTTTTTTACGAGCTGAATTAGGAAAAAAGGACAGTTTGCCGAGCGCTTTGCTAATTAGCTATGTCGGCAGTATGAATCTGAGGAAATCCAGAAGATCCAGGAGTGTCGGAGCGACGTCTCCTGTGAACGGCATCGGGAAGCAAGGTAACGGGAACTAACGTACCAGTTAGCTGGAAATGCTCAAACGCTTGCTTTCTGAAGGTAGCTTCTTATTCAAAGACCCCGTTCCACCTTAAACGGTGCAGTAGTTTCATTCTGCTTTAGCCGCCGCACCATTTAAGGTGGAACTGAGAATTTGAATAAGAAGCCAACTAAAGCCACGTCGTCTGTTTTACACCCAGCTAACATAACTCTTACAAAAACGTCAAGCCACAGTACGGCTTTCTTTTAATTCACTTGAACGTTATAACTTTACCCAGAAAGTCAGCTGCTTAGTTGCCAGTCTCTGATTTTCCGTTTCACCTTAAAAGGCTGAAACAACTCCTGCGCTGGTTAAGGTGTACTGTTATAATACCCAAAGGCGAATCCAGTTTTATGAGTCAACTAAATAAACAGCCACAAGATGTAAATATAACATATATAAACAGTTAAGTTAATTGACTCAACTTTTGGGTAACATATTGTAATATATGTATATATACAGTATATTTCCCCATATATTGAAAACTGAGACATTATTAGGGCATCAACACTTTGGACACAAAGTAAGGACAGTTTTATGTCAAAGTGTCTGCCATGTATCGCATTGCACAGACAGGCAGACAATTGATCCCGCAGGAAATTTAGGCAACCAGTAGCTTATATACAATACATTCCACAACAGACAAGGGTAGAAATTGTAGCCCCTCCATAGTGTATTACCACATAAATAGAGACTAGTTAGAACAGAAAAGTAGCCCTCCTGAAACTATTACCACATACATGGAGACTAGTTAGAACAGAAAAGTAGCCCCTCCTGAGACAGAACAAGAGTTAACATCGTTGCTGCTTTACACTACTAGAGACTCTTTTAGAAAGGAAAGGGATGAAGTTGGATGCAGAACTTGCAGCATTTCTTCTAGACTGCTAAAGAGTGAAGAGGGAGGAGGAGGTTTTGTACATTTTCTGGTAAAATGTTGCCCTCTAACGTTTGAATTACGGAATTGACAGGTTCACTAAGTTGAAACTGACACAATATCAGCTGTGGTGCTGCCAAATCAAAACCATATTTATTTATTTATTTAGTGTTTTTCAGTCTGCACTAAATTCTATTATTCTGGCCTAATTATGCTTTAGTGGTTATTGAATGTCTCATGATAATGGGGAAAATGTTGTCACTGATGTTGAACTTTTTAACATTGACTGGTCAGTTTTTGATAACCTTCTTAGAACTTCCCTCTTCTGTCAGAGAGGACTTCTGCCTGTCCAATTTTTTTTTCTTTGTTTTTCCCTGATGGAAATCTCAACGGCTGCTGTTTTCAGGGTCAGATTGTCAGATTGAGGGAAAAGGTTAAGAATTACAGTACATTTCGCAATGGCTGATAGGGCTGTGCAAACCAACAAGTTCTACTGCTATTGCAATTGCTGAAGAAGTCTCTTCACATGTACACAGCTCCTTTCACCTCCATAGGAAAGGTCACCATGCCCAATGTGTGATGGAGCTCCATCCAGTACCTTTGGGATGAGATAGAGTGATTTAGAGGTGGTCATCCAGCATCAGTACATGACCTCTCTTATGCACCTATAAATGTTAAAGGCAAACAGATCCTCACAGAGTTCCAACATGTAGTCTAAAGCCTTCACAAATAAGATGAAGGATGAATAATGAAGCATTTTCAGCTAACCATTTGGCATTACACATTGCAAATGCTGTCGACTAACCCTGAGTGTCTGAATCACGTTGGCAGATGCTGAGTCGAGGCGGAAGAGGAAGATGGCCGAGATCACTCAGGCTCTCAATATGACTCCTGTTGACGTGGCTGCTCTGAGAAGGATGGCCATCAGCGAAGGAGGGCTGCTGACTGACGAGATCCGGTGCAAAGTCTGGCCCAGGCTGCTAAATGTGCCCGTAGACAGCTTACCTGAAAAGCTTGGTAGGTTCATCCTTGACATATTTTCTATGTAGTTGGCTTTGTCATCTATTGTTATGGTTAGAACTTATATTCACTGTGTTAAATTCATTCCCTCTTCAGATGAGGTGCAGAGAGAGAATAATAAAGACTACAACCAAGTGCTTTTGGACGTGCAAAGATCCCTGAGACGCTTTCCTCCAGGTTAGTGTTGGAGACGTCTTTGCATGCAAGCAGTACAAATACTGGATAAATGATCTTACACGAGATACGAAGAGTAACTAAAATAGGCACTGTATATATATATATATCTTTTCCACCTCTGGATGTTTTTCAGGCAAATGCTGAGGCTTTATTACGTTTAGGACAAATGCCTAGTTGTTTAAAGATGCACTCAATATCTCATTTATTCATTGTCAAGTAACAGACGTACCCTTGTGCATCCAGATATAACCAAAAAAGCAATAACATCTGACCAGTTGTGTCTTAAGTTACTGTGTACTTTCATGCTGTTATAATATGTCAAATCAAATCCTGCAGAGAAAGCCTTAATTGTTATCAGATGTTCTAAATAAAAGTATGTGTCTTTAGTCGGTACAAGAATACACCCATTTTACACCTTGTTGTTTGGTCCTAGAAGGACTATTTTTGGTGAGCTCATAGCTAGTAGCTACGGTTAAGTATACTAGCTACTTGCTTTCATCTGGATATCAAACGCAAAGTTAATTTTTCAAAGTAAAGTTGTCACTGTGAAACTTTCAGTTTAAGATGATCTGCTTCAACCAGCACACAGTGATATACTCACACATCATGGCTGCTACTTACAGGTCACTGTTGGGGTTGTGATGCTACTAAAGGTGGAGCTGCTTGTCTTTTCAGTATCTTCAGTGTTAAACACTGGGCTGAAGCTGCTCCCTGTCGTCCAAGTGTTTCAGAAATTGTCTGGAGTGAAATGTACAGACTGCAGAATTCAAGTTGTTCTGCGAGTAGAAGACTTTAAATATGAAAACCATCAATACCCACTGACAGTTCAGTTCCATGGAGATGTTATGATGTGCATCCCTAACACACATTAACACACCAACCACCATTTCAGTGTCACTACAGTGCTGAGAATGACCCACCACCCAAATAGTACCTGCTCTGTGCTGGTCCTGTGGGGCTCCTGACCATTGAAGAACAGGGTAATTAAGTATACAGAGAATCAAATGAACTACAGTCTGTAAGTGTAGAACTACACAGTGCTCCTATATGGTCAGTGGAGCTGATATAATAAGTCTACAAACAAGGTAGTTTTAATGTTATGATGTATATCAGAGTCAAACGTGTCTGTCAGAGTGAAACTTTGTGCTAAACGTGTGCAGGGATGCCTGATGAGCAAAGGGAGGGTCTGCAGGAGGAGCTGATCGACATCATTCTGCGGGTGCTGCAGAAAAATCCACAGCTGCACTACTACCAGGGCTATCACGACATCGTCGTCACTTTTCTGCTGGTCCTGGGCGAACGCCTTGCCACTGCCCTGGTGGAGAAGCTCTCCACACACCATCTCAGGTTACATTATTTCTCCTAAAGTGTGGTCCGTGTTATAGTGAGTGTAATGGATTCTGTCTTCTGTTACACTCTGTTAAAAACATTTATGATGTTTCAATCAACATATGGACACGTTCTGTTGTTTGTTCATATCACCTCCTCTTATTTTTTATGACTGAGGACTTGTCTTTTTCATTACAGGGACTTTATGGACCCCACCATGGACAACACAAAACACATACTGAACTACCTTATGCCAATTATTGAGCGGGTTAACCCGGAGGTGTATGATTTCATGCAACAGTAAGTTTTGATGTAAAACAATGTCATTAGTGCTTTCACACTCCAACTGTACTCAGGTCTGCTCCTGTCCATAGAATTAAACATTAGAGCATACTTTTCTCAGCACTCTATCGTTGCATCACTCTACACATAATATGCCTGTTTTACAGATGTTTTGCTCTTTGCACGAGCTCCTGCTGCTGCTACTGCTGTTGCTAATAACGACAGACAAGCAATAGCAGAGTATTTGATTTGGTTGTGTAAATAAAAAAAAAAAATCATAAAGAAGTGCAGATCGGGTACTATTATAATATAATAAGAGTGATGGGGTGGCAGGGTGATAGTGTGTGTTGTGCTGGTGTGAGTGGATCAGACATAGCTGCGCCGCCGGAGTGTTTGAACACTGTGTCCACTCTATTAGACACTCCTACCTTGTAGATTTAAAGTCAGAGACTAAGGTTTGTCTGCTGCTGCACAGTTTGTGTTCATCCAGGCTTTCATCAGCCGTCACAGGACGCTGTAGGCTGGATAGTTCTGGTTGGTGGACGATTCTCAGTCCAGCAGTGACACTAAAGTGTTTAAACACTCCAGCAGCTGTACTGTGTCTGGTCCACTCACACCAGCACATCACACACTAATACACCACTGCAGTACTGAGAATGATCCACCACCTACATAATACCTGCTCTGTGGGGGGTCCTGACCAGTGGAGAACAGGGTATGAACAAAGTATGCACAGAAACTCTACAGTCTGTAATTGTAGAACTAGAAAGTGCTCCTATATGGTCAGTGCAGCTGATAAAATCAACATTGAGTGTAGAAATATAGTAGGTTTTAGTAATAAACTGCTTTACGAGTGTATATTTGTAAATTGTTTGGTCTATTTGTCATTTTATAATCTCAGTAGTGACCAGTAATGTTTTTGGCTTAATTAAGCAGCTCTATGGCAACTTTTTATCCCAGCCAAAATTCTGACCAATCAGGAAACACCTACATAGTACTCTTTGGCATCTGCAGTGTGAAACCTCCAAGCGGAGTGGAAAGAATTAGTGTGAATTAGGGAATTAGTTATGTCATAAATGGAATTAAGGCCCTGAATGTGTGATATTTTTCATTGACTTTTAAAATCAATGTTGTGAGAGGTGCTGAAAAACGAGGAAGCTTAATGGAATTTTGTTTTGCCAAATGGGAAAAGCCACAGCTTTAATCACTGTTATGCAACATCCCGACTGAAGCCTAGTCATTGTTTGAACTCAATACTTCATGTGAAATTAACAAGACCACTCTTGTTTCTCTTTAGAGCGGAGGTGGGCACCATCTTCGCCCTGAGCTGGCTCATCACCTGGTTTGGACACGTGTTATCAGATTTTCGGCATGTGGTGCGGTTGTACGATTTCTTCCTGGCCTGCCATCCTTTGATGCCAATTTATTTTGCTGCTGTGGTGAGTTCTCACACTTCACAACGCATCATAAGTGCGCTGTTTCACTCAAACACCAAGCGTTTCTATGATTAGACTTAAATAGTCTTTTTGGGCAGAAACAGGGAATTTTGGACCCTGCTATTTCTGGTACAAACTGATAAGCTGGCAGGATTTACAGCAAGCTTTTATCAGGCAACAAGCATCTGCAGCCAGCTGCAGCTTTGCAGACCTCAGGACTGATGGTTAAGGCCAAGAAAAGAACATCACTATCTCAGTAGCTACTGTTATAGTATTGCTCTTAAGGTTCTGCTGCTTTGCACCATGCTTCATTTGTTACTCAGCCTCTACAAGCACTTGTTTGCCTCATTGCCTGCACTGTCGTCTCTGTTTTGAATGTCTGTATGTGTGTTGTGCTCAGATCGTGCTGTATCGGGAGGAGGAAGTGTTGGACTGTGAGTGTGATATGGCGATGCTGCACCATCTGCTGTCTCAGATCCCTCAGGACCTGCCCTACGAGACGCTCATCAGCCGGGCCGGAGACCTCTTTGTCCAGTTCCCCCCATCCGAGCTGGCCAAGGAAGCAGCTCAGCAACGCAGTCAGCAGTGAGTGACTTCTGCTGCTATTGATTTTCATTGACTTTGTCTCTCTCAATGTTTCTTTTTCCTTGAGCGGTTCAATTCAGGAGCTGTTGTTGATTTTGGACCTCAACAGCAAAACAAATACATCCCACCTTCAGTTATCCTTCAGAAACTCTATGTGCATTGTCAAAGCGAATGACAGAGGGCTAGCAATTTAATTTAAAGATATATGATGTATGTACCATTATTTGACGTTAGCACAAATGACAACCCAGCAAGTAATGTAAGAAAATATTGAATACTGGGATATTATGTTTAGTGATCCTGTATCGATTCTTAAAAACACAGTATTGATACACAGATTCCTGGCAGACAGTGAATCATTGTGTGTTATGTTTAAATCTCTGACCACTAGATGGCAGTGTTGTGATCTATTTTCAAATAATGAGTGTTGCTCCTGCAGGCAGTCCTGTAGCTGTAGATTGAATTTTGTGCTGTTTCTGTCTGTGAAATGACTCATTGCTGCTTTCCAGAGAAGCTGCACCTCCAAAAGAAGTAGCTGTAGATATTTTTTTAAACTTTCTCTGGGGAATAATTGTATTTCCTTGGGGATTTTCAGTCCCAGTCTCACAGCTGGGACCGACCAGTTTGGGCCTCATTCAAACAGTTTTGGAACAGGGCTCAATACAGGGAGCATTAAGTCATAAGAGGTTGTTTACATATGTCAGATTTAAAGACACAGTGACAAAAATAGCCTGTTTAACAGATGAAGAAAGGCTGTTAAATCTGTGAATGGTTTTGGCCTATATAAGTACAGTTATATGAAAAATGTTTTTTTTTTTTTGATTATATGAGCTTGACTATGTTTAATCTTGTTATTTTAATAAATTATGTCACAATACAGTTTCCTGTTTTGAACATATCGTTTATATGGTCTAGGGTTGTGTATTGGCAACCTGGCGATACAATATGTATCGTGATACAGCGGTCACGATTCAGTATATCGTGATGTATTGCGATATTGCAAGAAAAGTGATATACTGCGATTTTTCAAATCCTACTATTAAAACACACCACTATGTGAACAGGCTTGCCAGTGTTTCCAATAGCATTGCGCCCTTGTGCTGCTTGTTAATGTTTTAATGGAGCTGAAACTAGATTACAGCACTGCTAGTGGTCAGAGGTTTACACAACACGAAACATAATATCCTGATATTTTCGTACACCCCTAATATTGTCAGTACTTGTAGAACACTAACCAACTACCTGTTTTGTTATTAAGAGATAGTTAAGTTATTTAACTGGATTTTGTGCAGTGCAGTATGTACAAATATTTTTTAAAACATTATTAAATTTTTTTTTTAATTTAGTACTATTTTTTTCTGTTCCAACTAATTATGTGGCTAAAAAGTAATAAAGTGTGACATTTGTTGTAAAAAATACATTATTACAGTATAACAGTAGTCTTATTTTATCCAAGTCCTCCACCAGTGTAATCATTTCAGATTGTTGTCTTTCGGGGGTGATTTTAAAGGTGCAGTGTGCAAAAATAACAGTTAATTTTGCCTTCCAGAACCGCCGCCTCTACCTTCAAAGACTTTGAGTTGGCCTCAACCCAGCAGCGGCCCGACACGGTGCTCCGGCGGAGGAGGAAAGAGCAGCAGCAGAAGACTCCAGTCGAGGCTCAGAGCGGCACCATGGCAGTGGTCCAGCCAACCGCCCGCCGCTTTGTCAGACTTGCCGTCATGGGACTGACCGTGGCCTTGGGAGCCGCCGCCTTAGCTGTAGTGAACTCAGCTCTGGAATGGGCCCCTAAACTCGACCTCCTTTTCCCTTAAGCCGAAGAATGAGCCGAAGAATGACCCCCTCTCTCCCCGAGGACTGTAGGAGGGGCTGTTTGCAAAACATGTTTTCTGTGTCTTTTTTATATATATATATATATATATATATATATATATATATATATATATATATATATATATATATATATATATATACTTGTGAAGCCAACGAAACTAATAAGTACAGTCTTATGCAAAAGTTTGGGCAACCCTGGTCAGTGTTCACTTAGTTAATCAGATTGGTTAATTTTGTAAGTGAAGAATAAGAGCATATCGTCACTGGAAAAAAACATGTGTTTCCATTTTTGGCGATTTTAATGTTCCGGTCATTTAAACACGACAGCTGCTCTTTATATCCAGTGAATGATTTATGATGAATGGACCAATAGAAATGCTCCAAAATCAAAATTCTGGTTCTATTGACTTCCATTGAAAGTAAAGAAATTTTGGCTTGTCCTGTAAAGTTGGAGATCCTTTTTCATTGGACAACGACGATTTACAGACAACACACATTAATGCACAGTTGCAGTTCATTGGCATAACAAAATAAAACATAACATCTTTGTTATTTTCCAGTATGTTAAACCAGATGGACAAAAAAAATAAGTTTCACTTAAATATTTCACTTAAGACTGGAACATATTTTGACCAGGGGTCTTTAAACTTCTGCGTACAGCTGTATTCCTTGCTAAGAGAGATTATAACGGCATCCTCAGTTAAGCCTGAAGATCATGCTTGATTGGAGTAACTACTGAGCCCTGAAGAGAGTTTATTGGTTTATAGAAACGTTCTGAATGGACGTCTTTTGAGCCCCCGTCTGCAGAAAAGTTGCCCCCCACACACCTTCTAATAATCTCGAGACCAAAAATCTTTTTTGTTGATGTCCCACCTTTGTATTACTAGCACTTTTAATTTGACCTTTTTGTAAGTTGTGGTCAGGTATCTCTCTGAAGAAGCCCATTATTTTCTATATGTGCTCTGATCAGTTTAACACACTTGAAGAAGAAGAAATGGATTGTTTCTAAATGATCTTGATAATTTGTATGTTAGAGAAAAAGGTGTGATTTTGATGTATTTTATGATATATAAATACAAATATAAATAGATGTATTCACCCTCAAAGGCCACTGATGCATCTCAGTCTGCACACTACAGCTTCCCATGGAACATTTAGCCACAATATTTTGTGCAATGACCTCCATTTCACACAAACTGGGTTAGCGGAGTTTGCGAGGAATCGATTATTTGTGTGATTGAAGTTGCGGAAATCAGTGTGTCGACAATGAAAAGTGGGATTGGCTTCAGTTCCTTACTGGCATGGTCGTAGAAACCAATGTAATATAATGGTGCATATAAATACTGTTCTTTTTTTTTCTTTTCTTTTTTATATGAGCTGCAAATAGATTATATTATTTTCCTTAATCACTTCGTAACTGAACTCTGAACCACATCAGCTGTGTCGCAATATGTTTATCTTAAACTTTAACAATGCTTGTTTGTATGCATTCACAGTTTTTTGTATTTAATCCATATCTAAGCGTCACACTGGTATCTGTAATGCATTATAAGTTATTAATATATTTTTTCAGTAATGTATTATTTGCACTGAAATCTGGTTCATGTTTGCTGGTTGCACTTTGAGTGATAGTTGTCTCTGACTCGCTAGTCATTTCAGCAGATTTCACTGAGCTGCAAAATATGTTCGAAAACAAATAAACTTCAAAAAAACAAAAATTAAAATGGCATTTTTTGCACAAATCCTAATCTTCTGTATCATTTAGTAACCTCCTGTTAACGGAGTACCCCAAGGTTCGGTTTTAGCCCCAGTTTTATTTTCTATTTTTATAAATAATATTGGGAAGGACATGCACACAGCTAAAGTACATCTCTGTGTTGATACAGTCATTTACTCATTTACTTGCTTCCTCCCTGAGTCAGGCTATTGATGAACTACAGATTGCCTTCCAACAGTTGCAGGTTTTATTTTATGAGCTAAAGTTGGTTCTGAAAAGTAAAAAAATGTATGTTTTTTTCAAGAGCTCGCTCTCAGACTTTAGAGTCCATTAAAATTAATTCCCTAAAAGGGGACAAAATTGAAAGAGTGTCTTCCTATTAGTACTTAGGTATTTGGTTGGATGATAAGCTCTCATTTAGAGTACATACTGAGAAATTACTGAAGAAACTGAAGATTAGACTAGGTTTTTATTACCGTAATAGGATCTGCCTGAATCTTGCAGCTCGAAAAACAATTGTACAGTCTACATTTTTAAGTGTTTTAGATTATGGGGACATTTACTCCAGCGGCTAGAGCCTGTGTACCACAGTTCCTTACGTTTTATAACAAATTCATTGTTTAGCAGACATCACTGTGTACTTTATGGTCTGGTTTCTTGGCCTTCATTAAGTCTAAGGAGACAACAACACTGGTATATTTTTCTTTATAAAGCTTTTTTGGGTAAACTTCCCTCATATCTGAGTAATCTTCTAACATGTATCAATAACTGTTATGATTCCCGCTCTGCTAGAAAGCTGCTCTATAAAGTACCTAAGATCAACTTAGAACTGGGCAGAAAGTCCTCTTCTCACTTTGCATCTTGGTCTTGGAATAAACTTCAGAACAAATTAAAGCTTAATGATTTAGTCTCCTTGAGTGAGTTTAAAGATTTGTTAAAGAACTGAATAACAGAAGCCTGCAATTGCTACACTTAAGCTGGACGGTTAAGCCATTTTATTATCATGTATTTTACTTGTGTCTATTGTTGTGTTGTGTGAATATGGGCATGTAAATTGTCTGAGGTCTGTTTATGTTTTATGGTGTGCTATCTTGGCCAGGTCTCCCTCGAAAAATAGATTTTAATCTCAAGGGACCTCCTGGTTAAATAAAGGTTAAAACAATATAAAAAAGTATATCAGGTCAAAACAGCTGTTAAGGTATTAATTTTTTTAGATAATATATTAAAGTAGATAAGTGCATATCCTTAAGAAAACACATGATGGTTCCACATAAACAACAACTAGAGGAGTGTAGGTCAGTATGTATGTGGATTAGAGGTTGGGGATCTGTCCTGAATGAGTGCATGCAGTCTGAAGGCTGTAGGTTGAACAAAACCATAATGTTCGGGTTTGACTGAAAACGATTGGGATTCCATGGGAGGAACGAGGGATGAATAAACAACAAATAGAAGAGTGCGGTTCAGTATGTCTGTGGATAAGAGGTTGGGGATCTGCCTTAAAAGGTCAAACCAACCAAGTACAGTGGAAGTCGGGGGTCTGCCCTGATTCAGTTCATGTGAAATGATGTTGGTTCAGAAAAAGTTCAGTAGATTGGTGTGCACTTTTCCATCCTATTCATTCTCTATGGGAAAAAAGTCTACTCTTATCTGGAATCTGTGCATCCAATCAAAAAGCCGTATACAAGTCCGGATCACACAATCAGACCAGACAATCTGGAGGTGGAACTGTGTTGATATCTTGAAAACTGTGGGATGCAATAGTATGCAATAAAGATGTCAGAAAGCAAAAAACACTTTACCATAATAATGCACTTCTATTATGAAGGAGAATATCAAAGGTAAATATGAGGGCCAGTAGCTACAGAGACACTGGGACTCCTAACAACCACCTGGAAGACTTGGTAGACCCACCAACACTGTCCCCATCAGATAAACAGCACTTTCATCTTTGAGAAAGAGGAGAACATTAACTCCAGCTTCAGGTCTGAGAACATCCACAGGTATTTCTGTTCATCTATGGGGTCTGAAAGGAGGTATAGCTGTGCCTCACTGAGAAAAGGAGATAGAGACACCCTCCCAGTGAGCCCAGTGTCTTCTGATTGGTTAGCTTCCCCAGCCAGAGCAGCAGTGTATTATCCTGTTTTATTTAAGGTGTGTACTCAGTAGTAAAATCAGTAGGCGAGCGTGGCTAGTATGTCCGAATACCTAGGAGGCATCGAGTAGTAGGCGAGCGGTACCTGGATCACCTACTGAACCACTAGCCATTTTTAAGTAGGCGAACACAGCACACTGTGCTATAACATGAAAAACCGGCGAAAAGCAGAACATCGGCTGTGTGTATGCAGTAACAGCTAGTAAACTGCTGCTACAGAAGTTAGCGCTACTGCTGAGATAAACAATGATTTAATTCCTTCTCATTCATCTTCTCCAAGTTATAGCTTTACACTGGATACATATTCAGACAAAGACGCAGATCAGTCTCACAAACAGGATCTAAATCTGTCAGTAAACGAACTTTTAAATGAATAACAGGACTTTTACGATGGTGGTCTGACGACTTGCGTCACAGAACGCTGGCAATATGTCAGACGTAGTATGTCCGAGCTTGTGTGGCTACTAAAACTCACCTACTGAAAGTAGTACCTAGTAACAAGTAGGCGATTTCGGACGCACATTTAGTGTAAGGATGTGCCAAGTTTGCTGGTAGATGGGCAATAAGGACTTTGTGTTATAAGGTGATGTCACCATGTAACACAGAAAAAGGCTGCAATTTCAACAGCAAGTTTTTAGTCAGCTGACTATTCATGCACATAAGGCTACAACATAGCCTTACATAAACCAGAAAAGTATAATAAGTTTTGAAGCTCGTACCAGGACTATACTATACTGCCACTGGGGCCTCCACAGTATTTCCTTAATTACTATAATTAAACATCTGACTTAAACTTGGTATTTGCTTATCTGTGATTTTGTGTATTTGATATTTGTTGATTACTTGTTTTTTTTTTAACCAAGAAAACAGCTTTAACACACATTTTGGCCTAAAATTATTATTATTATTATTACTGTTATTGTTATTATTCTCATTATTATTATTGGTTATGATATACTCTGCAGTTCTGTAATGTATTACTTACAGCTGCAGCTTAGTGTATGTAAACGTGCTATAATAAATAAACATACTATACACACTATATATAATACATCGCGCTGTCCAAAGAAAAACATGTCCATTTTTGTTGATTTATTTTAACATCATTTGAATGCAGCAACTGCCATTTACATTGCGTGAAACTTCTATGATGAATGGACCAATAGAAACGCTCCAACACAGCTTGGAAGAAATTCTGGTTCCAGTAACTTACATTAAAAGTAAAGATTTTTTTGGTCTCTATTGTAAAGTTGCTATTTTGGAGATAGTGGTTTTCCTTTGGATAGTGAAGATATATATTATATATGTTACACTATAATTATAGCTTATACTATATACTATGTATACTAGTATATCTACTGTACTACTGGACAGGCCATATTAATCTTATTATTATTATTATTATTATTATTATTATTATTATTATTATTATTATTATTATTATTATTACTGGTTATGATGTACACTGCAATTATGCATTTCATTACTTGGAGCTGCAGCTTAGTGTATGAAATGTGCTAGAATTGTCACATTTGATGTCAGATCTTCTCCTTCAGCTCTGCCTCGTTCTGACTCACCTGTCTACTGAGCAGACCACAGACCCTCGCACCCCTGCTAATTAAGGACAAGAATATAAAGGACATTGACAAACACATGGCCTTGCGAGGTGACATGACATAGTGATTGTTTCTGTTTTGCATTCATGCTCTATGGTGTGTTTTTTGCCAGCAGCTGACTGGCTAATCGCTCTGTGTTGCATTTTCTGTTTTTGCTATTTGACTTGATTAAAGATCTGCTCTTGCATCCATAATCTATTTGTGACAATAATACATAAAGATCAAGCTCAAGAAATGCTCATGTTTCCAACCCAATAGCAGCCTTGGTTTTCTACAAAGTTCCCCTCCACCTTCAAGGCGCATCATCAGAAAAGGGCTTTTTTATTTTGCACCTCTTTAAACTTGACTTTTAAATATTCAGTCGTTGCCCCTTTACCATCTGAACCCAGGCCAGCATGTCAGGTCCTCTGTTCTAATTCAAATACACTTTCAATATTCTGCTTTTGTTTGTCTTTTTATTTTAATTCACAATATCTCATCAGACGATCTCACAAACACATTCTACACATTCAGATTTCTGAATAACAACAACAGTTTAAAGGCTTATCGCCATTATGTGCGAAGATACAATCATCAAGAACAGAAATAATACAGCCTTCTTCCTTCACCTGAGACATCGCTTTCTATTAACCAGGTCCCCCCTGAGCGGAATCAGATGAGTTAAGAGCAGCTGGACTACAAGATGTGTGGGGTTCTTATAGAACATTCTCATGGATCTCTACACCTTTTGTTGGTGTAACTGAACAGCCTTAAACTTACAAGCGTTAAAAGTGTTGTAAGAAAGTATTTGCCCCCTTCATGATTTCCTCAGCTCTGCTCCTGGAGGCCCACTGCCCTGTACGTCTGAGCATTTTCCTTGCTCACCCACCTTCATGCGCCGACGTGAACTCTGTAAGGGCTGGTAATGAGCGGATTAGTTTGATCAGCTGAGCTGGGAGCAGCATACAACTAACAAGTGCCGGGCAATCGGCCTCCAGGACCAGGGCTGAGGAGCACTGCTCTGTTAGACAAAGAGAACCTTACCAAAAACAAAACATATATATTAAAATGATTATTTTGATTTATATAAGGAGCAAATCATAAGTGTGAATAGTAATTACCCCCTTAGTTACTCATCTAGCAACAAATTTTTTTTTTTTAAATACAGTCAGTCCTGTTATATATAAACCTCAGTCAAGTTGAAGTCTGGAGTTAGGTTTATGTATATGTGATGTAGTCAATTTGCTCAATTCCCCCAAAAAAACCCTAAAAACATATGTTTTTGACGTTTGGCATGAGGTTCTTTGGATGAACGAGTCTTTATTGCAAGATCTGTATTTCACAAAAGTACAATTTATATCTAGTTCTCGCTATTTAAATCTACATTGTACAGTTTATTCACGTGCTAGGTGACTGGACACATCTGGACAGTCAAACTGTCTGGCTAGTAATAGTGGAGTGGAAACCTGTGAGAACAGGACACCATGTTATGATTACAAGTCTGGCTATACATGCGAAACGTCCATGCAACTTTAGTTGCTTGAAACCTACCTGAAACTAAATTGCACTGAAGTTGCATAACATAAAGCATCTCACAACTCACACTCGGCACACAGTTGCTACAGCAACAAGTATCTCAGCTTTTTGAAACAACTTCCATTAAACCAAACACTAATAGCGCATCACATGATCATGCGAACATGATTTCAAACCACTGATCTAGGACTAAACCCCAAATGAAAATGCTGCAAATATATACATTACATTGCAGGTTAATGTATAGTGAGAATGATTTGGTGCCTCAAAACATGAGCTGCTACATGCAACTTAGTCATCTGGACAGTCAGACTTTCTGGCTACTTTGTTGTTATGCTTGGCTCTTTAGTTAATGGCGGAGTGGAGGCTTTGTAGAATCTGGACCTGTCAGAACAGGACACCATGTTATGATGATCAGGCTGGCTTTACACAGTAATATGTTGCAACTTTAGTTGCTTAAAACCTATATGAAACTAAATTGCACTGAAGTTGCGTAAAGTGTCCTGATATGAAGTTTTTCAGTCTCATGAAACGACTTCCATGAAAGAGCCAATCAAAACAATGATGGCACATCACATGATCGTCTCAAACAACATCATTTCAAACTACTGATTTGACTGGAATGAAAACGCACCTTGCAGGTTAATATATAGTGGGAATGATATGGTACCTCAAAAAGATCTGCTGCTAATGTGGCTGCTAATCCAGTGTTGCATGCAACTTTGATTGTTTTTGACTTGTATAATAGTAAAGTTGCATGGAAATGATGTTGCAGGCATCTAGCAACATGCTGGTTGCATACAATTTTCACTGTGTAAAGCCAGCTATCAGTACTCTAATGCTACTGTGCGAGAACAGGCCCACTCTGGCCATCAATATATATAAAAAACTGTTTGGTCATCGATATAAGCAAACAAATTCTGGCTATACGACATTCTCATTTGTAAACAAAGAAGATAATGAAGGCTGTGATCGAGCACCCACCCAAAGATTCACAATTCAAATTCTTCTCACTAAAGCTTAGCAGGACTGCCTTTTTCTTATATTACCACAAACTACATTTGAGAGAAAAACGGAGCTCAGTGACAGTTTTGGCACTTTGGGTGACAAAGGACTCCGTTGACGCGACACTTGCATCCGCCTGATGTGTCTCCATTACCCTGAGAAGAGAGACGAGATCCACATTAACGCATGATCAACACATTGGTCCTATTATCAGCAATTCTCAGTCCTCTGTCTAAATCTCCTGGTACGACCACCAATCCAAGTTAAGGATGTTATTGGACTAATTGGTTGTTAGGACACTCTTGCTCAATTGTGATGCACAGCTGAAAAACATTCTACTAATAAGTGAGTATAAAAGGGAACAACATTCTAGGTTAGTTTAGTATCTGAAGTATCAGCAGTTGATGTCTTGCTGACCGACTCCCAATGACCAGAAAGAAACAACTTTCTTTAGAGACCCGTCAGTCAATTGTTGTGTTAAGGAAGAAAGATACTCCATTGAAAACAAGAACATTGGTAGTTTATATATATATATATATATATATATATATATATATATATATAAATGGACCAATAGAAATGCTCCAAATTGATGGAAATAGAAATGCTTTAAATTGCCCGTAGGTGTGAGTGTGTGCGTGAGTGTTTGTTGGCCATATGATAGACTGGCGACCTGTCCATGGTATACCCTGCCTTCGCCGGTGACAGTGGAAGATGGACAAGTTTTGGAGATTTTGGAGATACTGTTTTTATTCTGAGAGTGATGATATATACATATGTTATACTATAATTATAACTTATACTATATATACTGTGTATACTACTGGATAGGCTATAACACTTCTAAATCCAATAAAAACACAATCCACATAAGAACAGTTATTATATTATAGATGACGTATAACTACCTGAGGTCCCCATCTGGCCTGTTTGGTCACCCAGCAGATCTCCGTCTTGCACATGAGGCAGCAAATCCAGTCACAGCCATCTTTCTTCTGCACGATCACCTTGCATTTAGGGCAGTACATGGCTTCCCCGTTCTGCAGCATCATCTAGAGCAGACAGCAGGCATGGCTGGTTAAATATCATACAGTTTGGGGCTATTACTCCACTTAGCTGCCAACCAAAACTATTCCCCAAAATTATTGCCATTTTTAATCCTAAAAGCCAACTTCTGATTATTCAGTACAGTGTGTGTTTGTTTATAACCTAGCTCATTAAGCACTAGAGATTAACCGAAATATCGGTCGGACGATGTATCAGGCCAATTTTGGCCATTTTTTTATAAATTGGCATCGGCCTATATCAGTGTTTGGTAGCGCCGATTTAAAGTCAGGCATATCCGCGGGCAGCCCCGTGTTATTGGTGAGGTGGAACGTGTAAATAATACTGGGTTGTTTCCACAAGGAGAAGCTTGGAAAGTGTTAAATAAACCCACTGACGTATGGACCCAGACATTGTCCAATGTGGACCCAAACCAATAAACTACTGAGAAGGATTAAATTCTGACAGTGTTTATTTTAAGCAGCGTAACTTTTTTTGTCTTTGCGGTATACGGGCTTTGCTGTGCAATAAACTCACAAATCAATCACGTGCCTTGTAGGATTACCAAAGGCTCCTCAGCCAATCAGATCTGTGTAGATTAGGAAGTGCGGTGCACACACAGGCCAGGCACGAAGCGAGAAGCAGCAGTCGTAGAATAAAGTGAGTCAGAGAACAAAGCGATTCAGAGAATAAAGTGAGTCGGAGAATAAAGCGAATCGGAGAATAAAGTGAAACGGAGAATAAAGCGAGTCGGAGAATAAAGCGAGTCGGAGAATAAAGCGAGTCGGAGAATAAAGTGAATCGGAGAATAAAGTGAGTCGGAGAATAAAGCGAGTCGGAGAATAAAGTGAGTCGGAGAATAAAGCGAGTCGGAGAATAAAGTGAGTCGGAGAATAAAGCGAGTCGGAGAATAAAGCGAGTCGGAGAATAAAGTGAGTCAGAGAATAAAGCGAGTCGGAGAATAAAGTGAGTCGGAAAATAAAGTGAGTCGGAGAATAAAGCGAGTCGGAGAATAAAGTGAGTCGGAGAATAAAGCGAATCGGAGAATAAAGTGAGTCGGAGAATAAAGTGAGTCGGAGAATAAAGTGAATCGGAGAATAAAGCGAGTCGGAGAATAAAGTGAGTCAGAGAATAAAGCGAGTCAGAGAATAAAGCTAGTCAGAGAATAAAGCAAGTCAGAGAATAAAGTGAGTCAGAGAACAAAGCAAGTCAGAGAATAAAGTGAGTCAGAAAATAAAGTGAGTCAGAGAATAAAGCGAGTCAGAGAATAAAGCGAGTCAGAGAAAGCATAAGGTGCTGTAATAAAGAGAAGTGGAGGCGGAGAGCGACTGTTGAGGCAGGAATGGAGAGGCGTATATGTTTATTCTTTACAGGCGGCTCCAAACCAACAGGTCAAGATATGAAACTGAGTTAGCGAGAAGACGCTGCTTTATTTACTGCCTCTATAAATAAACACTTTAAAATTCTCTTTTTCTCAAAAGCTTCTGTTTTTTTAATGTAGCTCTTGTTTTTATTGAAGTGAGTAAAAACATTTATTATTAGTTTATAAATAATTAATTCAGTTCAGCATTTAAATAGTAAATATACTGAAATATACTGAACGGTATGTGTGATGTGTTGGTGTTTCAGTAGTTGATGGTATAAGATGCTGATACTAGACTACTTCAGTAAACAGGATACACCACTGAATCATAACACACGTTAGAAATGATGATGGATAGAAATGAGGAAATCTCCTCTAACTGGACCTTACTGACTAATTAAATACCCCTAGAGGATCTAGAGAATCCTCTCCAACTGGGTCTTTTAAAGACGTGTGATGTAATTATGTATATTTTGCCCAAACACTGGGTCGAAACTGAATGTAAATATGTCTATGCTTACTAACCTCAAGCATCTCAGTGGTCCTTTTGGCTGCAATGTCGTTTTCTGCTCTGATGCGAAGGTCGTCTTGGTACTCTTTACAGTTCATGTCTTTATGAATGGCCTGTAGAAGAAAAAGGAACATTTCTTAAAGGAACAGTTCAGTAAAAACCTCATTTACATAACTGTAATGCATCAAACAAAAGAATGGACAAATGTACACCACCACAGTACTAGCAGTCATACGTTCATCCACCTTTATAGATACCAGTATGTTATACGCCATCAGAAACCATATTATTACAAATACCCACAAAAGTGTATTAGAGATGACATGACATTAATGATTTAGATATTGTCGAAAGAAAAACAAGTATTGTTTGTTCATTGTTGTCCATTTTTATTTTTCTACATCATTTGAACGCAGCAGCTGGCGTTTACATCGTGCTAAAATTTTATGATGAATAGACCAATAGAAAGGCTCCAAAAAAGCTTGGAAAATTTTCTGGTTCCACTGACTTACATTAAAAGTAAAGATCGTTTTTGGCCTCTCTTGTAAAGCGGCAAATTTGGGGATATATGTTTTCACTGCATATACAGTTTGCGTGACGCTAACCTGCTGTCTAAGAGCTTCAACTGCACATTAGCTCTTTCAGCTGCCTAGTAGCTCCAGTGTAAAAGCTCAGTGTCAACTACATTTTGGCACAAGAACAAAATCTGCTATTTACTTTAACTTAAAATTCAATGTTGTTGCCAAAAAACACCAAAAGTTTTCAGTTTTCTATTTGAACTCTAAAGTTGTTATTTACTACTGTGTAAAAGTCTGAGACACCTAAGCTGTCTTTATCTGATCAATAAGTGTTTGTTTACTACCAGATATGATAAGAACAGATGTAAATAATCCTACATACAATACACGAATGTGAATATGTTATTGTGAAAGAAGTAGATCATATCTTGAGCTCCAGTTTGAAGAACAAAGTTAGGTTCCAGATTTCTCCTGGACGCCCCAGACATTGTATGAATGTATTCAGTTCCTTCAGCAGTAATCTTGATTTAGTTTAATGAAGTACTGAGCAGTCAAAGCAGGTATTAGATGAGAACTGATAATAATACTGGGTCGTTTCTACAAGGAGAAGCTTAGAAAGGGTTAAATAAACACACTGACGTATGTAAAAGCTCTACTTACTCTATTAATACTATTTGAATATTTAAATAATAAAGCAAATAAAAGCTTCCAGACTGGAAAAAAATAGCTTTTTAAATATAATAATGTCCCCAAGTGACTAAAACTTTTGCACAGTACTATAAAAAAGTACTGGTTCTCGATCTCGGTCTTGGGGAACCACTGTCCTGCACGGTTTTGTCCTTTTCCTGCTCTACCACAAATTGGTGACCTCAAAAAGGGCTTATTAACTAGTTCATTTGTTGCATCAGGATGTTGCAGGGTGGTGGTTCCCCATGACCAGGACTGTACACCTACTGCTGTAGAAAGCTACTGAAGGGCGTTTGTAGAAGCACCTTGCAGAGGAGGCAGTTTGTCTCTTTGCAGATATCACAGGGGAACTCGTTCACGTCGTCCTCAAAGATGCACCAGCCTGCGCAGTCGGGGGTCTTGCAGTGGTAGCTGTTCTCGCTGCGAGACTCGGCAATGCTCAGTCTCAGTTCTAGGAATTTCTGGTACTCCTCCGGTGATAGAAGCTAGAAGAGAAACCTTGGTCAGCAGCAGCCTGGGATGAATTTGGCAGTAAAGTGTAAATCATGCTATCATTAATAACAAAATAACTATCTATCTATCTATCTATCTATCTATCTATATATATATATATATATATATATATATATATATATATATATATATATATTCACATAGTGCATAACATCGCTGTTAAAAGAAAACGTGTGCATTTGTCCATTTTCATATTTTTATATCATTTGACATCAATGGCAGCTGCTCTTCATACCCTGTGAAAGTTTTATGACGAATGCACCAATAGAAATGCTCCAAAATCAGTATTTTTAATAAGAAGTTATTTGTTTCATTTCTTTGTTTCACATACTCATGAATCACATGTCAGGCGCTGCTAGAATTAAAATAATATTACAGTTATTCAGGCTATGGCTAAATCCAAAAGACTGGACATTCCTTTACTTCACATGCAACTTGCACATGTTTATATGTAGACACAACTGTGAGTGTGTTACATTTACTATGTTACTGAACTCAATTGTTCCAAAACCTGACAAAGAATATTGAACGGTGCACCAGATGAACTGGTGTACTGCTCTCAGCTAACGCTACCATGTGTAACAAAAAATGATGGCTAGGACGAACCTGGTAGCACTTTAACCCTTTGATGCACAAGCTAAGCAGACCCGTTCTAATGCACAACATGTGCTGGACCCGTATTTATTTCCTATGTTATTGTATGTACTGCTGAGTATCTCTTTGGTAAATCTATTGAAATCAGTTTATTTTATTATTTAATGTTCCAAGTGTTTATAAAAAATCTTGTTTTTGATCTTAAATTGTTATTTTAATTCTTATTCTTTAACAAAAATAGTGTTTGTAAATATGTTCCTGACTCCAAATGTTTACAAATGTTAACAGTTCCTTTAAACTCTATAGTGAACCACAGTGAAGGGTTAATTCTGAGCCATATTGTGTGATAGAAGGGCAGTGATACAAACATGATTTATATTAAATAAGTAAATAATAAAACTGAAATCAGAATTTGTGATGATCAAAAACAGATAGACTGAGGAATTCATGGAAGCTTCAATAATGAAATTAATTTACAAAGATATTATAGAAAATAAAATTAAATGAATCATACATATGACATGACATTTTGGCTCATTCAGGCAAAGTTGTAGATATTATTGATGAATTTGTTTAAAAAGATTAGTATATAATAATTTACAAAGTTTTTCTTGTTACAACTAAAGCAAAAATGTTAATGTCAGTGTTAATTTTTTCTGCTTATTACAGCATTAAATGTTATAAAAAAACAATATAAGTCGTCCTATAATAATAGGCCATGTTAGCTTGTGACTAGTGTTTTAGCTCGGGGCTAATAATAATAAATAATATAATAATAAATAATAATTCTTACATCTTTAATGAAAAAAAATAAAAACATCCCTTATGTTTTGGCATCTCACACATTGCAAAACCCTATTTCTTAAATGATTTTATTAGAATTTTAATGTAAAACATGTCAGAAGAGGGTCTCACTGTTTTAATCTCTCGGTCTTGAAGTGTGCAGGCACAGGAATATGCATCATCCAAGTAAGGACACTTTACTTCTGCATCCGTACAGTTCACGATGGTCTGTTTCAGACATTCTCTGAGTAGAAAAAAAGTTAATTTATTCATTCATTCATGTATCGATTCTCAAAGACACAGTATCAGTACACAGATTTCTGGCCGACAGTGTTTAAGTTTCTGACCACTAGATGTCAGTGTTGCAATCCAGTTTCAGGTCCACTCCAACATTAACAAGCAGCACAATGGTGCAATTCTATTGTAAACACTGACAAACCTGTTTATATAGTGGTGTGTTTTAATAGTAGGATTTGAAAAATCACAATATATCACTTTGCTTGCAGTATCGCAATATATCATCATATATTGAATCGTGACCGCTGTATCACAATACATATTGTATCGCCAGGTTCTTGCCACTACACAGCCCTACTAGCTTGTGGCTAGTGTGTCAGCTAAGGGCTATGAGCTAACATCCTAGCCATGATATACCAATAAGTTACACAGCAATATGAGTCAAAATGATGCAATTATTATTAATTATATTGTTACCTCTTTAATAAAAAAGATTATTATCAGTTGATTAACTATTTTTTGAAAAGCCTCCTGGCTTCTGATTCATGCTATATAGCAGACAGAGTGGACACACACTCACACACTAAACCAGTAACTACTGGTTTAGTTTTGTGCTGCTATTTTACTCTTACATTACAGTCTATAGTGAAAGTCACTTGTTTGTCCCCAAAAAGGAAGGGGAGACTTGTTTCAAGCCAAAGTTTCCAGTTTAGCTCTGCCAATTCATACTGAAGTTCTTGGGAATGTTAGGCTCTGAGTGAAGCATATTACAGAACAGAGCTCATCAGTCAATTTTGAAGGCCCAGCGTGAAAGACCAGCCGGTTTAATTCAGGGGGATACAGAGTGGTTGGAAATGTTTTAAGTGGCCCTCATGGGGAAAAAAGTTAAACACAAGAGCAACGTGAAGTATGAGCCCTTTAATGAGCCGTTTGGTTCCATTCAACCCCATTCTTCTGAGATGTTTTGGTCAAACAGAAAGTGGGTGGGCTCCTTCTCAAGCAGCTCTGGTGTAAACCAACGGTACCTGCAAAAGCTGTGGAGGCATTCTCGGAGTGTGGCGCCCTCTCCTGGCATGACTGGGCAAATACAGATTGTGCATTCCAGCTCCTCCTTGTTGCCCACAAGGTCGTGAGCGTCTGTCTCCAGCAGACTGTAAAAGTTCTTCTCCCGCTCCACGATAATGGACTGAATCACGGGTGATGGAAAACAGACGAAGAGAGATCACTCACTAAATGATTACAGCGCTCACAGTTTATTATCACAAGTTTATTACACGCGTACACAGTCATCAGAAGGCCGCCCAGCTTGTCGATCCAACTTGCTAATGCACAGTTTGTGGCCGATCTGTTGCAATGCCCAATTTGTCTTAGCATTAATTACCCCAGTGGTGGCAAACTCAGGCCCTTAAGAGCAACAAGCCTGCTGAGGTCAGTGTTATAACGCTTTCTTTTAACTGATCAAATGTAAGGAGTAGAAAGTACTGATAATGGAGTGTAAATGTAAGGAGTAGAAAGTACTGATAATGGAGTGTAAATGTAAGGAGTAGAAAGTAATGATACTGGAGTGTAAATGTAAGGAGTAGAAAGTACTGATAATGGAGTGTAAATGTAAGGAGTAGAAAGTACTGATAATGGAGTGTAAATGTAAGGAGTAGAAAGTAATGATACTGGAGTGTAAATGTAAGAAGTAGAAAGTACTGATAATGGAGTGTAAATGTAAGGAGTAGAAAGTACTGATACTGGAGTGTAAATGTAAGAAGTAGAAAGTAATGATACTGGAGTGTAAATGTAAGGAGTAGAAAGTACAGATAATGGAGTTTAAATGTAAGTAGTAGAAAGTACTGATAATGGAGTGTAAATGTAAGGAGTAGAAAGTACTGATAATGGAGTGTAAATGTAAGGAGTAGAAAGTATAGATAATTGAGTGTAAATGTAAGGAGTAGAAAGTACAGATAATGGAGTTTAAATGTAAGTAGTAGAAAGTACTGATAATGGAGTGTGAATGTAAGGAGTAGAAAGTACTGATAATGGAGTGTAAATGTAAGGAGTAGAAAGTAATGACACTGGAGTTTAAATGTAAGTAGTAGAAAGTACTGATAAAGGAGTGTAAATGTAAGGAGTAGGGGGTACAGATAATGGAGTGTAAATGTAAGAAGTATAAAGTACTGATAATGGAGTGTAAATGTAAGGAGTAGAAAGTACAGATAATGGAGTGTAAATTTAAGGAGTAGAAAGTACAGATAATGGAATGTAAATGTAAGTAGTAGAAAGTACTGATAATGGAGTGTAAATGTAAGGAGTAGAAAGTACAGATAATGGAGTGTAAATGTAAGGAGTAGAAAGTACAGATAATGGAGTGTAAATGTAAGGAGTAGAAAGTAATGATACTGGAGTGTAAACGTAAGGAGTAGAAAGTACTGATAATGGAGTGCAAATGTAAGGAGTATAAAGTACAGATAATTGAGTGTAAATGTAACGAGTAGAAAGTACTGATAATGGAGTGTAAATGTAAGGAGTAGAAAGTAATGACACTGGAGTGTAAATGTAAGTAGTAGAAAGTACTGATAAAGGAGTGTAAATGTAAGGAGTAGGAAGTACAGATAATGGAGTGTAAATGTAAGAAGTAGAAAGTACTGATAATGGAGTGTAAATGTAAGGAGTAGGAAGTACAAATAATGGAGTGTAAATGTAAGGAGTAGAAAGTACTGATAATGGAGTGTAAATGTAAGGAGTAGAAAGTAATGACACTGGAGTGTAAATGTAAGGAGTAGAAAGTACAGATAATGGAGTGTAAATGTAAGGAGTAGGAAGTACAAATAATGGAGTGTAAATGTAAGGAGTAGAAAGTAATGACACTGGAGTTTAAATGTAAGGAGTAGAAAGTACTGATAATGGAGTGTAAATGTAAGGAGTAGAAAGTAATGACACTGGAGTTTAAATGTAAGGAGTAGAAAGTAATGACACTGGAGTTTAAATGTAAGGAGTAGAAAGTACAGATAATGGAGTGTAAATGTAAGGAGTAGAAAGTAATGACACTGGAGTTTAAATGTAAGGAGTAGAAAGTAATGACACTGGAGTTTAAATGTAAGGAGTAGAAAGTAATGACACTGGAGTGTAAATGTAAGTAGTAGAAAGTACTGATAATGGAGTGTAAATGTAAGGAGGAGAAAGTACAGATAATGGAGTGTAAATGTAAGGAGTAGAAAGTACTGATAATGGAGTGTAAATGTAAGGAGTAGAAAGTACTGATAATGGAGTGTAAATGTAAGGAGTAGAAAGTACTGATAAGGGAGTGTAAATGTAAGGAGTAGAAAGTAATGACACTGGAGTGTAAATGTAAGTAGTAGAAAGTACTGATAAAGGAGTGTAAATGTAAGGAGTAGGAAGTACAGATAATGGAGTGTAAATGTAAGAAGTAGAAAGTACTGATAATGGAGTGTAAATGTAAGGAGTAGGAAGTACAAATAATGGAGTGTAAATGTAAGGAGTAGAAAGTACTGATAATGGAGTGTAAATGTAAGGAGTAGAAAGTAATGACACTGGAGTTTAAATGTAAGGAGTAGAAAGTACAGATAATGGAGTGTAAATGTAAGGAGTAGGAAGTACAAATAATGGAGTGTAAATGTAAGGAGTAGAAAGTAATGACACTGGAGTTTAAATGTAAGGAGTAGAAAGTACTGATAATGGAGTGTAAATGTAAGGAGTAGAAAGTAATGACACTGGAGTGTAAATGTAAGGAGTAGAAAGTAATGACACTGGAGTTTAAATGTAAGGAGTAGAAAGTACAGATAATGGAGTGTAAATGTAAGGAGTAGAAAGTAATGACACTGGAGTTTAAATGTAAGGAGTAGAAAGTAATGACACTGGAGTTTAAATGTAAGGAGTAGAAAGTAATGACACTGGAGTGTAAATGTAAGTAGTAGAAAGTACTGATAATGGAGTGTAAATGTAAGGAGGAGAAAGTACAGATAATGGAGTGTAAATGTAAGGAGTAGAAAGTACTGATAATGGAGTGTAAATGTAAGGAGTAGAAAGTACTGATAATGGAGTGTAAATGTAAGGAGTAGAAAGTACTGATAATGGAGTGTAAATGTAAGGAGTAGAAAGTGATTATACTGAAGTTTAAATGTAAGGAGTAGAAAGTACAGATAATGGAGTGTAAATGTAAGTAGTAGAAAGTAATGACACTGAAGTTTAAATGTAAGGAGTAGAAAGTAATGACACTGAAGTTTAAATGTAAGGAGTAGAAAGTAATGACACTAGAGTTTAAATGTAAGGAGTAGATGTAAAAAGTCAATATAATAATTACTCCAGTAAAGTATACATAATAACCAACATCTCTACTTAAGACCTCTGTGACAACATCTGGATAACAGCAGTCCTGGGGTCTGAAACTAGGCCGTCATGAATAAAGTGGAGAGGGGTGCTGACAACAGATGAGCTACAGTCTGTAACTGTACATAGGCTTCTAATAAAGAGCACTATAAAAAAAATAAATACGGCGTATATATATATATATATATATATATATATATATGTGTGTGTGTATTTATTATAACATTACAGTATGAACTAGTTCACTGAAACACAGAACACCCTCATGGCCAGAAATATATGCAGTGAAATACACTTAAATGTATCGTTCTGATAAGAATAGCATGTTAACAAGTACATTGTGTAGAAAAAAATACACAAAAAAAATAAACAAAAACAAACAAAACCCCAAGGAATGCTGGGAAGCTTCACCCCTGTTTACTGTACTTTAGAAATAACAGCTAATTATTATAAAATCTATCCTCTTCAATTTTATAAGAAGACTGACCCGTATTTCCCAGAATGCCCCATTCTTTTACAGCGATCGACTGTGTTTAAGGAATAAAGTAAATTTACATACAGTATCAATACAGCAGCAGTGTTTTGAATACCAGACATTCCTAAGATCAGGCACAGTAATGTATGTAGGTCAGAGAGTACCAGGTTGCATAACTGATTTCCTCTATATCTCTATATCTCTGACATACCATGCCCTTCTGCTCAAGTGAGTCTCAGACGTAGATGGCCGTCATAAAGTTTATGGCTTAGCAGATCATGTCGGTTTATGGTAGGCACCTCCCAAGCAAATCTGCCCCCAAGCCCAGTAGATAACGACTTTGGCCAGACAAGTCACATGGGTCAGTTGGACCTGTAGTCGGCAGGGTGTGTTTGCTGGTTGAGATGAGATCTTTCTCAGAACATCTCTTTCTACAGAATCTTCAAGAATGAAGCATACACTCTGAACTGGTCTCCCTCTTCATTTTGATGGCAAGAAAGGAAGTCACCACACCACGATTTTCCAACATTTCTGGATAATTAAATGGTTAAGACGTAAACAAAGTCATTCCCAGTGGTTAAGTGGGAAATGCTCTGTCCTCGAGAGTCAAAATTGGACTCTAGAACAATGTTTTGTTACCATGTCTCCACCCCTCTATCTGGCTCTGTCCTATTCTGCATTGGTTCACTCCAACTCCACCCTGGCTTTCCCCCTCCACTCTCCTGTTTCCAATTGGCTTCATTCACCTTCAGTTCCACCTTGGGTGTCTACTGTGTATACACCTGCTGGCCATAACATGCGAAGGGTTAAAAGTTCCCTCGCAGATACACTGCCTGATGTCTGAGACACTGTTTAATGATAGTTAAGGTTTTGGCCTAAATTATTTATATATTTAAATGATTATTTCCAAAAAATACCTGCAGGACATTGTGAGGCAAAATAAAGCATATTATTTTTCAGATGACTATGACTATGACTATTTTACCATATAAAAGTCTGAAGATGTATGGGTTCTCTGGTGGGTTTGATAGTAAATAAAAAAGTCTATATTTATGTTTAGACTATGGAGACCCCTGGTCCCATTACCACCACTGTAAACCACATGTGAACCATTTCACACCAAAACCCACTCTGAATCACTCTGTTTACATCTCAATGATTGAACTGTGTATAAACCTCAAAATTCTTATGTAAATGTAAGGAGTAGAAAGTAATGACACTGGAGTGTAAATGTAAGGAGTAGAAAGTATAGATACTGGAGTGTAAATGTATGGAGTAGAAAGTAATGACACTGGAGTGTAAATGTAAGGAGCAGAAAGTACTGATAATGGAGTGTAAATGTAAGGAGTAGAAAGTAATGACACTGGAGTGTAAATGTAAGTGTAAGGAATGTAAGGAAACCTCAAAATTCTTATTTAAGCACAAACAGCTGTTTTTTCTCAACATCAGGAAGAATTCAGGACACACACTGTTGTGGTAAAACCAAGTCTCACCACATTTTTCTAAGTTCCATCATTTGAGCACCTGTTCTTTACAAGGTGTGAACATTTCATGATGAATGGACTAACAGACATGATCCAAAATTACTTATTACTTATAGAATATAATCTTGTTGCGTTAACGTACATTCAAACTTCTCAAATGTTCTCGCCCACTTCTGTATTTGAAGATGAGCGGTTTTGTGAGGACAGTAACAACATGTAATGACACAATAGTCTCCAACACTATGTATAATATTAAATATGTGAGTATTTAACTTGTCCACTACTTTTGTGTATCTCACTGCCACTCTGTCTCTTCCATCCTTCTAATCCTAAAGCCAAATGTTTACCAGCAAACGCTGCTCCCAAAGATCTCACTCATATATATTATGTTCCTATCTTACAAATCTCTTTCATATAAGCTTTCTTTGATAACTCAAGGAGACATAAATAGATATAAAATAGATATAAAATAATCCACAGGCACTAAGCACGAGTTAGAAAAGCTTAAAAGCCACAGAGACTCCTTAACAACCACCTGGAAGACCAAGTAGACCAGAATCAGCAGTTAAAGCTTTGAGAGAGAGGAGAACATCAAGCTCCACTTCAGATCTGAAAACATGCACAGATGTTTCTGTCCTTTCTTCCACTGTGAGAAGATACCTCAGCGCTATGGGGCCTGAAAGGACGGGTAGCTGTTCAAGAAGCTCCTCACTGAGAAAAAGGAGATAGAGAAGAAAACGTTTGCACTAAATCTCCAAAAGCTATGTGAACTGATGGGTCTTAATTTGTATTTAGGGTTGGTTACGAGCAGAAAAAGCCATCTGAACTTTGGAGGTTGTGGCTATTCGAGACACTGAAAACGAGTCTACTGAAAAGGATGGAAGCTTTAATAAAGATAAAGAGTGGACACCGAATACTGACAAATGTAATGTTATATTTAAATTATGAGGTTTCTGTGTAATATCGGGTGTGTCTCAAAACCTAGTGAGGGGCTACATAGACAGCATTTTACATCATAGTATGCGCTCCCGAAATGTAGACTGTCCCAATTCTTCGAACGCTTCATAGCCAGCTAAGGCAATTCCATGATGCATTGCAGGCAAATCTACGAGCAGTGAAGTGGTTTTAAAATGTAAGTTATTTTGATTCTCTCTGGTGTTTCAATGTGTTTCTTGTCATATAATCACACAAAACAGTATTTTATTATAAACTCTGTAACGAGTCACTGGCCATTTTGCAGTTTTACACTCGAGCCATTAGCATTTATGCTAGCTGATTTTTAAGCCTCGGGCTATTGTTTTGGATAGCTGGCCAGTAGCTTAGCAACTAGCTAAACCAAAGGTCTCGTGCTGCAGTGGGCGGGAACAAGCCGTGACGCAGTCTCTCTCTAACTAGAGCGTCTCAGTAATCTGTTTATGAGGAGAGATGAGGAGAGAACGCTGATACTTAAACAGCTGCCTAGCTAGACAGTACCTACTTAGACACTACCTAGATTTTGAGACAGACCCCTAGTCTCCTGTTTTTTCTTCCTGGTGCTGAAAAATGAGTACTTTCTATTTAAAGACTGGTCTCTGACTTTCGTACATTTTGACGGTTACTCAGCTTCATTTTGTTGTGTATTATAAATGTACATTTATTCAGGCTACCTGTTCATACTGTAGACTAGCCAGCTGCTCTTGGTGAAGTCGTTGGATCTCTTCGTCGTCTGGACGGTACCTCTCTGGTACTTTGTAGTTTGCGGGCCTCTCAGCGCTACACATCTCACAGCCTGGCCGAGTGGGTTTGTTCAGATAGGTGCACTGCGAGCAGGACCAGCCATCCTGCAGCACAAACATATTGAAATAAAGGAGTTTACCACAACACAGACACTATTAGTGCAAATAAATGAATAAGTGGTAACAAACAGGTAATAATATAATAAAAGTATTTTCTGTGTGGCGGCACGGTGGTGTAGTAGTTAGTACGGTGGTGTAGTGGTCAGCACGGTGGTGTAGTGGTTAGTATGGTGGTGTAGTGGTTAGTATGGTGGTATAGTAGTTAGTACGGTGGTGTAGTGGTTAGTGCGGTGGTGTAGTGGTTAGTACGGTGGTGTAGTGGTTAGTATGGTGGTGTAGTGGTTAGTACGGTGGTGTAGTAGTTAGTACGGTGGTGTAGTGGTCAGCACGGTGGTGTAGTGGTTAGTATGGTGGTGTAGTGGTTAGTATGGTGGTATAGTAGTTAGTACGGTGGTGTAGTGGTTAGTGCGGTGGTGTAGTGGTTAGTACGGTGGTGTAGTGGTTAGTATGGTGGTGTAGTGGTTAGTATGGTGGTATAGTAGTTAGTACGGTGGTGTAGTGGTTAGTGCGGTGGTGTAGTGGTTAGTACGGTGGTGTAGTGGTTAGTACGGTGGTGTAGTGGTTAGTATGGTGGTGTAGTGGTTAGTATGGTGGTATAGTAGTTAGTACGGTGGTGTAGTGGTTAGTGCGGTGGTGTAGTGGTTAGTATGGTGGTGTAGTGGTTAGTATGGTGGTATAGTAGTTAGTACGGTGGTGTAGTGGTTAGTGCGGTGGTGTAGTGGTTAGTACGGTGGTGTAATGGTCAGCACGGTGGTGTAGTGGTTAGTATGGTGGTGTAGTGGTTAGTATGGTGGTGTAGTGGTTAGTATAGTGGTGTAGTGGTTAGTACGGTGGTGTAGTGGTTAGTGCGGTGGTGTAGTGGTTAGTACGGTGGTGTAATGGTCAGCACGGAGGTGTAGTGGGTAGTATGGTGGTATAGTAGTTAGTACGGTGGTGTAGTGGTTAGTACGGTGGTGTAGTGGTTAGTATGGTGGTGTAGTGGTTAGTATGGTGGTATAGTAGTTAGTACGGTGGTGTAGTGGTTAGTGCGGTGGTGTAGTGGTTAGTACGGTGGTGTAATGGTCAGCACGGTGGTGTAGTGGTTAGTATGGTGGTGTAGTGGTTAGTGCGGTGGTGTAGTGGTTAGTATGGTGGTGTAGTGGTTAGTACGGTGGTGTAGTGGTTAATATGGTGGTGTAGTGGTTAGTATAGTGGTGTAGTGGTTAGTATGGTGGTGTAGTGGTTAGTATGGTGGTGTAGTGGTTAGTATGGTGGTGTAGTGGTTAGTGTGGTGGTGTAGTGGTTAGTACGGTGGTGTAGTGGTTAGTATGGTGGTGTAGTGGTTAGTATGGTGGTGTAGTGGTTAGTACAGTGGTGTAGTGGTTAGTACGGTGGTGTAGTGGTTAGTATGGTGGTGTAGTGGTTAGTACGGTGGTGTAGTGGTTAGTATGGTGGTGTAGTGGTTAGTACGGTGGTGTAGTGGTTAGTAAGGTGGTGTAGGGGTTGGTATGGTGGTGTAGTAGTTAGTATGGTGGTGTAGTGGTTAGTATGGTGGTGTAGTGGTTAGTATGGTGGTGTAGTGGTTAGTATGGTGGTGTAGTGGTTAGTGTGGTGGTGTAGTGGTTAGTAGTGAGTGGGTTTCCTCCGGGTACTCCGGTTTCCTCCCACAGTCCAAACACATGCATGCTAGGTTGATCCTCACTCTAAACTGCCTGTGTGAGGTGTGAGTGTGTGCGTAACTGTGTGTTGGCCATGCGATGGACTGGCAACCTGTCCATGGTGTGCACCGCCTTCACCCGGTGAAGCTGGGATTAGCTTGCCTGACCTGCTTTGTGTGAAGAGCAATGTGGCTATAACTCTATATATAAACACGACATTAAATCTTACTGGCTTGGGTAGAACCGGTGGGGGGCGTGGTTGTTTTGGAGGCACTTGAGGTTGTTTCCTCCTCGCTCCTAAGTCGGCCGTACCTCTGGCTTGCAGGGCGATGTTCTCAATTATACCTTGACACAGAAATGAAAGCGAAAGTGAGTCATTTAGCTCTACATTGTTCACCAGTGAAATCACCAGCACTGGGTGACTGTGTACCACGTTAACAGGAATCCAGTTCAAAACTTCATGTCACATCTCAGTTCTGCAAACAGTTTTGTAGCAATGATTAACAGATACAGAGTAAAATCTTTATAGCGTTTCTCAAATTACATGTTACACTACCAACAAGCCATAACATTAAAACCACCTTCTTGTATCTACACTTATTGTCCATTAAATCAACTCCACTGATCATGCAGGAGCTACACTTACAGACTGTAGTTCATCTGATTCTCTGTATACTTTATTACCCTGTTCTTTAATGATCAGTACCCCCACAGAGCAGGTACTATTTGGCTGTTGGGTCATTTTCACCACTGCAGTGACACTGACAGTTAGTTAGTGTGTGTTGTTCTCGTATGAGTGGATCAGATACAGCAGTGTTGCTGGAGTGTTTAAATACTGTGTCCACTCACTGTCCACTCTATTAGACAAGTCATGGTGGTCATGTAAAAGTCATGGTGGTCATATGTGTCCCAAGGCTGGTCTGAGTGACCGGATTACAATGCGTCTCCACGATTCATTGCTGTCCACTTATGATATGATCACCCAGGACACATGTTAGTTATGTTCCTGACTCATCACAACTTTATTATCTTGATCCCACACTTTACTTAGGCTTGGACACAACTTCATTATCACACCTTAATTATCTGACGTCCTATTATGCCATTTCCTTAATAAGTGTCCACACATTTGTTTTAAGAGATGTCACTACGCCTGCCAGCAGCTGCTGGACAGTACTGGGTTAAACACTGTCGTTGAGGTCAGTTAAGATAGTATTGAATATAAATGAAGAAACAAGAGTTACCTCCTAACAGTCTTTCCTCTTCCTCCTGTTTCTGCATCTCACGGCTGAGATGGGCAGTCTGGGCGGATCTAATGAAGAGGAAGGCCTGGTCATTGTCCACTTTCACATTGTGACTGTACAGTGTGTCTCCGTCCTGAGCGAGACGTTTCCCGAAAACCCAACACTGCAGAGACGGATGGAAGCCGTAGTCGTGGCTTATCTGTTAAAGAACAAACAACATCCTAAGGTTACAAACAAAAACACTGTGTTATTGGAGTTGTAGTTGATTTACACTACACAATTAGCTGAGTATAATTACACAGTTACATATATATAACTACATAGTTCAAAATCAGAATTAGATTTCAGAATTAGATTAAGTATGTTGACACACACTAATTGGTTTTGTCAGTTTGTATCTCTTCAGTATCAGATGGAATATACAGATAATGTATATAGAATTTATAGCGAATACAAAATGTATACACTATATTCAGATGATACACAAAATACAACACACACAGTATGCACAATATACAAGCATAGAAAATATATTGACATGTATATGGTCTCCAAAATAGCAATTTTACAACAGTGGGCAAAAACTTACTTTACTTTTAATGTAAGTCAACGGAATGGAAGTTATTTGGGAGCATTTCTATTGGTCCATTCATCATAGAATTTTAACACAGTGTAAACGCTAAGTGCGGCGTTCAAATAATGCAGAAAAATGAAAAATGACAGCATAAAAAGATGAACTGAAGAAAAGCAAACTAGAGTCCCATTGTATGCAATGCAGATTCATTCAGTTCTTTGTACTGGCAATAATTAATTTTATGTTTGTCATTGAAAATAAATTGTATATCATCTAAACAGTTCCCATTCATGACAAAATAACCTCTCACTTTATTTAAATTTTCTCCTTAAGTTTTTTTTTATAATTGTTTCATTCTACACAAATGCTGAGCTGGTTTCAGATGACAGGTCTAATTATGTTATGTGTCAATAAAAAATAAGAAGGAAAACAGCAGGAGGGCATGTGATCAGACAATACATTCACCTTTTCACATATAGATCTTTTGGTTTCCATAAAAAAGAGAGACTTTTACTTTGTAATTAGAGGTAAGTCATTGTTGTCATATGGCAAGTATCTCCAACTCACCTGACTGCCTTTACCAAGTCACACTTTCCCAAATTAAATATATATATATATATATATATATATATATATATATATATATATATATATATATATATATATATATATATATATATATATATATATGTAGAGTTGCTGTCCAAAGACAACAACTTTACAGAACAGAACAATGGAACCAGAATTTTATCACTGTTATTTTGGAGCATTTCTATTGGACCATTCATCATAAACTTCCACACAACGTAAGCGGCAGCTATTGTGTTTATATGACGTTCTCACAAGAGTTTAAGCAGTTCTAGCTGCAAAGTGAGATCATATTAAACCCTATAGATTAAGGGTGGGCTGTCACTCAAGTAGTTCATACGTTTGTGAAGAGATACGAGCAAATACTTAGTGTATATTTAAGGCAATACAGTGTGTATATATAATACGCTGCGTCTTCAAGCAGACAGAGCAGGAATGCGGTTTGACATGTCTGCTACAGCATAACTGCAAAGTAACACCACTTACCTCCAACACAAAGCAGGAAGGGTTCTAGGAATTTCAAGCAAAGAAAAACTAAGAGAAACTAAGTAAACTGTTTACGCTAACCTTTTACAAAATCTGTACCACGCTTGTTTAAATACCTCTTAAAACAAATAGCTTCTGGATTAGATGTGGGATTGTAAGGAAACCTCACTTCCTCTAATTTCCTTATATAAAATATTTATTAAATAAATTGGACCTGGTATTATATGTTAGGGGAGGGCTGGTTGCAGGTTGGAGGGGTCAGCTAGGAATGATTATGTCCCAGAGACATCACTATGGTGAGGATAACAGTACTTTTACTTTTGCTTCCTGAAGGCAAACACAGAGGAGAAGCTTCTCCCTCGCAGGTCTTTCGGGCTCACACACACCATACACAGCACTACCTACACATTCTCTTCTGCACTTGTGTCTATTTCCTATTTCTATACTGCATATTTAAGTAAATTACTATATATATATATATATATATATATATATATATATATATATATATATATATATATATATATATATATATATATATATATATATATATATGCAAATTGATGGATGCACCCCACTTTTATAGAACTTTGTAAAAGTGTTGGGACCTGCTGATCACAATATTTTAAAATCATAACATTTTTATGACATTTTGTAATACAAGACATATTATCATATTTAGCTTTCTGAGGTCTGCTGATAACCTGGAACAGCCAAACTGCACCAGCATAACAGCTGTGCCACCTAAATGAAAATGGGTCATTAAAAATAAATAAAATACAAAATAAAGTAATACAATTAAAGAATAAAACAAGCAATAAAGCTGCATAACGTGTGCCTTGCTTACCTTCTCCTTCAGCTCTGTGATTCTCATGCCCGGATTCACCAGCATCGTAATCGGAGTGTTGACATTAGACAGTGCGTCCTCAACCCCAACTCTCAGCCTGCAGTTACACCGGAGGTTGTGTCAGTTAGAAGTTTGTGTAATTAAGCAGTTAAGATGTGAACTGAGTCGTTCAGAGTGGTTTGATGGGAAATATTTCACAGCAGGGAAACTGAACTGTCAGAACTGTTTGCAGTGGTGGTGTATGGAACCGGACACCCACCTCTAAACACGCTCACAGAAAGTTATCACGTAATATATATTACATTTTATATAATATGATTACGAACATGCTGCCTGTTACCTAAGATGCTTTTTATGATAGCTTTAAATGGTTTTAGCCCAAAATGCATGTTTTTACATTAACTGTACCAAAAAATAATAATTTATATTCAGGTTTATCACTATTTTACCCCCTTAATTACATATTCGTATGTGTAGGTTCACAAGGGTTGAATGATTTGGGCAAAATATGAAATTGCTATTGTTCTGACCAATATTGCACTTCATTCAAGAAGAGAAACATATGCAGTAGGGCTGTGTATTGGCAAGAACCTGGCAATACAATATGTATCGCGATACAGCGGTCACGATTCAATATATGGTGATATACTGCAATATTAAAAGCTAAGTGCTATTGTGATTTTTCAAATCCTACTATTAAAACACACCACTATATGAACAGGTTTGTCAATGCTTACAACAGCACTGCATCCTTGTGCTGCTTGTTAATGTTGGAGTGGAGATGAAAATGAATTACTACACTGCCATCTAGTGGTCCGAGGTTTAAACACAACACACAATGATTCACTGTCTGCCAGGAATCTGTGTATCAATAATATCCCGATATTCAATATTTTCTATATTTTCTTACATCCATAATATGCAGTTTTACTGGTTGAAGGCTTTAACTCTGACTGCCACTTAGATGTGGTTGTGATGTCACTGCACAAGGTCTTTGGATGCCAAGCTTGAACTTCTAAACATAAAAGCACATACAAGAAACTCTGTGCTATTAGGATCGTTTCCAAACTTGAACTTAACACTTGTGTGTATTCTGTTATAAAAATTTCCGCTTTTGTGATTTTAAGATGAAAACATTTTTCTTTCAGCCCTAAGATGCAGCGGTGGACTCGGACAGTCAATAAAAAGTCCATATTTGAGCTGTAGATATGGTAACCTCTGGTTCCCATCAACACCAATGTAAAGGAATCTGAGACGTGACGTGAAATCTGAGACTATGTTCGAACCCTTCCACATCAAACTGCTCTAAAGTACTTGGTTTGCATCTTGATAATTTAATTATGTAGAATTTTTGAAAGATTGGTGGAATTCCCCTGCAACTCTGTCAGAATTGCAGAAGCAATCACAGATGAGAGCTGGTTTTGATAACGTACCTGATGGACTCTTGACAATAGGCTTCCTGACAGAGCTGCACAGACACGGGCACATTAAGTGACAGGAGCTCCTCTAGGTGGCGTACTGCCTCATCTTTGTTGCCTGTGTTGATGGCCTCAGTAAACAACCGGGCCGTGTCCTCAGCTGGATGAAAACAAAGCATATCATACAAATCTTATCAGACGTAGATGTGTTAATATATGGCAGGCCTTTCAGGGCATATGGAAACACCATTAACACATCTGTTTTATTATTAGTTCACTGTAAAATTTTATTTTTCTGAGTTAGTAACCTGGTCGCTTTAAAAATTTCAGCTCATTAATCTTAAACAGTTTCTATCTTGCATGTTTCTTGTATTTCATATTTTCCTCCGAGGTCCATATATAACAGACCAAAAGCAGCCATTAATTATTCTGACATCGCGATTTTGCATCTCCTCTTCGTCCCTGAGAATTAAATTAAACAGACTGCTACTGTACCTTTGCATGTAAACGAGCTCTGATCTGATTGGCTACCCTGTAGTGCGTCTCATTCAAACTTATAGCTTTAGTGAGAGTGGGCGGGGCTGAAGCTCTTTTAGACTAAACAGCTAAATCATTGTAATTGTGTTTTTTTTTGTGTCACAGTATCGGTTAATTGAAAAGAAGCTTAGTATCCATACATGGACACATGCCTGGGCAGTGAATGATACACTACAGTAGTGTTTATAGGCTACATCAAAGTCTCATATGTAAAGAAATATCAGCACAGCATGGACTCGGCCAAAAAGCTCTGTTTTACATTCAGTTAACTTATTATTTGATGTTAAATAAATTAAGAAATTAAGAGAACTGGGCTGAAGTTAAAAGACTGTTGTACAGTGTATGATGACAAGAGCTGATACTATGCTGGATGTGATATCAGAGTGAAAAAAAGGACTTAATCTGATCTGATTCTATAACAAAGCTATTCTTTAACAAAGCATAAACAGTAGAGGTGGGTGATACAGCACAAATCTAATATTGCGATACTTCCATGAGACGTTGTGATATCGTCAGAGATCAGAAACAGTAGAGACACATTTCAAAAACTTCTATAAAACTGTGAACACAATGATTTGTATATGATATTTCTACACACTGCACTAAATCCAGTTAAAAATACTAACTTTGCTGTCTTTATGTTAAAACATACAGCTGATCAGTGTCCTACAAGTACTGACCGTGTGCACCATATATACACATAAGGGATGCAAGTCAATGATGATATATACTGTCATATTGTCCAGTCCTAAAAGACTGTATACTGTAAATTACATATATAAACAGATTAACTAAATACAGTTATAGCTGTAAAGGTCAGTCCAGTTGCCAGTACTTGACTGGACACTGCTACTCGTGATGCATAATCTTTGTTATGAACTACCACAACGCAACCTGCTGCCTAGAGATCCTGACAATGCTAATGAGTGACACCACCTCATATACAGAGTAGTGTCTGGGCACCCTGGACACATTGCTGCACCTTTTAATACACTATTTTTGTTTATTCACTTAAATAAAAAAAAACGCTGGTGAAAATAAAACTATGATAAAAAGTTATGGCTAGATTTGAGCACTTAAATTAAGACTTCGAGTTAAAACAAAATCTTCAACATGTGATCCGGGCAACAATAACACTGATTAACAATGTTTTTAGACAAATGCAGTTGGGTATAAAAAGCGTGAGACTTATGAAAATGATTTCAATACAAACTTTTTCTGTACAAATTCTATTATTAGCATAAATGATTTAAACTGGAATTTTACTTCTTCCTATAAAATCCTCAACAGTCTCAGTCAACTCTCAATTAATACACCACGTCATCCTGGTTGCTAGTAAACAATTTAAAGGGGAAATCCACTGACTTTTCTAAATCTCTGCATCATTAAAATAATTAAGAGGTAAACAAACATATCAAGAACTTAACTTAAGTCAGAACTGCTCACAGTGGCAGTGATGGGAACCAGGTGTCATATAGTATAGTATTACATGACATAGTTAAAAATATGCTGCCTGATATGTGAAATTATGACTATTTAGAGACATATTTTGGCCTAAAACTTCATTTTAAAAATCTGTTCAGGCTGTAAAGCACTTTGTGATGTGAACTATTTTAGCAAAATGACATACCGCTGCTGTCCAAAGAAAAACAAGTATCTTCAAAATAGCAACTTTACCGAATGTTTTTCCAAGCTATTCTGAAGTATTTCTATTGGTCCAATTATCATGAAATTCAAACACATATAAAATTGGACAAAAATGGAAATAAATGTTCTTCTTTGGACAGCGATGATATATAAACAGGTGTAGGTTCACTGGTGGTTTTGATAGGAAATAAAATGGCTGTACTGGTGTTGTAGACATGGTATCCTCTGGGTCCCATCACCACCAATATAAGGAGGCTTTACATTGAACCATTTTACACCTGAATCACTCCGTTCACAGTTTCGAATAATGAAAATGAAAAACATTTGAAACATTGTGAAAAAAGAGTGGAATTCCCCTTTAACTGTAACCTATTCTCACTTCATATCTGCCATCTATTAAAACTAAGGATTATATTGCCTAAAACAGTAACTTCTTCTCCTCTATACCTTTTTTTACACTGTCTGTGTTGTAGGGTGCCGCCATCTCTGGATCTGAAAGTAAAAATAGAAGAAAAATACATAAATTATGTATTATCACCTTAATTCAATTCATTTAAATAACATTCCAAATACACAGAAATCTTTCAGTCCTGTGGATTGAAAACTTTGCTCTTTAGCCTTATTCACTAAACCTGAGGTAGGAAGCCTGGCTGTGATCTTTGAAACATGAATTAAGTATAATGCTCCAGGAGAACTCCACCTATTTTTGTGAAATTTCATCATAATGCATTGGCCGAGATGTAAATTTAGTTGATCTGTGCGGTTCACTGGAAAATAAACTAGAGACTCAGATATCTTTACAGTGGTGGTACAACACAAATATATTAATCTTACTTACTATCCAAAACCACCAATGAACCTACAGGTGTCTTCAGAGTTTGACGTTGAGAAAATAGTGGAAATTTTTTTTTTCCAGGTATACTTTGCCTAAGAACGACCTTTATGTATCCCTCCACTATGAATAGATTCAAATACTGCCTCACATCAATCTTCATGTATCCATCCACTATGAATAGATTCAAATACTCCCTTAGATCAACCTTCATGTATCCCTCCACCATTCAAATATACAGATTAAAATGCTTTAGGGTTCTTTACCGTTGTGATGATGTAAGCCAGGGGTCACTACAATACGAATACAAACATTTTGTTTACTATCCAAACCATCAAAATCTTTAAAAAAAAAAAAAAAAAAATTATATATATATATATATATATATATATATATATATATATATATTTTTTTTTTTTTTTTTTTTTTTTTTTTTTTTTTTTGTGGGGGAATAAATGACATTTTAGGCCAAATTTTGTCACAAAATTATAATAAACAAGGACATAAAATATTTATTTGCACCCATTTTATTATATGCTTTCTTGTGTGTGAGCTAGACGTATGGTTCCTATTACCTCCATTGTGAGCAAATATGCTTTGGTAAGTTTCTAATTTCAAAGCAAACCATTTTCAATGACTCTGTGAACATATTAACCAATAAATCAAGCATTCAGATTGTATGAATTTTTAAAAAATGGTGGAGTTCCCCTTTTAATAGGTGTTACTTCTGTTACGAGGCTCCATTGCGCTTCCACAGGGAAGTACTGGACATGTACTAGTGTTGTGTTGGCTAAGCTAAATGACTACATTGACTTAAATTTAAGTTAAAATGACATCAGGAGGGCTTTGAGGTCGTCTGTTCTCATCTAGCTACTCATGAAAACACAGTACTGTCAAGTTTGTGCGTTTTTCGTCGTTGTTTTGGAGAAAGTATTTCCAAACGAGGCTAATATTGGCTTCTTAGTCGAACTCGCCGTTCCACCTTAAACGGTGCAGCGGTTCAAGGTAACTGCTGCACCGTTTAAGGTGGAATGGCGAGTTCGAATAAGACGCTAATTTTATTTCGATGTTTACTTAAAGGTGAAAAACAGGATTAAAGTTTGGAAACACACCTTTAGAGCAAAAAGCGGTCACTTTCCATGAAGTGGTTCCACCACGAATGACTACATTTACCTAAATTTGAGGTAAAAAATTACCTTAGGCAGCTTTTAAGGTCGTATGTTCTCTTTTAGCTACTCTTATAAACACAGTACTGTCAAGTTAATGTGTTTTTGTCGTTGTTTTGGAGGCAGTATTTCCAAATGAGGCTAATATTGGCTTCTAATTTGAACTCGCCGTTCCACCTTAAATAACTGCTGCGCCGTTTAAGGTGGAACGGCGAGTTCGAATAAGAAGCTGTCGATTATGAAGCTAATTTCACGTTCATAGTTCAGTTAAAGCTAAAAAAGAAATGAGACATGAGAATTAAAACCCACCTTTAAAGAAAAAGTGGCCACTTTCCGCTCCACCATGAAGTGACTGGAAGGTCCTGACGTACTTTAAGCAGCTCGGAATGAAAAGTGAAACAAAAGGAGACTTCAGGAAGTGGGTGAGCTCTGCAGAATTCTTCCAGCATTCCAGCTTAAACAGCCACCTTTCACTTAACTGATGGGACTTACATAATAAAAGACGACCTAATTTCACGTATTTTCTTTGTTTACGCGTATAACGTGCTTGTGTTGAGCCAATGTCGCTCCGAAAGGGGAATTCCACCGATCTTTCAGAATTCTCACGGATGCAGACCAAGTCGTTCCAGAGTGGATCTGGTGTGAAAAGCTTCACAGTATAAAATAAAGGCTCGAGTGTTCTTTACTGTGGTGGCGATGGGAACCCGGGGTCACTGTGTGTACATCACAAACATTGACATTTTATTTGCTATCCAAAATCTAAAAAAAAAAGGTTTTGGGGGAACTATTACTACGCCCACATGTATCCCTGTATGTGTATAAATTAGTTTTTAGGGGACTTTTTAGGCCAATTATTGTATTTGTTACCATATTAGGTCATACCTTCTTGTGAGGGAGCTTTTAGAGGTGGACGTCTGGTTCCTGCCATCTCCACTGTGAACAATGCTGGGTGGATAAGTTTAGAACATTTAATAACATAAGAATGACTTTGTTTAAATCTTAAACATTTAATTATGTTTAACATTAATAAAGTTTTAGAGTTGGTGGAGTTCCCCTTTAAGTCTTACCTTATAATAGCACAATAACAAAACATTACATATATCTTGCCACATACAGTAAATTGTGGTCTTAGTATTGGTCAGTTCAGATGCCAGTATATTAATTTGTGGCCTTAATATGTTAACATGTGGCCTTGATATATTAACTTGTGGCCCCAATATTTTATTTGTGGCCACAATATAGTGTGGGTTCGATATAGTAAATTCAGACCTCTGTATAGTACCTAGAGACCTCAGTGTTTAAATCTGTGCCCTTATTGTAGTAAACTGTGGGCTCAGTATAGTAAACTCTGGGCTCAGTATAGTTCGGATCTCAGTATATTCGTTTGTGGCCTCAGTGTGTTAACATGTGGCCTTGACATATTAACTTGTGACCCCGATATTTTATATGTGGCAATATAGTAAATTTTTGGCTCTATATAGTAAATTCAGCCCCCTGTATTGTACTCTGCGACCTCAATATTTGAATTTGTGGCCACAGTATAGTAATATAGTTTTATATCCTAGTGCTCTTAGCTAGTACACTCTAGTCAGAAGTGCAGGCTTGTTCTAGCACAGCATGAACACGTTTCTGCGTCACTGTTTTTACATAACATAACATAACATAACATAACATAACATAACATACCATAATAGTAATTTATATTTTAAATTTGACCTCATTTTTTTTCTTTCTTTGGTGAGCGAACTTAGAGCTTTTTAACCATTTTATTTTAGTTCGATGTTCCAAAGACAAAGAAAAATTATTTTGAATACGTGATTTAAACATGTTTTGAACGCCGCCAGCAGGTGGCGCAGTTCTACACTTCCCCTCTAAGTGCTCTAGGTAGGGCACACTTGCGCAGATTGGAGCGCAGCCTCGAAGAAGCATCTGTGCGTTCGAGCAAGGCAGGTTGCGAAGGTCCTGCGCAGCATATGTGGTTCTTTTTATGCGCTGTTTAAACGCACGTACGAAGCTCATAACTACACAGCTCCACTAGAAGGAGCCGCATGGCGACAAGGACACGCTGCAGGTAGACACACTAATATCTTCACTAGAATTGTACAAAACTGAGCCTAAACCTGCAGAAATGATGAACGATTACGATCCAGTCGACTCATAAGGATCGATAACCGACGGGTCATTAACTAAAATCAGGTCAATGTTGCGACTGAGGCGTTGGTCACCTCCGTCCACTGCTGGTCACTCTTCTACAGATCAGTCGCTGGTGTTCATGTGTGATTGCGTTATACTGCAGTTCAGGTTGATGGTGGTGAGTTGTATCTGGAGCTGTTGTGTTTGAGCTCTGTTGATGTCCCAGTGACGCCATCTTCTTCCGCACGTGACCTGTTTATATTTATTTTTATTTATTTTATTCTTTCCTGATCTAAAATATCGATTTCACTAAACAGCCCGCACAGAAATATCAGCTGCTTGCTTAGATCATGTAGATCAAAGGGTGAGTTCACCAAGTCTTCAAAATTGCGGTTTAAAAATCGCAAACACATTTTTTTAGGCCTCTCAGTCAAACAGTTTTAATTATATGCCTTATCAAACACAGTGGTGAACGCTTTAACTATGTGTTTTTAAAGGGGCGCTCCACCAATATTTTAAACATTCAAGATTTTTATTGTCATGTGTACAGCAGAACAGACAGTTACACTGTACAATGAAATTCTTACTTTGCTGTTCCTCCATTCACCAATAGATAAAGAATATATTAGTATACTTTGTATATTTTGTAAATAAAGGTATTTTTATAGTTAAAGAATAAAAAATAAAATGTATGTGTGCTTTTATGTGCAAGTATGAAGAGCAGCAGTCATAAAGTGCAAGTTGCAAAGAAAAAATGTAAACAATAATGTTTGTGTGAGTAGTGAATGTAAACAGTATTCTGACAGTACAGTGAGTGTACGGTGCAGTTAAAATCAGACCAGTTAAAACCAGTTCAGATAGGAGAGGTTAGAGAGGTAGTGCGTGAGGTGTTCACAAGCCTGATGGCCTGTGAGTAGAAACTGTTTGTCAGTCTTGTGGTCCTGGACTTCATTAGCGGAATTCAGTCTTTATATAAATCGATGCTGTCGAAATATAACCAAGTCTCTCCAAAGTAGTACATTTACAGGAGAGAACAAACAAATCTTTATTTTCAGTGTAAGTCAATAGAACCAGAATTCTTTATAGATAGATAATATAGTATTATATTAGATAATATAATTATATATATACACATATAAAATGATGATAATGATAAAAACGTTCATCTATTGGTACCATTATGCCTTTCATTGTCCACCATCTCACATCCCTGAAGAAAACCACTAGCGTCTAATTAAACAATCAAAGTAACTTTTGAAACGTTAAAGAGAAAGATTTATTAAACATTATGGTTGCACAAACAGGCCAGGGTTAATCTGAGTTAGTCACCAGAGCATCTAATGAACACCAAAGTGTTTCTATCATAGATGAACAGCAGCACTGCTGTTATTCCACGGTAGTAATTCTGTTTCCTGTTCTAACAGAGTTTAGGTACTATGGAGGAGGAGAAGCGCGCATCTTACCAGCGTGTTGTGTACAAGAACCCTTCTGTGTACCACTATTTGAAGATTTCTCTGTAAGTAAACAACTTTAATGATGTTGTCCTGCTGGGACTTCATTCATGAGTAATCATTAGCTTAATAAATAATATATGAATTGCATATATGGGTGTCAGTATATATGTACACAAGCATTGAAGGCATTAACTCACACTAGCACTCTGCATTAACCAAACTGAGCACAGTCGCATGTTGCCTGTTACTGCGTGTTCTCCTCCTGTGTGTTTTTTGTTAAAGGGGAAGCACACCAATAAAAAAAACGTAAACAAAGTTGTTTGGAGTGGTTTGACTTTGTTGTGAAATGATTGATTGTACAGACTCAGATGTGGTTAACAGTGGTGGTGACGGGAACCAGGGGTCTCCATGTCAACAACACAAATATAGACATTTTATTTACTGTCAATCCCACCAGTGAAGTGTTTAATTAAGAATTTAGTTAATTAAATATGGTAATATGGCATTTTCTTCAAACGTTCAGTTTTTTTTCATATTTGCACAGTTCACATTCTGTTCAATTCCGTAAATAAACTTTAATAGTGTATAACGATATGGAGAAGTGTGTCTCTGTAGAGGACGTGTTCACTTATTTACACTTATAAAAACAAAAAAACATATATAATTTGACCAGGGGTGCCCAAACTTTTGCATACTGTATATAATGTTTACAATGGCAGTGGTAAGTCTCAAAAACTCAAAGTTCCCCTGTTTTGTTTGAACACCATGTCTGATCCACTCACACCAGCGCAACACACACTGACACACCACCATGTTAGTGTCACTACTCTGTGGTGGTCCTGTGGGGGACCTAAGCATTAAAGAACAGGGTGAATGCAGTGAATCAGATGAACAACAGTCTGTAAGTGTAGCTCCTATATGGTCAGTGGAGCTGATGTAATGGACACTGTATGTAGATATAGGGAGGATACAATGAGTCTCAGGCAGAATATTCATAAGATCAGATCACTTTCAGTGAGGGAGCTTTTATAGGTGGACGTCTGGTTCTTCTCTAGAACTATTTCACCCCAAACCACTCGGAATGGCTTTGTTTACGTCTCAACCTTTTACTGCAACGTTACCTCAACGTTTTAATGCAGAAATCGTTGGAATATCAGTGAAATTTCTTTGTAACATAACATTTTACTCCTGCCTGTGAGAGCCGATGGCCTTATGTCATACTTTGTATGTAGGGTTCTTGAAAATGCAAACAGCAGCATCAGTGCAGAAAATTTCAAGCAGCTGATCATCTCTGGACTCAGAGATCTTTATGGAGAGGTAGGATCTTTCTTAATGCTGACCAAATTTTACACTGTTTATTTTGGTTGTGTGTTTGTTTTGTATAACACAGTGTTTAACTCATGTTATTATCCTTATGATGCCCCCAGAATAAGCCCATATTAAAAGACACATATTTCACGTTTTTGTATTTGATGTTTCTCTAGAACAGAGTCTGACTGTGTCTACATTTCAACCATTGTATTATGCAGCAGTATAAAAAGAATAAAAATAGAATAAAAATATGAAGGTAAAGCTCCCACCAAACCTGTTCATCCTTGTGCAGATTGGAGCTGCAATGCCCTTTGACCTGCTGACGTTTGACCAGACTAAATTGTCAGCCGTACTTCGAGTGTACAGCAGGTCAGTTGTGATGCTTCTGCAGAAGTTCGAATACTAATGGAACCTGTTCTCCAGATGGCTTCTCATTTTGAGACCCAGAGTAACCTGCAGTGCCTTTAAAATTCATGTACACCGTGTGTCCAAAAGTTTGCAGACACCTGCAGCCTCTAATGTGCTTGGAAGGCTTTACACTAAATGCTAAAACATTGCTGTGAGGGTTTGATTTGATGCATTCAGCACTCACAAGAGCATTAGTAGTGTAAGGTTTTGAAGGATGGATGGTCAGTTCTGGATTACTCCACCTCCCAATGGTACTGGATGGACTTCCGTCACTCCATTGCACAGTTGACCGCCTGTGCCAGCAGTTTAACTGTCTAAATACTTTTGGACACAAAACTGTTTTTTTTGTGTGTGGCTGAAATGTTTATTTACCTTAGACTACAGACACATGACTGAGAATCTTCTAAATATCCTTTTTTATTCCGTCATATCAGTGGTCTGGTGAAATTGTGGAGTGCAATAACGTTGATTGGATCATATGCAGATGAATCGTGTGCTTTCCGAGTCACCCAGGTAGGTTTCTGATATAAAACGTAATACCAGGTTTAGGTCTAACCTTATTTTTTTTAACTTCACTCTGAATGGGCGGAGCTGAACTGCTGTGGACTGAACAGGTGGATGTGTTATTTTTTGTGACATCACAAAAACAGTTCATTCATAATTGGTATGTATATATAGACTGCATGCACTGGGCAGCGAGGGGTATATTTTAAATTGTAACCTAGTTCTAAAGATCTATTTACTGAGTGCACTTACATTCACTAAATGGGGGGGTGGGGGGTGAGTGGGGGTGTGGTCTTGTAACTTTGACTTACATTAGATATAAGTATTTCTAAGATATAAGTTTTTTTTCCTTCTTCTGTAAACTTAGCATTTTGGAGACACAAGGTTTTATTGTCATAGCAGCACAGTTGTTTATACGCCGATCAACCGTAACATTAAAACAGCTCCCTGTATCTACACACACTGTCCAGTTTATCAGCTCCACTGACCATACAGGAGCTACACTTACAGCCCGTAGTTCATCTGATTCTCTGTATATCTTGCTACTCGGTTCTTTAATGAACAGGACCCCCATTGGACCACCACAGAGCAGTACTATTAGGGAGGTGGGTTATTCTCAGCACTGCAATAGTGGTGGTGGTCTCTGACTTTTACCTATACAAGATGGACCAGCAAGGTAGGAGTGTCTAATAGAGTAGACAGAGAGTGGACTTAGTGTTTAAACACTCCAGCAACACTGCTGTATCTGATCCACTCACACCAGCACAACACACTAACACACTGTCAGTGTCACAGCAGTGCTGAGAATGACCTACTACCCAAATAATACCTGGTCTGTGGTGGTCCTGTGGGGGTCCTTACCATTGAAGAACAGGGTAACAAAGTATACAGAGAATCAGATGAACTACAGTCTGTAAGTGTAGCTCCTATATGATCAGTAGAGCTGATACAATGGACAGTGTGTGTAGATACAAGGAGGTGGTTTTAATGTTGGCAGATTGCTGTATATATAAATATAGAAAATAAATAATTAAAATGGTCAGGAAACGTGTAATTTGAGTGTGTAGGTCTTCTAAATAAGGATATTTATAATAAATAGATATTGCAGTATTAATGTATTGAAACTTAGATACTTTACTAAGCATATTAGTAATGGCTGAGCTTACAATTTTTTATCAACAGATGGCGGCAGTGAGTCGTTTTCAGTAATTACACTGCCACCAAAGATGACTCGACAGATTTTTTTCTTTTTTTAATGTGTTGGCAGATTGTAAACAACTTGCCGAGTGTATTCATGCCCTGCTCGTCTGAGTTTACAAGCCTTTGTAGATCGTTTTGGGTCACTTGTTGGAGGAATGGAACCTAAATTTTCTCTCTCTTTGTTTCAGGTGTCACCGTTTTTATTAGCTTTGTCTGGAAACAGTCGTGAGATGGAGTTTTAGCCCCATCACCATCAAGAGGAGCTGTGTACCTGTGAACATGGCCTTCATTCTGAGAAGAGGCCTGCTGGGTACAACCCTGCACAGAGCAGTTGGCGCGGCTGTTTGTAAGGTCACAAAATTGACCCTACCCAGAATGAACAGTCGCAGACTGCTGCACGTTGGCGAACGGGCCTCACTGACAAAGGCCTTCACGGCCAGAGACGTGGCACTCTTTGCAGAGCTAACCGGAGACACAAACCCCCTTCACCTCGACCCCGAGTTTGCCAAGACGACATCTTTCGAAACTCCCATTGTTCACGGCGTGTTGATTAACGGCCTCATCTCAGCAGTTCTGGGGACTAAGATGCCCGGAACAGGCTGCGTATTCCTCTACCAGGAAATTCGCTTCCCGGCACCGCTGTACATCGGAGAGGAGGTGGTGGCCGAGGCCGAGGTGAAAAAAATCAAAATGTCTTTTGCTTTTATTTCCGTTTCCTGCTCGGTCAAAGACAAAGTTGTTATGGAGGGAGAAGTGATGGTCATGATGCCGGAGCACTCCCAAGGGCCTTGAAGACCTGATGAAACAAATATGAAACTTTCTTTTCTTCACTTGAGTAACAAATTATAAAAATTGCTGTGGAAGTCACAGATCTGTTTAGTTTCCTTATCAGAAATTTGTTATGATTAGAAGTCTTTATTATTACATTTCCTGGGGAGATTAGTGTCTTTATAAAAGAAAGTCTTTAATAAAGTATTTTGCCACATGCACGTATGCACTGCTTAAAATTGTTTTCTCTAAATACAGTTCATATCTTGTTTATTTTTAATTTCCCAAGATCATTTATTAATTCATATTTATCAGAAAAGTCATAACCTGCAATAATAACCAGGTTCACTAACCAGAACTTAAAATCATCCTGGTAATGAACTTAAAGGAGCCCTATGTAAAATATTCTGTTAAGAATAAAACAAGCAGCATTAATGAGTATAAAGAAAAAAGAACACTTTGCTTTACCTTCAGCAAACATTAGTGTTTCTTCCCTTTATGTATGTCAGTATGCAGTATGTTGTTATGTATTTCTCTTTTGGATGACAGATCAAGTCTTCTGGGTCTGAAGTCAATGATCAGCTAATGCTCAGCCAGAAATGCTGAATGTTCAGAGGTCCAAAGTATCTTATATCATTGGGAGTGTTTCTGTACTTTTTTTTCTGAGATTCCTTATTATTCAAAAAACAATATCATTTTTTGTCAGATCAATTAAGCACAATATGTTTAAATGATTTAAATCAAGCTTATATCAACAAGTTATACATTTAGAGTACGGATTGGCAGGAGTGGTGGATGCTACAGTCTCAGTTAAACGTATATTCATGTTAATTAGTGTTCTATTATTTGTTTTGAGGAGGGGGGTGTTGGTAGGTGAAAGTTTTCTGGTGTGCTACTGTACCGCTGACCAAAGGTATTGATTTATATGTTCTCACTGAAATTCTATACTTTTGAAGAGGGCAGAGCACACTTTCCAGAATACGTCAACAAATTAAATATAACATCTATCCATCCAACCATTATCTTCTGCTTCATCCCGCACGGTGGGGGGCTGGAGCCAATCCCAGCGTCATCGGGCGAAGGCGGGGTACACCATGGACAGGTCACCAGTCCATTGCCCAACACACACTCAAGCACACACTCACATCTACAGGTAATTTAGAGTGAGTGATAAACCTAACATGTATGTGTTTGGACTGTGGGAGGAAACCGGAGTACCCGGAGGAAACCCACTCAAGTACAGAGAGAACATACACACTCCACACAGAACGTCCTAGACCAGAAATCCAATGAGTTGATAAAAAATCTGTTTAATAAAAATATAATAAAATCAAACAGATTCTATAAAGAAGCCAAAAATGAATTTATCAAATACAATACAATTAACTTGGACACAAAAGTCAAATACCTAGCTCAGGTCATCAAACCCACCATTAATCTACAATAAATAAACAAACAAATAATAATGAATAAATAAATAAATAAACTGTCAGGCTAGCTCAGTTCTCCGGAACCACCATCAAAATAAACAGTAAACTATCACAGTGATAAAAAAGCTGACGGTTAACTAATTCTAATTTAAACCTCCATTTCAGCTCAGAGTCACTATTAAAGTACTTACACAGTAACGTAGCAACCAAGTTAGATAACCGTTATCCAGCTAGCTAACGTTAACTTAACCCCTCAGACTCAACCAAATACCTATTTTTTCTACAAACTATCTGTCTTGGAACGTTTCAGCAGATTTCTTTATGTGTTAACATAAAATAAGTACAGTAAGTCAGCCAGTCAGCTGGTTACTTCGTTTTATTTCTTTAAGAAAGTTCGATGTGTTTTAACACACGCGTCAAAGACTCGGTGAGTTTAGAAAAAAAAAATCTCTTTACTAGCGATATTTAAGTGTAAAAATCACATAGTTGTATAAAATGTGTTGTTAATGCACTCAAAGACCTTAACATCCAGAAGTCGTGCGTTGGTGTTTGTTTGTGTTGTGTTGTTTTGGGGCACAAACCGCTGTCCCGTGTGTTCAATACTTCATATACACACACGCAGTAAAAACAAATAAACACGAACAGAGGAATCAGTTCTGATTTAGTTTATCGTGGAAAAGTTCACTGAGTCCGACTGTAGGGGTCAGTAAAGAGCTACAGGTCACAGGAAGATACAGAGGTCAGTACTACGTGTTTCTGACTCTGAAAGTTAAACAGTGAGTCATTAATTACACCAAAATCGTTATTTCATCAAGTGTTTATTGATCAAATGAACCGAATCTGATATATTTCTTAAATATTTGTTCTACAGTGTATTAGCATATAACAATATTACAATCATTATTGATATAACTCCCACATGCATGATAAAAAATATCCATAATTTAGATTTCAAACATTCACAGTGAGTTAATGTCACTGTGTATATAATAAGTCACTTGTATTTTATTTCAAGCAGCTTTAATTGATCCTGTTTCTATACTGAATATAATGAATATAATGATTCAGGTCTATCTGTAAAACTGCAGGAGGTAAAACGTGTGAGAAAAGAAGAGAAAAATGGAGAAAGAGACGAAAAAGAAAGACCATTTATAATTCACTACTGAGAGCAAAGTCACATTTTAATATCTATTTCACTATTAACAAGGATTTTAGCAACACTTAAACTCAATAGTTTATATTGTAATGTGTTATTTTCATTACTATGTATTTTACCCACTTCCACCACCAGAGATGTCTAACGGAAAGGAGTTAATTTAATTAAACTAAACAAACACAGTGGCAGTAATATCCAGTTAATATATAAACAATTTACTTTATTGACTGCAAGGCACCCAACTCCTGACTGCTCCCCGGGTGCTGTGGTAGGGCTGCCCATTGCTCTGAACCAGTGTGCTCACTGTCCCCTAGTGTGTGTATATGTGTGTGTGTGTGTGTGTGTGTGTGTGTGTGTGTGTGTGTGTGTGTGTGTGTGTTTTACTGCACACATGGGTTATATGTGGAAATCTTGAATTTCCCTCTGGGATCAATAAAGTATCTAATAAAAGATGGGCCATAAAATATAAATTCAAGTCAAGTTTATTTGCGTAACAATTTTTACAACAGTGTTGTCACAAGCAGCTGTTCAGAAGTTTGAAAACGTACAGTTACAACATGCATCCCCCAGTGAGCAAGCCAGAGGCAACGGTGGCAAGGAAACACTCTACATATACAATTATATACAATATACATAATAGTAAATGACAACAGAAACTAATAATGCAGAAAAAGGAATACAGAGTGAGTATATATATAACATTCTGGTGCAGGTTTTTGCTTTTTCCATGTAGTCTCTTATTTTTTGGAACTTTTTGTTTTGGAAATGTAACGGATGTTGTTTAGTTTCTGTAATTTTCACACAAAATCTTCCTTTTTTATGTGTGCAATGTTTCTAAGTTAAACTAAAAAGGAAATGTGTTAAATATTTATTTATTTATTTATTTATAATTATTATTTTTTGATATTTTATTTTGATATTTTATTGGGGCGGGGCTACTGTGTTATCTGTTGTGTCAGCTAGTCTCTCCTCAGTTGGCTGAGAGCGCTGCAGAAGGGCGGGTGGTGGAACTGACTTGAGATAAAAACTTTTAAAAAACATGTAATATGGTGTTAAAAGGTGTTAAAAATAGTAAAATATGGAGAGAAATGCCTTCTGGTCTCATAATCTGGGTGTTTTACAGAGGGATGCTGTGTATTTTTGGTGGGATTTTCAGAATTAGAATCAGAAATACTTTATTGATCCCAGGGGGGAAATTGCAGTTATTACAGTAGCAGCTGGTTGTGTAGAAGAATAAACACTCTAATAATAATTTACAACATAAAATAAATTTGTAGTATGTACACATATATAAGTCTTATAGTACAATAGAAGAATAAATGTAAAGTGACTGTGTCTATAGTAATAAGTACAGATATACTGTATACAGCAGTAAGATTTTAGAAGTGGGAAAGTTATTGCACATTGGAGTTGTTGTACACATAATTAAACTATTGTTCTATTGTTATTACTGTGAAAGGTGACGTATGTTAAGAGAGGAGTTATAAAGTCTGATAGACACTGGTAGGAATGACCTCCTGTGGCATTCTGTAGTGCATTTTGGTGCATAAACATTTTCGTGTATAAAAGTGAGAATTATTAGCAAAGCTATAGCTGCCGGTGCTATTTGCAATGCTAATTCCTTCCCGCCTCTCCTGTGATTTTGGGGTTACACAGTGGCGGATGCAGGCAGACACGAGCCTGGATGCTATTTCTTACGGGAAGTTTTCTGTTTTATACTTCCAGGAATGATTTATATTCGCTACATTTATTAAAAGGTTTTTACTTTTGGTTTGTTTTTATGTATTAAAGTATGTTTAATATAAATATCCTATAAAAAAGTTGGTACTAAAGAGGAAATTCATTAAAAAATATTAACTATAAGGTTAAGCTCATATGGTATTAATAAATATATATTACATATAACAAATTTGATGTCTTTTTAAAATAACTTATACATCAGGAGCTATATATATATATATATATATATATATATATATATATATATATATATATATATATATATATATATATATATATATAAAAGCAGAGCATGAAAAAGTAGTTCCTATACTAAACCTGCACCTACACTTGATCATTTACAGCGGCATTGTTTTTCATTGATTTCATTGATCTGCCCGACCCTTCTTGGGAGTTGGGGTTGGGGTATATATATATATATATATATATATATATATATATATATATAAAAGAATATCTTAGCTAAAGATTATTATCATCTTTGTTTATATATATATATATATAAGTATAACTAAGATGATAATAATCTTTAGCTAAGATATTCTTTTAGGCCAGTTTAATATCTGAAGTATATAATACAGAAATATATCTAGTTTCATTCCAATCGAATATTTGAAAACTTTCAAAGTATGTTACAAAGGGTAACCAAGTGTCAAAAAACTTTTGACTTTTTTATTTTCAGTTGGATATAAGCCATTACCTCTTTAATCAATGTATTATGTGTGGGTGGGGTTGATCCTTTCCAATTTAGAAGAATTAAACGTCTCGCCAATAAGGAGGAGAAGGCAATAACATACTTCTTGTCTTTAGTAAGAGATAAACTCTCAGGTTGTGTGCCAAAAAAGGCAAGATGTGGATCGATCTGAACTCTATAGCTATCACTGTAAGATTTAAAAATGCTCTTCCAAAATTCCAAAATGTTTAGGACACAATCAAAACACATGGGCTAGGGTGGCTGGTGTTGGCTTACATCTGTTACAAGCTGGGCTAATATTAGGAAATATTCTAGATAATTTATAATTATTGAGGTTAAGTCGTTGGACTATTTTAAATTGTATCACTCCATGTCTTGCACACAGCAAAGATGAGTGAATCTGATTGAGAATGCCTTTCCACTCCACATCTGAGAAATCCACAGCTAGATCTTGCTGCCATGAGACTCTAAGGGGTTCTTGCATTTGAGAATTTAATGAGATATATACAGGAGATAATTCCTCGGCTATTTGGATATAACCTAAGCAGCGAATCAACTGTTGATGTTGGAGGTAAACTAGGGAAGGCGCTGAATACTTTCTGTGTGAAGCTCCTTATCTGGAGATATCTAAAAAGGTTGGTTTTAGGAAGCTTAAATCTTTGGGAAAGTTCAGTAAAAGATAGTGATGTTTTATCTAAAAACAGATCCTTTAAGCATCTAATTCTGTTCTTATACCACAGGTGAAAAGCCGAGTCCAAACAGGATGACAAAAATGAGCAGTTGAGCATAACTGGACTCAATACTGAAACTGACTGTAATCCAAAATGTTTCCGGAATAGGGACCACATTTTTAAAATGTGAGAGATAACAGGATTGTGAGGAGAGAAAAAGGAGCCTGTAGAAATGGGGAGAGAAGAGCATATCAAAGAGCTTAGGGAAAACCGACTGCAAGAGTCTTTTACTTGCAGCCATATTGGTGTGGAAGGGGAGTCATGTGGCAACATCCAAAAAACTATTTCATGGATATTACAGGCCCAATAGTAAAATAAGAAATTTGGGAGAGCCATCCCACCCAGCTGCCTGGGTCTTTGTAAGAAAGCTTTCCTTATCCGGCATCTCTTATTCCCCCACAAAAAGGCAGTAACCAGTATGTCTAAATTGTTAAAGAAACTTTTTCTAATGAAAACAGGTATGTTAGAGAATAGATATAGAAAGCGAGGTAAGATTGTCTTTTTTGAATAGGTTAACACGCCCCGCTAAAGATAATGGCAGCATGGACCGTGTACTGAAGTCTTTTTTGATGCGTTCATAAAGAGGGATTAAATTAGCTTTAAATAACGCATTAAGAGAACAAGCAACTGATATACCTAAATATTTAAATCCCTCCTTTTATTCTAAAAGGAATGATGGTGGTAGGTAATACATTACTCAATGGCTTAACAGGGAAATATACACTTTTCTGCAAGCTTGTAGCCAAAAATGTTCCCAAAGGACTCCAAAATCAAGAGAATATGAGGGACTAAAGATAATGGATTGGAAACATAAAGAAGGAGGTTGTCTGCGTAAAGCGAGACCTTGTGTTCAACACCTGTCCGGAAAATACCCTTGAAGTCAGGGCACTGTCGCAGTGAAATTGCCAATGGCTCTACAGCCACAGTGAACAAGAGTGCAGAAAGAGGGCACCCTTGTCTCATACCTCGTTGTAGATGAATATACTTTGAGTAAATGTTGTTGGTACACACAGAGGCCACTGGGGACACGTATAACAATTTTATCCAAGAAATAAAATTAGAGAAAAAAACTAATCTTTCAAGAGTGAAAAACAGATAAGGCCATTCTACTCTATCAAAAGCCTTTTCGGCATCCAAAGAGACTATTATTTCTAGAGTATCGGTAATGGATTCTGTGTAAATTACATTAAATAAACGTCTTAGATTACTGGAAGGGTTGCGCCCACGAATCAAGCCGGTTTGATTGGTGGAAGTGATTGTGGGTAAAACTAATTCTGAGTCGCATTGCAAGGGCTTTAGCTAAAATTTTGAAATCCTCATTCAAAAGTGAAATGGGTCTATACGAATCACAGAGAGTGGGAACTTTATTTTCTTTTGCCAAAAGAGATACTGATGCGTGTGGTAGGGTAGGTGGCAGGCAACCATTGGAGAAAGATTAATTAAACACAGAAAGAAGTATTGGGGCCAATCGAAGAAAACCGTCTGGCCCCGGCGATTTACCGCTTTGCATCACTGTTATTATCGCAGAAGTAATTTCAGACAGGAGAAGAGGGTCTCCCAAATTAGAGTATGATTGATTGGTAACTAACGGTAAATCAATCTTACAGAAAAAGTCATACATTTCATTTGTGTTATTAAGATATTCTGAGGTATACAAAGAGGAAAGGAAACTATGAAAAGTGTCATTTATATCTTTGTGGTTATGTGAAATGTTACCTGCCATTGTACGTATTTGAGTTATCATTCTGGAACCAGTGGACTGGCTAGCTTGTAGGGCTAACAGCTTGCTTGCTTTATCTCCAAATTCATAAAATTTATGATGCATCCCCAGTAGCCTCCGCTCTTCCTGATAAGTTGATATTAGGTTATATTCAGTTTGAAGACAGACTCTTTCTTTAAACATGGTAGGGTTAGGAGAAATAGCATACTGTTCATCTAATTTAAGTATAGAATTTGATAATTCTTTTAATGTGGCCAATTCCTTTTTTTTAATTCCAAAAGCAAAATAAATTATTTGACCTCGTATGTATGCCTTAAGTGTCTCCCACAATACAGATCTCGATATTTCTGGGGTATCTAGGTATCCAAGGAAAAATCTATTTCATTGTTTAAAAATGCTATAAATTTGTCATCTGAAAGTAAAAGAGTTTTCAATTTCCAAGGAATAGAGGGTGGTGGCTCATCAGGGAAGCAGAGTCTAAAGGAACACAGAGCATGGTCAGAGATGACAATACTATGGTATGTGCTGGATAAAGTATAATGCATCAAGTTCTTATCTACTAAGAAATAATCTATGTGACTATAAGAGTGATGTGCTGGAGAAAAAAAATGAGAAGGCTCTTGCAGAAGGAAAAAATAATCTCCAAGGATCTAAAAGTAAACCTTTACTTACAAAAGTTTTGAATCACTAAAGCTGACTTTGAAGTTTGTATGATTTTAGCAGATAATCGATCCAACATCGGATGCAAAACACAGTTAAAGTCACCACTAATATCAGTGAATATCTATCTATTACTGAAATTGTTGCAAAAACTTTATTAAAGAAATTATAATCATCGAAATTTGGAGCATAAATATTTGGTTTGCCAAAAAGATAAACCACTACTATCACAAAGTGGCCGTTTGGGTCAGATATTATTTGGTTGCCCATAAAGGATATGTTTCTATGTATTAGGATAGCAGTACCTCTACCTCATACATTAAGACTTGAATGAAATACCCCCTCCCGCCAATCTCCATCTAATCCTTTTTTTTTGAACATTCTGTTTATTGGGAAAACAAGGATTTACAAACAGCTGTCCGATAGATACACAATTTTTTTGTTATTCCCATCAATTATCATCCCAACCCACCCACAAAACACTCCTACCCCCCAACTTATTCTACCCATTCTCACCCACCTGTCACTTACCGTTGCCATGCTTGACAAGTTATTTTTATTTAAAAAAATGTTAATAATAATAATAAATAAAAATAATCATAATAATAACAAAAAATTATAATAAAAAGAAACAAAAAAATAAAATAAAATAAATAAAAAAGAACATAAAAAATATCTTAATTAAGTTGTGATTACTGTGTTGTAGTGCCAGAATGTCTGACATCAGAGAAGAAGGTAAAGATGGGGGTCCATATGCAAATGTATTGACAAGTATCACCTTTAAGGGTATGTCTAATTTTTTCCAAGTAGAGGAATAGGGCAACGTCTTTAAGCCAACGTTCAAATGAGGGTGGAGTGGCACTATTCCACTGAATCAAAATAAGACGTCTGGCTAAGAGGGTACAAACAGCAAGAGCATCAGAACATGCAGCTGAGAAAGTACAGTCTTTGGGTGATAAACCAAATATACCCATCAAGGGACATGGTTCAATCTTAGATTGAAGTATAGAAGAAAAGCAGCTAAATATAGACAGCCAGAAGAATTCTAAAGCGGGGCATGACCAAAACATATGATATAGAGTTGCTGGGGCTTGGGAACATCGATCACACAGATTGTCAAGATTTGGATTAAGCTTAGCAAGTTTAACCTTTGTCCAATATACTCTATGAACCAACTTTAACTGAATAAGACTGTGTTTAGCACAAATTGAGGAAGTATGGATACGGTGAATGATCCTGTCCCAATCATTCTCATCAAAATGAATCTGTAGCTCCTGTTCCCACTGTTGTTTAATAATAGCACCTGGCGATGGGGCTAAGGAGAATATTAGTTTATACAATTTAGAAATAAGACCTTTGGAATTAATGTCCATTTTCAAAATATCATCAACAGGTGATTTCAAGGGAGTGCCAGGAAAACCTGTAAAAACATTTCTAACATAATTCCGAATTTGTAAGTACCTAAAAAAGTGAGATTTAGGAAGGTGAAATTTGGTACTGAGTTGTAAAAATGTACAAAAAGTACCATCGACATACAGATCTCGAATCCTCCACCTGCTCTGTGCCAACTAAGAAAAGCGGAATCCATCACTGAAGGCGGAAATAACGGGTTGGCTGTAACCGGCATGTTAAGAGATGGAGACTGCAGACCAAAATGCTGCCGAAATTGACGCCAAATACGAACTGAAGCACTTAAGATTGGGTTAGCAAAGGATCGATTAAAGCTCGATGCTAGTGGAGCACATAATATGGTCATCAAAGAGATCATCGAGCAGCATCAATCTCCACCGCTGTCCATGCCGGAACCCAGTCACTTAACCCATAATGGCCTTCGCACCAAAATAAAATATTGCAAATATTTGCTGCCCAGTAATAAAACAGGAAATTTGGAGATGCAAGGCCACCTAACTGCTTAGGATTTTGAATGAATAACTTGCGAATTTTGGCGGGCTTATTATTCCAAATAAAACTAGTTATGTGTTGGTCAAGGGTTTTAAAAAACGATTTGGGCAAAAACAAGGGAATCGATTGAAAGAGATCCAAAAATGTGGGAAGTATATTCATTTTAATCGAATTAACCCGACCAATTAAGGACAGAGGAAGGGAGGACCAGCGGGATAGAGCTTCCTTAACCCTAGACAGTAATGATAAAAAATTACATTTAAAGAGTTCTGAGTATTTACGGGTCAGGGTAACACCCAGGTATTTAAAGCTGTGTGAAATAATATTGAAGGACGAGGCAGTTTCAGGTAAATCATTAACTGGGATATTAATGGGGAATAATTCACATTTTGTAGTGTTTAATTTGTAACCTGAAAAAGAACTATAGGCTAAAATAGCATTAAAAGAAATGGCAAAGAAACCTCAGGTTCTGTAAGGAATAAGACCACATCATCCACATAAAGGGAGATTTTATGTTCAAATCCTCCGCGATTAATTTCTCGAATTCCAGGGTTTGTACGAATAGCAATTGCTAAAGGTTATATTGCGATAGTGAAGATCAGAGGTGAAAGAGGGTCGCCCTGACGTGTACCCCGGCCAAGAGGGAAAAAACTAGAACAAAGCCCATCGGTGCGCACTGAAGCTAAAGGGGATGTGTACAAAAGCTTAATCCAAAATATATATACAGGGCCAAAGCCAATTTTTTTCAATGCATAAAAAATGTAATTCCACTCCACACGGTCAAAAGCTTATTCAGCATCTAACAAGAGTAAAACTTCGGAGGGCGGAAGTGTAGTCAAAGAGTAGATAATATTCATGACAAAGATTGCCTTTGTCTAAGAAAACCTGTCTGATCTGTATGAATTATATCATTATGTTTCAAGCCGTTTGGCAAGCACTTTCGACAAAATTTCCACATCAACATTTAGAAGACTAATAGGGCGATATGCCCCACAATCAAGAGGGTCTTTACTTTTCTTTAAAATTAGTGAAATAATAGCTTGTCGCAAGGTAGTAGGAAGAACACCCCGTTCCAATGAATCATTAAACATTTCTAGTAAAGCAGGAGCAAGTTCACTCGAAAATTTCTTTAAAAATTCTGTCGACGTACTAATCACTGGAATTGGGAGGCCCTCAAAAAATGTCTCCATTTTTTGTAAGTCGGGAGTAAAATCTGATTCATATAATGAGGAATAAAAGTGTTTAAAACAGTTATTAATATCCAAAGGGTCTGAAGCGAGAGTACCCGACTGTGTACGGATCTGCAAAATAAAATTTTGAGCGGATTGCTGTTTGAGTTGTGAGGCCAAGATCTTACTAGGCTTATCGCCATGTTCATAAAAACATTGCCGTGAACGTAAAAGCATCTGTTCTGCTTTATAAGTAGAGAGTAAATTAAACTCTGATTGCAGAACTCAAGGATATCTGGATCAGAAGAGTGGGCACAAAGAGTATCCAATTGCTTAATCTCAGTAGTTAGCTTTAGTAGTTTTTCTTTACGCTGTCTACTTTGAAAAGATGTATATGAAATGACACAGCCTCGAATCACAGCCTTCAAGGTTTCCCAGACAGTAGACGGAGAGACTTCTGGAGTGTTATTAATGCTAAGAAATACCTGAATATTAGTAGCAAGATGCTGAGTAAAAACACTATCGGAAAGCAGGAGGGAATTGAAACGCCACGACTTTGGAGTAAAAGGCTTGTCTGGAAAATGAAGTGCCATAGAAATGGTGGCATGATCAGATATTACAATACTGCCATATGAACAGGATTTTACTCTAGATAATAATGATTTATCAATAAAAAAAATAATCAATGCGGGAATAAGACAAATGAACCGATGAAAAAAAGAGTATTGTCAACTGTTAGGGTAAAGAAAACGCCAGATGTCCAAATGACCGTGTGAAACAAGAAAAGAGTCTAATGCTTGTCTAAAAGAATTATGAGAAACTCGTCTGTTAGAGGATCTATCCAAATCAGGATCCATGACACAATTAAAAGAAGCGAAGAAGAAGCGAAATTATTTTGTCCATGAATCTAGAATCATCCCAGTTAGGAGCGTAGACATTAACTAAAACAACAGGAGTCTTGTAAAGGTGGCCTGTGACAATAAGGTATCTTCCTGCAACATCAGATTGAACTGAATCAGGTGTAAATCTAATAGTTTTGTCTATTAAAACTGCTACTCCTCGTGACCTGTTTGAAAATTTTTAATAAAATACTTGCCCCACCCATTTCCTGTGAATCTTTTTATGTTCTGATGGACGCAAATGCGTCTCTTGCAAAAAGGCAATATTGGTATGTAAGCCCTCAAGATGTGAAAGAACCTTGTTCCTTTTAATAGGTGAATTTAACCCCCTAACATTCCAACTAACAAAATGAATTATATCACCAGCAATACCTGTCATAATATATAAAAGGTGGAAAAATATCTAGCATCAGTAAAGGAATTAGAAAGCATCAAAACTATCAAAGTAAGGAAAAATAAAACAAAAGAAATACTACATATTGAAAAAAATGAGCAAGGCAACACTTCCAAGTGACTTGTAACACCTCAACCAAAGAAACATCACTCTCCTTAAATACAGAGAGGGAACACCGTGACAAATTGTTACAAAGAGAATGCACAAACGTGCTTAAAAAATAAACCTGCGTGTGTCCTGTATTCTATAAAATGCTCAAAATGATTAATATATACAGGTACACAACAATATAAAGCATAAAAGAAAAACATACTCGGACCAACAACACAAAATTCAGAGCAGAAATAGTATATAACTAATATTATGAACTTATTTAGCATATGACAGATAAACGTAATGACCAGAAATAGTCAAAAAACTTATAAGCAATAATAAAAAAATAATTGAAGGCCCCAGAGCCTGGATTTTATGAAAGACAACAAACAAACAGTGAAAGAAAAAAAAAGATCTCCCTAGATCTGTATCTTGGGCAATAACAGCCCATTTTGGGGGTGAATTATTAGAATAGACTCCTCAAAGCAGCTAAAGTTTAAAGTTGTTTTACACAAGAGTCCACCCGAAACCAAAACTTGGACTACAGAAATACTGTAGCAACATTTAACTAAAAAAAGGATGAAAACCTTGTACCACTAAGCAATACTGTAATCAAACTTACAGAGTTAAGTAGAGGGATTAGCTGGTGGTTTCAGCGCGGGGCGAACCGAAGCGTCGAAAAACGACGAGGCCTCAGCTGCAGAGTCGAATTTGTGCGTGAAGCCATCAAAGGAGAAGATCAGCCGGGCTGGATACTGCATGCGGAATTTAATACCTGACTGATGCAGGTTGAGTTTAACAGACTTAAACTCGTTCCGACGATTCCGCAGCTCCGCCGAAAGATCCGGGAAAACGTTCTCCACCTAATCCTAATTACTTCAGAGTTAAGAATATGGGTTTCTTGCAAAAACACTATATTGGTTTCTAATAGACGAAGATGTGCAAATATCCTGTTTCTTTTAATAGATGTGTTCATGCCTTTTACATTCCAAGTGATAAAATTGACACTTGTGGTTAACCCTGGCCATTTTATCTCAGTGTCCAAAAATAGTGGGAGTATGTGTCCATAGATGACCCAAAAGGGAGCAAATTGTAGTAAAAATAAATAAGTATTGAAGAAACACTGGGAAATAAATATAGAAATGTAAGTAAAGCATAGTAAAATAAACATATACAAACAAACTTAGAGTGATGAATAGATAAAATACTAAATCAAACGGTACACTTTTGGCCACTTTTGGCTCACATGCGGTTTGCCGGTGCCAGAAGTGAGCTGATCATGCCACACTGTTGCCAGAAGTGGCCCACATCTGCACGCTATCTGGGTCTACTCATGATGAGACCCTCCATGTCATGAAGTTCTCCGCAATGGCTGAAGAGGTACAACAGTGGCATAAGTGGCTTACATCTGTTTCATGGTCCTGCAGTAGACCTGTCCTGTATATTTTGGTGGCTTCCTGCTTGTGCACACATGTTTAACAGGTCAGGTAACTAAAGCTGGGTGAGTTGGATTTGTTATAGAGTAGATACTTGAATTTACAGTGAAGTGTACCCACAGTACAGCTTTGGGAAATGCCAGCCAAGGGCCTGACAGGTCTAAGGCTTGGTGAACAGGCTGTAAAGCTAAGACCATGTTAAAGGAGAATTCCACTGAGTGGTCACAATTACTGCATGTTTCAAACTTTCAGATGTAAATAAAATGATTAAGTCTTAGTATTGTTTGTTAGGTGCTTCAGGTTGTCCCACCCTGTTCTCTTGAGTTTCTTGCACCACGATTGATTGGTCGAGATGGTAAACCTTTGCTAAGCAATGGTGTGATTAACAGCCAGACAGTGGACGTCAACATATCAGAGGACGAGTTGTTAGACGGTGATGAGGAGGCCAACATGCCCATATCACCCCAGGAGGGATTATTACTCTAACCCTCACCATTTACAGAGCTAAATCAGAATGAATAAATGTGACTGCATTACATAAATATATAATGGAATTTTGACACATACTCATGTAGACTGCTAATTTATGCTGTAAAAATAGTGTTTAAGTAACCAAAGTAAATCAAATATGCTTCTGTTTATATTGGTTCAGTGAGCTGACACTGACTGTAACCTATTTATTTTTTTATTTTATTGTTTTAAGCTGTAAAGTTGTTTACAAAATAGTAGTTGTTTTAATAAGGTAAACTGTCTGTGTGTAGGAGATGTTCAGTTTGGTGTAAAGTCTGCGAGCCAAGCTGTTGGAACAGCGCAAGAAAAATCTACTGCTGGAGATTCAGATATACAAAGAGATGGGTGATGCATTGATGCAGCTGTAAGGGCTGGTGCTAGGTCGAGGCACCCTAATCAGGCCTGATTCCACACAGCTGTGCCAGGGCTGTATAAGCCCAGTGATCCAGTCACTCAGTGCTGGGTCTTTGCCAAAGTTTTGAGCTAAGCTCCTGGCCGGTAACGTTGGGTATTGAGGTCTGAGAGCCTTTGTGCTACACCTCGTTTCTATCTTCGAGGGGGCAAGTGTGGTGACACTGCCCCTCCCTTTCGAGTTTTCTCACTTTGTTCTTTCTGTCCAGTCACCAAGCACTCCTGTTACCTAGTTTTATTTCGGGAAGTTTATTTGTTTAGTTTTCCCCAGTTTATTGGGGCGGCCACTCTTCCCGTGGCGTCCTTTGTTGTGTTTTTCCCGCCGTTTCCTCACGCTCGGCGTGGGGTTTTGTTTCTGTACGTTTCAGTGACAATTCCTCTTTTTAAACGATATACACGGCAAAACTATTAGGTCAGCGCGGTGGTTTAGCGGTAGTGCGTACGCACCCCGGTTCAAGCATTTGTTTATTTGTTTTAATCATTGTAAGCTCTTATTTGTGAATCGCCCGCATCCCCCCCTCCCCTGCGGCGCGTTGGTCTAGTGGCCGGTGTCTCGTTTTCAGTCCCTAAACTGCAGCTCCAGTCAGAATGATTGTAAATACTGCAAATACCTTTTTCAGCTTGTTTATTTTCATTTTTTCTTTTTGTCGTATCACACAATGAATCACCTTTTGCACCTCATTTCATTTCATCTCAGCTTCACGTGCCACCTGATCCTCTCGGTCCCCGTCTACTTCACCTCACCTTAAATCCTCCTCTGGAGATGTACCACCTGATGAAGTTTTTCCCAAATAATGTGAAAGAGTTTTCACGCTAGGATGAGGGGGAAAAGTTAGAACGTGACTAAAGCTGAAAAAGGACAACAACACCGAATTCCATTGTATGACACCAGTTCTTGCGTCGATGCTCACGGGCGTCCGGTGACCCGAAACAACTGAGAAAGGTTTTTTCTGTTTTGTGGAGATTATGCAGATTCTTAGGTCCCCACCAATGTCAGGAGCCCTTGACTAAACTCTGAACTGATTGACTTTATGGACTACCTATTAGAACTTACTATTTTATAAAGTGTTTTGACGATAGGCGGCTGGTTTAACCGCAGTTTAAAGTTGATGGGGGAACAGGCAAGTGGGCAACAGGAATCAGTGAATGCATGCTCATAAACAAGACCACCCCAATCTAATACTCGAGCACAGAAAGCAGTCGAAGGTGATTCACATGGTGCACGAGGACTACTATCGAACTGAGAATGAAAAACGGCGGTTTGAACGGATATGATGATAAACACGCACGCAGGACTTCTTTCTGTGCTCTGACAACGACTCGATGTGCATATTACTTTTACGAGTGCTATCATAGCGCTTGTGTTTTTCAGATTTCATTTGAGAATCCAGCGCTTTACAACCCATCCTACAAAGTTTGAATGTTTTTTGTTCACATCGTGCCTCACACGAATCACTGGAAGGTTTCAGCCAGCCACAATAGTTTTCATCCTCCAGCCACTTGTCACTGAATCTACATTTACCATGTCTGGATCTGCATCACTTGCTCGGAACCTTGTGATGTTTTTCCCGCCGCAGCCCTCAAATCAGAAAAGTAGCTAGCTACGTAGCTAAAGCATTCCTCTGCTCTTTCTGCCTGGTAGGTGGCGTACTACCATCATCTACCAAGTATCTGCTTACTGTTGGTTGTTGCGGAAATGGTAATTATTGTGGGATATAAAAATTGTCAGTAAAATAAAACAGAAAAACTGAGCAACACACAATTATTCACTCTGCCTCAGGTATAATGTAATGCCTCCCCTCCTAAAATTCCAGACATTTTTAGACCTTAAATATGTAAAACTAAATTTAAGACTTTTTAAGGACCCGCAGGTACCCTGTACTGAACATTATGGTGTAAAGTAATAGAGTGATTTGTTGAACTGTACTGTGTATCTTACTCTTCTAGAAAGGGGTATGGAGTGGCAGGGTGAACAGCGTAAGCTCTCTGTACTCTTTCCCCGCTGCCATGGAGTTCTTCTGGTGGGCTCCTCCTAAATTTCTGTGACTTGTTCTGAAGGGTTCAGATTTACTGCTGTATTGGAAATTACTGCACACGGTTGACCAGCGAACATAAAGCTTCGGCTAAGAAATTGAATTGAATTACTACTAAAATCTACTGTTCAGCTAAACGATGTTATTAGTTCTGTTTATAGCTAACAGTATGTCATGGTGTAAGAAACGACATAAACCAGTCTGGTTTGAGGTCACGTTCTGATGGTTTAGTTCTACAGTTGGCAGAAGCTGCCTCGGCTGGTTTCGTGTTACATTTTTAACCAAATTGTCTCTTTGATGCTATAAGAAATGGTGCTTGGACATTTATTCTTAGACTTACCTTGGGGTTCTTGCTCTTTCTCTGGTTGTCCAGCTGCCTATAAAATAAGGATGCAGATGTTGGTGTAACCCAGGTTGTAAAACCCAGAGTAACAATGTTTTAAACAGTTACCTGTAACAACTGTTACACCTGTACATTTGACTTGACAGATTTATAATTTATCAGTGTTACAGATTTTGGGCAAATGTAGCATTAGCTGGCTCACCCAATACGACTCATTGGAGTTGTAGCTGTGTGACCATTACGCTACCCCAACCACAAAGTTATATTTAGGAAACCCCCGCATTTAGTACATTTAAGCTCGAAACTTGTTGCCGTCATAATTGTTTTACATTTTCTGGCCTAAAAAGGTTTAACAGCCTCAGACATGGCGCACAGTATTACATATATACACACACACACAAGTTTCATAGATTATGGCACACAGAGGTACCCGTCACTTTGGTTGTTGCGTAAGGCTGCAATGCACTTGCCCAGGACCGGCAGAGAGTTGTTGATGTTTCCCGCCTCCTTCAGACGATCTCCAAAAGTTTTGGCCTTATTGCATCGCTCTGATTCAGCCAGGTCACACAGAGACAGCCTACAGAAACCACTACAAAGCCACTCACGCAGCCACGTAGGCTTTTTAGAAGAACACTTACTCTGATATTGCCTGTACATCACCTCCATCAAGGCGCAGCAGCTTCATGATAAAGATGCTGTGGCTGTATGACACACAAGAGGAAGGTGTAATGAGAACGCAGAACAGCACCACTAAAAACCAGCATAATGCAGCCACAGCGTTTACAGACAACTGCAGCAAAGGCTTCCAAACAGGGTACATAGAAGGGTGAACTTCATAGATCAGTGTTGAAAAACACAAAGACATGCAGTTTTGTCCTCAAGGCGCACGCTCTGCTTTTTTTCATGCACATTTAGGTATTCTGTAGACGAGGGGAAACACTTGAACAAGTGAAAATTTTGGGTATGAATACAGGGGCAAGACATGTTTCCCTAAACATATCCCTTTATACACTGCACACATTAAAATTACTTTATAAATGATAAATGATATAAATTGCTTGAATACAAAAATGCAGTAGACTAGACATATGATTAAATATGACTGAATTTGATTAAAGTATAACATGGTACAGAGCAACCTTTTTAACTAAGTTGAAAACCTTCTGGTTTCAAATGAGTGTTGAAAAGAAAAGCAACATCACCTCCTACTGGATGACTGGTTCATTTTTGTGGCAGCAGCACTGGTTCTTATTGCCTATACGCAGTAGCTTACTTGCCTCCTCAGGCGTCTGTATGTTAACCCCCCTCAGATCTACAACACAGAAGACAAACACTCCATACATTGTGCATGTTTAGGAACTTTACTGTACAACACAATAGACATTTCATTCTGGTCTCAAGCTAAAACGGAAGCCTAAATAAATAAATAAATAAATGAAGCCTACAACCCAAAACCCTCAGTTGTATAAATGCTTCAGTTGAGTAACTCATGGGTGTTTAAGGTATGTGAAATTTCCAAACCTTACAAAACACACATGCTTAACTTGGACTAACCTTAGTTTTGATAAACTAGGAAGTTACCAAAAAGACATTACCAAAGATGCACTGCAATATGACTATGATTTTGGATTTTCTTCACATGTTCTTTGCTGCAGCAGCTGGTGATTCATTTTCATAGTGACAAAGCTACAAATGTAGGCAGTTATCAAATTCTCCATTCTGATAAGACACGATTTCTGATTTATACCATAACAGCAATAAACCACCCCAACCATCCAGCCCTAATTCATCTTACCCATATTGTCACTGCATATGAAGGGCATGCAGGGAGTAGAAAGGCAGATATTTGAGGGATCTCAAAACCTTCAGCAACTAACATCAAATGACTGAAGCTACCTTTGACGTAGGCGTTTCTAGCACTGTCCTCACACACGTGCAGTGTTGGACGCCTGTTTGTCTTGTTGGTGAGAGTTGGCTGGAGCAGGTCGTACACATGCTCATTATAGATCTCATAATAAGTGACCCACAAAGAGTGAGGAGAGCGCACATCTCCCACGGCTACTTCTGCGCTGTCGACTAAAACAGAAAAAAAAGAAATGAGACAGCAAAAATGATCTTCAAACAGAAAACACTGACCTCTGTTGTAAAAGTACTGTAAAGACTGATGTAGTGGTACACAGCAATCATATCGTACACAGCAGCTCCTTTCGTTAAGATGTTAAATATATTTAAAGTTAACATCCTTCCTATCTCTAACGTATCTCTATCTCTTCTTTAATGAAAGTAACAATATATGTTTTACCTATCTGGTCATAAGAAACCCCAGAGGAAGAAAGGCTGTTGATCGAGGAAGATGGGGCGCTCCTACTTTCACTGTTTCTGATAGACTCTAACTCCTGTAGACAAAGCCAGTCATTTTATAACCCACCTGAATATTAATGTAGTGTAGTGAAGTTGGATTTTGTGATCTGTGTGTAGTGAAGTTGTATTTTGTGATCAGTGTGTGTATGTGTGGTGTCTGTGCGTAGTGAAGGTGTGTTTTGAGATCAGTGTGTGTGTGTGGTGTCTGTGCGTAGTGAAGGTGTGTTTTGTGATCAGTGTGTGTGTGGTGTCTGTGCGTAGTGAAGTTGTGTTTTGTGATCAGTGTGGGTGTTGTGTCTGTGCGTAGTGAAGTTGTGTTTTGTGATCATTGTGTGTGTGGTGTCTGTGCGTAGTGAAGTTGTGTTTTGTGATATGTGTGTGTGTGGTATCTGTGCCTAGTTAAGGTGGGATTTATGATCAGTGTGTGTGTGGTGTCTTTGTGTAGTGAAGGTGTTAGGTTGTAATGTGTTATGGAAACAGTTGAGAATGGAAAGACTTCTCCGTTTAATTCAAAGATAATGAGCAGCTATTTGTGATGCTGTTTCTCTCATTTTCTATTGGTATTCAAGATGTTATCACGACTACCCTTACATATAGGGCTCCCATTATTTCACTCTGACAGTGACACATCAATGTCATCTTCATCATTTTAAAGTAAAGTGGTGATGCAGATATGAAGAATATATTGAAATGTTGACTGTGGATTGTCACGTCCCTCATATTTGCAGTGGTGAGGGATAAAAAGTGTCACCAATAAACATTAAGTGTACATTACTTTTATTAGTCTCACAAAACAGACCAACGATTCTATCAACATGATAGATAAAACACCTGCAACGGTTACCAAGAATAGTTTTCACAGAAACAATAGATAAATAATAAAGGGTAACATTACAATATGTAAAGAAACATTCTCCACACAAGGTGAAGCGTGGCAATCATATGTGCGTTGGAGTTCGGTTATGGGGTAGTCCATCTTCTGTGGAACAGTCAAAACAGCTGCTGTCTACATTTATACATATGCAGTAGAGCAATTATGTTCCTTTATATAATAAGAGAACACCAGCATGGCTATAGAGCCCAAACATTCTCTTGTTGTAAAAGTCTCTTATAGGGGGGGGTCTCCAAAAGGCCAGAAGCATCACCAGGGTCTCCAGAGTGGTGAGCTGGTCCCTGTGCGTTTGGCAACGCTGAAGTCGGACTTGTGACTGGAAGAGACGCTCTTCACCCTCGCTTTGGGCTTCTGTGCTCGAACAAAATGCTTCGTTTCTGCCGGTTTGTCCGCTGTTAGCTGGTTATGAGCCGAGAGGAAGCGAGCAGTCTCCTCTAAACACCGGGCGAAGCCGTCGTTGTAGCTCTGTCCTGGGGTCTTGCTTTTCAGGTACGTGACGGCCATCTCCAGGACATCAGCCTTTTCGAGCTTGGAGCTCGGCTGCCTGGCTTTCAGCTCGTCTTTCAGAAGCATCTTGAGCTGCTCGATGCTGCTGTTGATGCGGTCTCTGCGCAGTTTCTCTACCGCTGGTTTCTTTAACTGAGGGGAAAAAACAGAACACACTTCAGTCAGACGACGCCAGCAAAAGCAACGAAACTGAAAGTTAAAGAAATCTGAAACGGGAACGTTTTTAAATCTAGAAATACTCACTTTGACTTTCTCATTTCTGTGTTGAAGCTGACTGGGCGCCATTTCTCCGACCGCTGACATTGCTTGTTCTTGTTGTTGTTGTTGGGCTTCACGCGCTCAACGTCTCCCTTTTAAACGCCCCGTTTTCGCGGGACCCAGGCTGCGCGCTTGCCTCCCTCACACGCGTCAGCCAATCAGAGGCGCAGCGGCGACAATAGAGAGCGTCAATTGGCCAGCGCTTTGACACTGGCTTCGTTCCAATTTGCATGCCTGAGTCTAACTAGTAGCCTTAGGCTGCACGATTCTAGGCACTAGCTAAGCGTTCTAGTTAGGGCGCGAGTGCACATATTGGAGCGCGACCGCTGTTTAGGACAAATGAAGGCGAACCCGCCAAATAATTGACTGCATAATGACCCGCGACATCATTTAAAAGTCCTTTTGTGTTTCCTTTGGAACCTGGCTGTCCTCTGAAATCGGCGGGAAAGTAGTTGTAGTGACCACTAACTGAACACCAAAATGTAATAAAAATAAATATTATAGGAAAAGTGAACACCAGTAACATCTAATAGGATACACAGTAAGACTAACAGGATTTCTGTATATGTATAGGTATACTGCACTTGCATGAGAATATATAATATACAATGCAATCAATGCAATATGACTCAATACAATCAAATCCGCACAGCAATATCCTAACATATAGTGTAAAGTCTGGAAGAGTAGAGGCTGTTACTGCAGAGCTTAGGACTCCTTCCTTGGTCTTAGAATAACTATTGGACACAATGGTGTCTACAAACTTTTTGACAAGCAGTGCAGCTACTTTCCCAGAGTGGAGACAGCTGGACTATTAAGGATAGCAGTCACTATTACATCTTTGGACATTAGTCCCTCATTACAATGTAGTGTACTTGCATCAAGTACAGACGTGTCTTCAAAACACACCGTAGATCCAATCAGTCAGCTGATGCCTGCTTATTCATGTGTACAATTCACTGGAGATATTTTCATAGCTACATTCAAACACACCTTCCTTAGCTCAGTTGGCTGGCCAATAACAGTTAGACAGCTTTTCAATTAATGGATGCCAGTTGAAATAAGACAGACAGTGATCAACCACCTTCTGTTTATTGCTTTCCATCTCATTCACTTCACCGCTAAAGTCAGTTCAAAGTGGCAGCAGCAGAGGACACACTTTCTCAGCACCTTAGTTTCATTGTTCAGACACACTTCTTCTCACTCCATATAATAGAGAGCCTGTGTGGCTCTGTTGTAACAGCACAAGACACGGGAGCGATCCTAAGCCTCGTCTCATTCGCCATGGCCATTATAACAGCTTACGACCCGTCATTAACTTTAGATACTTTCCCATCACATAGCACTGAATTGATCTGGTTGTTTGTGTTTTGGTTCCTTTCAGTATTTGAATACAGCAGCACAGGTTTGGATGTTTTTAAGTGAAAATAGTGGAAGTAAGCAGTTTTCTGCATATGCTAGAACAGAGTATGTGCCAAAACCTGAGCATAGATCATATTTTATGCTTTGATGTTTTTGAATGTTCCATTCAGAACAGTGATTGTGCTTTGGAATTTGCATTATTATCACTCTGAAAGTCAACATTGCATGTTATTTGAGCAAACTGTTGCATGTAAACGAAATTGAGACTCATATATGTCATTTATACATATGTTGGGCCATCGTGTCTTTCAGTTTACTGACACTTCACTGGGTTCATATAGTTGTATGTGTTGGTACATGTATCAAGCATCACGTTTTCAGAGTATTATAATGAATATAATCGTTATTTCACACCATGTGAGATGTTTGAAAAGCCCCCACCCCTACCACAACTCCAATAGCATGCAGTTTTTTATCTAGCCTGGCTCGTTTCAGTTGTTTCCTTTCACCAGTACAAAGCAGACGGTCATATAAGTTCTCAGCCACCTCTTGAGTGTCCCACATCAAAGTAGCCACAGTACAGGCCCATAACACACCTCACACACCTCACTCTGCCATGCTTTTGAGGCACACTTTAGCACACTGTAAAACCAGACAGCATTGCTCTATGTGCTGGCCTGGGAAAGCACACATTGGGAGAATCCCTCACACACGTTTAGGACTCAAAGCCTGTGAATAGATCAGCTGTTCAGGAGAAAAAATACACCCATCTCAATATAGCCTGAACACAAAAAAGGTCATAAATGGCAGCTTTACACAGTATTTGTCCTGGATAACTCTAAACTGTTCCCATTCATAAAGAGAGACTGTGATTAGTGCAACACTTTTGTAATGTGTTATGGAAACAGTTGAGAATGGAAAGACTTCTCCTTTTAATTCAAAGATAATGAGCAGCTATTTGTGATGCTGTCTCTCTCATTTTCTATTGGTATTTAAGATGTTATCACGACTACCCTTACATATAGGGCTCCCATTATTTCACTCTGACAGTGACACATCAATGTCATCTTCATCATTTTAAAGTAAAATGGTGATGCAGATATGAAGAATATATTGAAATGTTGACTGTGGATTGTCACGTCCCTCATATTTGCAGTGGTGAGGCATAAAAAGTGTCACCAATAAACATTAAGTGTACATTACTTTTATTAGTCTCAAAAAACAGACCAACGATTCTATCAACATGATAGATAAAACACCTGCAACGGTTACCAAGAATAGTTTTCACAGAAACAATAGATAAATAATAAAGGGTAACATTACAATATGTAAAGAAACATTCTCCACACAAGGTGAAGCGTGGCAATCATATGTGCGTTGGAGTTCGGTTATGGGGTAGTCCATCTTCTGTGGAACAGTCAAAACAGCTGCTGTCTACATTTATACATATGCAGTAGAGCAATTATGTTCCTTTATATAATAAGAGAACACCAGCATGGCTATAGAGCCCAAACATTCTCTTGTTGTAAAAGTCTCTTATAGGGGGGGGTCTCCAAAAGGCCAGAAGCATCACCAGGGTCTCCAGAGTGGTGAGCTGGTCCCTGTGCGTTTGGCAACGCTGAAGTCGGACTTGTGACTGGAAGAGACGCTCTTCACCCTCGCTTTGGGCTTCTGTGCTCGAACAAAATGCTTCGTTTCTGCCGGTTTGTCCGCTGTTAGCTGGTTATGAGCCGAGAGGAAGCGAGCAGTCTCCTCTAAACACCGGGCGAAGCCGTCGTTGTAGCTCTGTCCTGGGGTCTTGCTTTTCAGGTACGTGACGGCCATCTCCAGGACATCAGCCTTTTCGAGCTTGGAGCTCGGCTGCCTGGCTTTCAGCTCGTCTTTCAGAAGCATCTTGAGCTGCTCGATGCTGCTGTTGATGCGGTCTCTGCGCAGTTTCTCTACCGCTGGTTTCTTTAACTGAGGGGAAAAAACAGAACACACTTCAGTCAGACGACGCCAACAAAAGCAACGAAACTGAAAGTTAAAGAAATCTGAAACGGGAACGTTTTTAAATCTAGAAATACTCACTTTGACTTTCTCATTTCTGTGTTGAAGCTGACTGGACGCCATTTCTCCGACCGCTGACATTGCTTGTTCTTGTTGTTGTTGTTGGGCTTCACGCGCTCAACGTCTCCCTTTTAAACGCCCCGTTTTCGCGGGACCCAGGCTGCGCGCTTGCCTCCCTCACACGCGTCAGCCAATCAGAGGCGCAGCGGCGACAATAGAGAGCGTCAATTGGCCAGCGCTTTGACACTGGCTTCGTTCCAATTTGCATGCCTGAGTCTAACTAGTAGCCTTAGGCTGCACGATTCCAGGCACCAGCTAAGCGTTCTAGTTAGGGCGCGAGTGCACATATTGGAGCGCGACCGCTGTTTAGGACAAATGAAGGCGAACCCGCCAAATAATTGACTGCATAATGACCCGCGACATCATTTTAAAGTCCTTTTGTGTTTACTTTGGAACCTGGCTGTCCTCTGAAATCGGCGGGAAAGTAGTTGTAGTGACCACTAACTGAAAACCAAAATGTAACAAAAATAAATATTATAGGAAAAGTGAACACCAGTAACATCTAATAGGATACACAGTAAGACTAACAGGATTTCTGTATATGTATAGGTATACTGCACTTGCATGAGAATATATAATATACAATGCAATCAATGCAATATGACTCAATACAATCAAATCCGCACAGCAATATCCTAACATATAGTGTAAAGTCTGGAAGAGTAGAGGCTGTTACTGCAGAGCTTAGGACTCCTTCCTTGGTCTTAGAATAACTATTGGACACAATGGTGTCTACAAACTTTTGGGCAAGCAGTGCAGCTAATTTCCCAGAGTGGAGACAGCTGGACTATTAAGGATAGCAGTCACTATTACATCTTTGGACATTAGTCCTCATTACAATGTAGTGTACTTGCATCAAGTACAGATCTGTCTTCAAAACACACCGTAGATCCAATCAGTCAGCTGATGCCTGCTTATTCATGTGTACAATTCACTGGAGATATTTTCATAGCTACATTCAAACACACCTTCCTTAGCTCAGTTGGTGGGCCAATAACAGTTAGACAGCTTTTCAATTAATGGATGCCAGTTAAAATAAGACCGACAGTGATCAACCACCTTCTGTTTATTGCTTTCCATCTCATTCACTTCACCGCTAAAGTCAGTTCAAAGTGGCAGCAGCAGAGGACACACTTTCTCAGCACCTTAGTTTCATTGTTCAGACACACTTCTTCTCACTCCATATAATAGAGAGCCTGTGTGGCTCTGTTGTAACAGCCCGAGACACGGGAGCGATCCTAAGCCTCGTCTCATTCGCCATGGCCATTATAACAGCTTACGACCCGTCATTAACTTTAGATACTTTCCCATCACATAGCACTGAATTGATCTGGTTGTTTGTGTTTTGGTTCCTTTCAGTATTTGAATACAGCAGCACAGGTTTGGATGTTTTTAAGTGAAAATAGTGGAAGTAAGCAGTTTTCTGCATATGCTAGAACAGAGTATGTGCCAAAACCTGAGCATAGATCATATTTTATGCTTTGATGTTTTTGAATGTCCCATTCAGAACAGTGATTGTGCTTTGGAATTTGCATTATTATCACTCTGAAAGTCAACATTGCATGTTATTTGACCAAACTTTTGCATGTAAACGAAATTGAGACTCATATATCTCATTTATACATATGTTGGGCCATCGTGTCTTTCAGTTTACTGACACTTTACTGGGTTCATATAGTTGTATGTGTTGGTACATGTATCAAGCATCACGTTTTCAGAGTATTATAATGAATATAATCGTTATTTCACACCATGTGAGACATTTGAAAAGCCCCCACCCCTACCACAACTCCAATAGCATGCAGTTTTTTATCTTGCCTGGCTCGTTTCAGTTGTTTCCTTTCACCAGTACAAAGCAGACGGTCATATAAGTTCTCAGCCACCTCTTGAGTGTCCCACATCAAAGTAGCCACAGTACAGGCCCATAACACACCTCACACACCTCACTCTCCCATGCTTTTGAGGCACACTTTAGCACACTGTAAAACCAGACAGCATTGCTCTATGTGCTGGCCTGGGAAAGCACACATTGGGAGAATCCCTCACACACGTTTAGGACTCAAAGCCTGTGAATAGATCAGCTGTTCAGGAGAAAAAATACACCCATCTCAATATAGCCTGAACACACAAAAGGTCATAAATGGCAGCTTTACACAGTATTTGTCCTGGATAACTCTAAACTGTTCCCATTCATAAAGAGAGACTGTGATTAGTGCAACACTTTTGTAATGTGTTATGGAAACAGTTGAGAATGGAAAGACTTCTCCTTTTAATTCAAAGATAATGAGCAGCTATTTGTGATGCTGTTTTTCTCATTTTCTATTGGTATTCAAGATGTTATCACGACTACCCTTACATATTGGGCTCCCATTATTTCACTCTGACAGTGACACATCAATGTCATCTTCATCATTTTAAAGTAAAGTGGTGATGCAGATATGAAGAATATATTGAAATGTTGACTGTGGATTGTCACGTCCCTCATATTTGCAGTGGTGAGGCATAAAAAGTGTCACCAATAAACATTAAGTGTACATTACTTTTATTAGTCTCACAAAACAGACCAACGATTCTATCAACATGATAGATAAAACACCTGCAACGGTTACCAAGAATAGTTTTCACAGAAACAATAGATAAATAATAAAGGGTAACATTACAATATGTAAAGAAACATTCTCCACACAAGGTGAAGCGTGGCAATCATATGTGCGTTGAAGTTCGGTTATGGGGTAGTCCATCTTCTGTGGAACAGTCAAAACAGCTGCTGTCTACATTTATACACATGCAGTAGAGCAATTATGTTCCTTTATATAATAAGAGAACACCAGCATGGCTATAGAGCCCAAACATTCTCTTGTTGTAAAAGTCTCTTATAGGGGGGGTCTCCAAAAGGCCAGAAGCATCACCAGGGTCTCCAGAGTGGTGAGCTGGTCCCTGTGCGTTTGGCAACGCTGAAGTCGGACTTGTGACTGGAAGAGACGCTCTTCACCCTCGCTTTGGGCTTCTGTGCTCGAACAAAATGCTTCGTTTCGGCCGGTTTGTCCGCTGTTGGCTGGTTATGAGCCGAGAGGAAGCGAGCAGTCTCCTCTAAACACCGGGCGAAGCCGTCGTTGTAGCTCTGTCCTGGGGTCTTGCTTTTCAGGTACGTGACGGCCATCTCCAGGACATCAGCCTTTTCGAGCTTGGAGCTCGGCTGCCTGGCTTTCAGCTCGTCTTTCAGAAGCATCTTGAGCTGCTCGATGCTGCTGTTGATGCGGTCTCTGCGCAGTTTCTCTACCGCTGGTTTCTTTAACTGAGGGGAAAAAACAGAACACACTTCAGTCAGACGACGCCAACAAAAGCAACGAAACTGAAAGTTAAAGAAATCTGAAACGGGAACGTTTTTAAATCTAGAAATACTCACTTTGACTTTCTCATTTCTGTGTTGAAGCTGACTGGACGCCATTTCTCCGACCGCTGACATTGCTTGTTCTTGTTGTTGTTGTTGGGCTTCACGCGCTCAACGTCTCCCTTTTAAACGCCCCGTTTTCGCGGGACCCAGGCTGCGCGCTTGCCTCCCTCACACGCGTCAGCCAATCAGAGGCGCAGCGGCGACAATAGAGAGCGTCAATTGGCCAGCGCTTTGACACTGGCTTCGTTCCAATTTGCATGCCTGAGTCTAACTAGTAGCCTTAGGCTGCACGATTCTAGGCACTAGCTAAGCGTTCTAGTTAGGGCGCGAGTGCACATATTGGAGCGCGACCGCTGTTTAGGACAAATGAAGGCGAACCCGCCAAATAATTGACTGCATAATGACCCGCGACATCATTTTAAAGTCCTTTTGTGTTTCCTTTGGAACCTGGCTGTCCTCTGAAATCGGCGGGAAAGTAGTTGTAGTGACCACTAACTGAAAACCAAAATGTAATAAAAATAAATTTTATAGGAAAAGTGAACACCAGTAACATCTAATAGGATACACAGTAAGACTAACAGGATTTCTGTATATGTATAGGTATACTGCACTTGCATGAGAATATATAATATACAATGCAATCAATGCAATATGACTCAATACAATCAAATCCGCACAGCAATATCCTAACATATAGTGTAAAGTCTGGAAGAGTAGAGGCTGTTACTGCAGAGCTTAGGACTCCTTCCTTGGTTTTAGAATAACTATTGGACACAATGGTGTCTACAAACTTTTGGACAAGCAGTGCAGCTAATTTCCCAGAGTGGAGACAGCTGGACTATTAAGGATAGCAGTCACTATTACATCTTTGGACATTAGTCCCTCATTACAATGTAGTGTACTTGCATCAAGTACAGATCTGTCTTCAAAACACACCGTAGATCCAATCAGTCAGCTGATGCCTGCTTATTCATGTGTACAATTCACTGGAGATATTTTCATAGCTACATTCAAACACACCTTCCTTAGCTCAGTTGGTGGGCCAATAACAGTTAGACAGCATTTCTATTAATGTGTGCCAGTTGAAAATAAGACAGACAGTGATCAACCACCTGCTGTTTATTGCTTTCCATCTCATTCACTTCACCGCTAAAGTCAGTTCAAAGTGGCAGCAGCAGAGGACACACTTTCTCAGCACCTTAGTTTCATTGTTCAGACACACTTCTTCTCACTCCATATAATAGAGAGCCTGTGTGGCTCTGTTGTAACAGCCCGAGACACGGGAGCGATCCTAAGCCTCGTCTCATTCGCCATGGCCATTATAACAGCTTACGACCCGTCATTAACTTTAGATACTTTCCCATCACATAGCACTGAATTGATCTGGTTGTTTGTGTTTTGGTTCCTTTCAGTATTTGAATACAGCAGCACAGGTTTGGATGTTTTTAAGTGAAAATAGTGGAAGTAAGCAGTTTTCTGCATATGCTAGAACAGAGTATGTGCCAAAACCTGAGCATAGATCATATTTTATGCTTTGATGTTTTTGAATGTCCCATTCAGAACAGTGATTGTGCTTTGGAATTTGCATTATTATCACTCTGAAAGTCAACATTGCATGTTATTTGACCAAACTTTTGCATGTAAACGAAATTGAGACTCATATATCTCATTTATACATATGTTGGGCCATCGTGTCTTTCAGTTTACTGACACTTTACTGGGTTCATATAGTTGTATGTGTTGGTACATGTATCAAGCATCACGTTTTCAGAGTATTATAATGAATATAATCGTTATTTCACACCATGTGAGACATTTGAAAAGCCCCCACCCCTACCACAACTCCAATAGCATGCAGTTTTTTATCTAGCCTGGCTCGTTTCAGTTGTTTCCTTTCACCAGTACAAAGCAGACGGTCATATAAGTTCTCAGCCACCTCTTGAGTGTCCCACATCAAAGTAGCCACAGTACAGGCCCATAACACACCTCACACACCTCACTCTCCCATGCTTTTGAGGCACACTTTAGCACACTGTAAAACCAGACCGTATTGCTCTATGTGCTGGCCTGGGAAAGCACACATTGGGAGAATCCCTCACACACGTTTAGGACTCAAAGCCTGTGAATAGATCAGCTGTTCAGGAGAAAAGATACACCCATCTCAATATAGCCTGAACACACAAAAGGTCATAAATGGCAGCTTTACACAGTATTTGTCCTGGATAACTCTAAACTGTTCCCATTCATAAAGAGAGACTGTGATTAGTGCAACACTTTTGTAATGTGTTATGGAAACAGTTGAGAATGGAAAGACTTCTCCTTTTAATTCAAAGATAATGAGCAGCTATTTGTGATGCTGTTTCTCTCATTTTCTATTGGTATTCAAGATGTTATCACGACTACCCTTACATATAGGGCTCCCATTATTTCACTCTGACAGTGACACATCAATGTCATCTTCATCATTTTAAAGTAAAGTGGTGATGCAGATATGAAGAATATATTGAAATGTTGACTGTGGATTGTCACGTCCCTCATATTTGCAGTGGTGAGGCATAAAAAGTGTCACCAATAAACATTAAGTGTACATTACTTTTATTAGTCTCACAAAACAGACCAACGATTCTATCAACATGATAGATAAAACACCTGCAACGGTTACCAAGAATAGTTTTCACAGAAACAATAGATAAATAATAAAGGGTAACATTACAATATGTAAAGAAACATTCTCCACACAAGGTGAAGCGTGGCAATCATATGTGCGTTGGAGTTCGGTTATGGGGTAGTCCGTCTTCTGTGGAACAGTCAAAACAGCTGCTGTCTACATTTATACATATGCAGTAGAGCAATTATGTTCCTTTATATAATAAGAGAACACCAGCATGGCTATAGAGCCCAAACATTCTCTTGTTGTAAAAGTCTCTTATAGGGGGGGTCTCCAAAAGGCCAGAAGCATCACCAGGGTCTCCAGAGTGGTGAGCTGGTCCCTGTGCGTTTGGCAACGCTGAAGTCGGACTTGTGACTGGAAGAGACGCTCTTCACCCTCGCTTTGGGCTTCTGTGCTCGAACAAAATGCTTCGTTTCTGCCGGTTTGTCCGCTGTTAGCTGGTTATGAGCCGAGAGGAAGCGAGCAGTCTCCTCTAAACACCGGGCGAAGCCGTCGTTGTAGCTCTGTCCTGGGGTCTTGCTTTTCAGGTACGTGACGGCCATCTCCAGGACATCAGCCTTTTCGAGTTTGGAGCTCGGCTGACTGGCTTTCAGCTCGTCTTTCAGAAGCATCTTGAGCTGCTCGATGCTGCTGTTGATGCGGTCTCTGCGCAGTTTCTCTACCGCTGGTTTCTTTAACTGAGGGGAAAAAACAGAACACACTTCAGTCAGACGACGCCAGCAAAAGCAACGAAACTGAAAGTTAAAGAAATCTGAAACGGGAACGTTTTTAAATCTAGAAATACTCACTTTGACTTTCTCATTTCTGTGTTGAAGCTGACTGGACGCCATTTCTCCGACCGCTGACATTGCTTGTTCTTGTTGTTGTTGTTGGGCTTCACGCGCTCAACGTCTCCCTTTTAAACGCCCCGTTTTCGCGGGACCCAGGCTGCGCGCTTGCCTCCCTCACACGCGTCAGCCAATCAGAGGCGCAGCGGCGACAATAGAGAGCGTCAATTGGCCAGCGCTTTGACACTGGCTTCGTTCCAATTTGCATGCCTGAGTCTAACTAGTAGCCTTAGGCTGCACGATTCTAGGCACTAGCTAAGCGTTCTAGTTAGGGCGCGAGTGCACATATTGGAGCGCGACCGCTGTTTAGGACAAATGAAGGCGAACCCGCCAAATAATTGACTGCATAATGACCCGCGACATCATTTTAAAGTCCTTTTGTGTTTCCTTTGGACCTGGCTGTCCTCTGAAATCGGCGGGAAAGTAGTTGTAGTGACCACTAACTGAAAACCAAAATGTAATAAAAATAAATATTATAGGAAAAGTGAACACCAGTAACATCTAATAGGATACACAGTAAGACTAACAGGATTTCTGTATATGTATAGGTATACTGCACTTGCATGAGAATATATAATATACAATGCAATCAATGCAATATGACTCAATACAATCAAATCCGCACAGCAATATCCTAACATATAGTGTAAAGTCTGGAAGGGTAGAGGCTGTTACTGCAGAGCTTAGGACTCCTTCCTTGGTCTTAGAATAACCCTTGGTCTTAGAATAACTATTGGACACAATGGTGTCTACAAACTTTTGGACAAGCAGTGCAGCTAATTTCCCAGAGTGGAGACAGCTGGACTATTAAGGATAGCAGTCACTATTACATCTTTGGACATTAGTCCCTCATTACAATGTAGTGTACTTGCATCAAGTACAGATCTGTCTTCAAAACACACCGTAGATCCAATCAGTCAGCTGATGCCTGCTTATTCATGTGTACAATTCACTGGAGATATTTTCATAGCTACATTCAAACACACCTTCCTTAGCTCAGTTGGTGGGCCAATAACAGTTAGACAGCTTTTCAATTAATGGGTGCCAGTTGAAATAAGACAGACAGTGATCAACCACCTTCTGTTCATTGCTGCCAATCACGTTCACTTCACCACCAGAGTTAGTTCAAAGTGGCAGCAGCAGAGGACACACTTTCTCAGCACCTTAGTTTCATTGTTCAGACACACTTCTTCTCACTCCATATAATAGAGAGCCTGTGTGGCTCTGTTGTAACAGCCCGAGACACGGGAGCGATCCTAAGCCTCGTCTCATTCGCCATGGCCATTATAACAGCTTACGACCCGTCATTAACTTTAGATACTTTCCCATCACATAGCACTGAATTGATCTGGTTGTTTGTGTTTTGGTTCCTTTCAGTATTTGAATACAGCAGCACAGGTTTGGATGTTTTTAAGTGAAAATAGTGGAAGTAAGCAGTTTTCTGCATATGCTAGAACAGAGTATGTGCCAAAACCTGAGCATAGATCATATTTTATGCTTTGATGTTTTTGAATGTTCCATTCAGAACAGTGATTGTGCTTTGGAATTTGCATTATTATCACTCTGAAAGTCAACATTGCATGTTATTTGACCAAACTTTTGCATGTAAACGAAATTGAGACTCATATATCTCATTTATACATATGTTGGGCCATCGTGTCTTTCAGTTTACTGACACTTTACTGGGTTCATATAGTTGTATGTGTTGGTACATGTATCAAGCATCACGTTTTCAGAGTATTATAATGAATATAATCGTTATTTCACACCATGTGAGGCATTTGAAAAGCCCCCACCCCTACCACAACTCCAATAGCATGCAGTTTTTTATCTAGCCTGGCTCGTTTCAGTTGTTTCCTTTCACCAGTACAAAGCAGACGGTCATATACGTTCTCAGCCACCTCTTGAGTGTCAAAGTAGCCACAGTACAGGCCCATACACACCTCACACACCTCACTCTGCCGTGCTTTTGAGGCACACTTTAGCACACTGTAAAACCAGACAGCATTGCTCTATGTGCTGGCCTGGGAAAGCACACATTGGGAGAATCCCTCACACGCGTTTAGGACTCAAAGCCTGTGAATAGATCAGCTGTTCAGGAGAAAAAATACACCCATCTCAATATAGCCTGAACACACAAAAGGTCATAAATGGCAG
>CM038714.1:14734084-14820070 GCA_021613375.1 Megaleporinus macrocephalus | reverse complement strand
AAACAAAAAGTTAAGTTCCTAAACTAATTTTTTAAAGTATTTTATCTGATTTGTGTTCTAAGGCATGCTGTGCTGGACTAAAACAAATACTTCTCAAATACTTTGTCGGTGTTCAAAAATGCTACATAGGTTATTTTTCAAAACAAGGCCCAGTCCAGACTCTTGTCTGCTTCTGATACTAAAATATATGCGCACACAATGTTGTCTACATAAAAGGCATCTCTGTCTTAGAGGGCATTGGAAAGAGAGTTTTAGATGCCCATGTTTCTGGGAAAGGGTTTAAGAAGATATTCAAAATGTAAGCAATCACTCAGTCCACTGTCCAGATGATCATCTGTGAGTGGAATCAAACACTGCCAACTTGTCCATGCAGCCTGCCACTGCGAATGGAGGAAGTGTAATCTAAAGAAGTGTAGTTTAAAGACTCGACAGTGGCAGGAAGAAAACACAGAAGCATGACGGTACTCTCTCCCATGGAGTCCAAGACGACTCAGAGATGAAGACAACCATGACGACAAGCTCCCCCACCACCAGAAGCGCTGTGAAGCTGCCACAACTCTGGACAGGGGTCCTCACCCTGCCTCGACCTTGTTGATGCTCGAGGGAACTTAGGGACAGGTGTCTGGCACACCTAAACACTGACCAGTCTAGGAATTACAAAAGTACCATCTGGAATGACTTCTGGGGTGCAGAGCAGGATGAAATGGATGACAGCAGTAAGATTTTTTCACTTGGGCAGGATCCAAACTGGTCCGTAACTCCCAGTCTACCAGGTACTGGATGACCCCAGCTCTCTTCCTAGAATCCAAATGTCTTTGAACAGCATACACAGGAGTCCCCTAGACGGCAACAGGAGGGCGAGGTGTGGCGTTGCGTGTAGCTTTGTCCAAGGGAGCAGTGACAGGGAGCAGTGACAGCTTCCCACCGGGAGACATGGGAAGACGGAAAGACACAATCTTAAGCAGGCAGTGCTAAGTTGTACATAACATGCTAGTTTTTAAAAAGTATTTTAAAAGGACAGACATACTTCTGCATCAACTTTGTACTCCCCCTTAGAAAACCTGCTTGCCGGTCAAGCGCCAGACCCCAGGAGTGTAGGAAGGGGTGTCTCCTCTACACATGTCAGAGGAAGAGGAGGTTGATGATCTAACATACACTGAAATGGAGTTCTGGATCATTTAAGCCCAAGACAAAGACAGAACAATCATAATGATTTTTATGACAATAGTCTTAGAATTTGAGGAGTGTTTGGTTTGTCTGCTCACACTGACCATTAGACTGGGGGTTACAGTCTTGAGTCAAGCTGACTGTAGTGTCTTATGAAAGCTGTACCTAGAATGTAGTCTGTTGATTCCTATCTGATATGATACCCTCTTGTATAACATGTTGAATTATACTCTCAGGAGTTACAAAAGCAGTAGGTAATTGAAGAAATGGGATGAGATGGACTCCACAAGAAAAAAGTGATCAACAATGGTAAGTACAAGAGTATTGCCTTGATGCTCAGGAATATGCACGACAAAGCAAACTTCAATATGTGACCAGGGTCTGGTATGAACTGGGAAGGGCATATGTTTCCCAGCAGGAAGTGTGGGAGGAGTTTGAACAGACAGAACATAAAGCTACAACGCTACAAACATCTGATACCATTTTTTCACCAGTATTTGTTAGCCAGGAGTTTTGTGCAGGTTTTTCCTGCATGACCAGAAGTGATAGAAAATTGTTACAGTATGTTACAGTATCTGTTATGTTTTATTACCATTTCAAACTTTAATCTGATTGGGGCCATCACTTAACTAGGTGATACAACTGGCTCAGGATTATCAAATTCTTTATCATCTGAATTAAACATGCATGAGAGGGCATCTGCTTTGGTGTTGCGGGAACCAGGACGTATGTAATGGTGAATCGGAACCTGGAAAAGAACAGGGACAAAGGGGCCTGATTAGAGTTTAATTATTTGCCTGAACAAAGATTCTCTAAATTTTTGTGATCTGAGAATATTAGAAAGAGATGTTAGTTGCCCTTCAGCCAGTGGCACCACTCATCAAAAGCCAGTTTCATGCGTGGCAACTCCTTTTCACCCATACCATAATTCCTTTTCGCAGGGATCAGTTTGTGAAAATAGGCAACAGGAAATTATGTGGTTTACCACTGTTCTGAGAAACACCATTAGAAGCATCTAACTAACTATGAATAGTTCAGAATGGGCTGAAGTAAAACTTACTTTGAGGCTCTTGAAGTCTGTTTCTGCTTGGAATAACCAAACTAACTTCTTAACACTTTCAAAAATGTGGTGAGAAGTGCACCTACTGTGCTGTAGTTGTGAAACATCTGTAAACGTAAGCTAAACCAAAAAACCTCTGCACTCCTTAATGGATTACGAGTGAGTTGAAATCCCCTCAGCACTAATAATGTATCCTATGACTGAGCTAGAAGACAGATGAAATTCACATTTCTCACCTATGAGATATAGTCGATTACTAAGTATTAAGTATTAAGTATTAAGTAAAGAGGACAATTTTTCACTCATCGCCCTCCTGCTTCCTGACATTATTATACACGCTATGTAATTTGTGAAAACAGTAAACAGTGGCACCACAGAGTTGTTTAGGGTTTGGTGCTTTGGTTATCTCCTCTACATGAAATTGAGAATAGCTGTAAAAGCATGCAAATAATGAAAACAAAGAGACACCGTCAGTGTTTAGCTTTTTATCTCTCGAGCGTCTTCTCCGCAGCAGGCAATAAACATTGCTCACAATTAAACTCAACTTACAGTTAATCAAACCCAGAGTTACACAAGTATACTACAAAAAGAATTCCTGGCAGCACAGAGTGACAGAGAACAGCATATACTTTTACCACAACCCTTTTACTGTAACTGTACCCAGAGTGGGACTACTCACAACTTTAGCATGTGGCAATGGAACCTGACAGTCGAGTAAAATGTGACCAGCAATGAATTAGGAGTGCGTTGACTGGCCAGTGAAGTGCGACAGTAAGCAGTCCATTATCCATGTCTACATTGGTCTACATGAATTGCCAGTGAGCTCATCTAAGACCTAACCATCGTGGTGGTCGGAGGCAGCTTAAACCCTTTGAGGCACTTTGTTTTTCCTCATTTCTCAGTTTGGACTGGTGTTTAAAGAGGGAACCATTATATTTTCTGAAAATGTTTAATGTTCTGGGGACAGCACACAGGAAGTGATGTAAAAACTGTTGCTTCTCTGCAAAGCTGGGTCTGCATGGTTGTTAAAGAAGACTGTGATCCTGGTTGGTTTTGTATGTATGGTTGTAGATGTTAATTGTAGGTAACATGATATAGAATGAGAAGTTACAAAAATAATAATAAAACTACCATTTAATAATACTAATAAAAGTACCATTTATATTTTAGAAGAGCAGTGATGAGAGCAGTGATCAGGATTACTTCAGGGATCAGGTCAGTGATGGAGGCCAGTGTAGTGATCGAGACCAGGTCAGTAATGGAGGCCAGGGCAGTGATGGAGACCAGGGAAGTGATGGAGGCCAGGGCTGTGAGGGAGACCAGGTCAGTGATGGAGGCCAGGTCGGTGAAGGAGACCAAGGCAGTGATGGAGACCAGGTGCAGTGATGGAGACCAGGTTAGTGATGGAGGCCAGTGCTGTGAGGGAGACCAGGGCAGTGATGGAAACCGGATTAGTGATGGAGGCCAGTGCTGTGAGGGAGACCAGGTCAGTGATAGAGGCCAGGGCAGTGATGGAGACCAGTGCAGTGATGGAGACCAGATCGGTGATGGAGACCAGTGCAGTGATGGAGGCCAGGGCAGTAATGGAAACCAGATCAGTGATGGAGGCCAGGTCGGTGATGGAGACCAAGGCAGTGATGGAGACCAGGGCAGTGATGGAGACCACGGCAGTGATGGAGACCACGGCAGTGATGGAATCAGTTTGTGAAAATAGGCAACAGGAAATTATGTGGTTTACCACTGTTCTGAGAAACACCATTAGAAGCATCTAACTAACTATGAATAGTTCAGAATGGGCTGAAGTAAAACTTACTTTGAGGCTCTTGAAGTCTGTTTCTGCTTGGAATATCCAAACTATCTTTTTAACACTTTCAAAAATGTGGTGAGAAGTGCACCTACTGTGCTGTAGTTATGAATGAAACATCTGTAAAAGTAAGCAAAACCAAAAAACCTCTGCACTCCTTAATGGATTACGAGTGAGTTGAAATCCCCTCAGCACTAATAATGTATCCAATGACTGAGCTAGAAGACAGATGAAATTCACATTTCTCACCTATGAGATATAGTCGATTACTAAGTATTAAGTATTAAGTAAGGAGGACAATTTTTCACTCATCGCCCTCCTGCTTCCTGACATTATTATACACGCTATGTAATTTGTGAAAACAGTAAACAGTGGCACCACAGAGTTGTTTAGGGTTTGGTGCTTTGGTTATCTCCTCTACATGAAATTGAGAATAGCTGTAAAAGCATGCAAATGATGAAAACAAAGAGACACCGTCAGTGTTTAGCTTTTTATCTCTCGAGCGTCTTCTCCGCAGCAGGCAATAAACATTGCTCACAGTTAAACTCAACTTACAGTTAATCAAACCCAGAGTTACACAAGTATACTACAAAAAGAATTTCTGGCAGCACAGAGTGACAGAGAACAGCATATACTTTTACCACAACCCTTTTACTGTAACCGTACCCAGCGTGGGACTACTCACAACTTTAGCATGTGGCAATGGAACCTGACAGTCGAGTAAAATGTGACCAGCAATGAATTAGGAGTGCGTTGACTGGCCAGTGAAGTGCGACAGTAAGCAGTCCATTATCCATGTCTACATTGGTCTACATGAATTGCCAGTGAGCTCATCTAAGACCTAACCATCGTGGTGGTCGGATGCAGCTTAAACCCTTTGAGGCACTTTGTTTTTCCTCATTTCTCAGTTTGCACTGGTGTTTAAAGAGGGAACCATTATATTTTCTGAAAATGTTTAATGTTCTGGGGACAGCACACAGGAAGTGATGTAAAAACTGTTGCTTCTCTGCAAAGCGTGGTCTGCATGGTTGTTAAAGAAGACTGTGCAAAGCTGCTTACCAGGTGATCCTGGTTGGTTTTGTATGTATGGTTGTAGATGTTAATTGTAGGTAACATGATATAGAATGAGAAGTTACAAAAATAATAATAAAACTACCATTTAATAATACTAATAAAAGTACCATTTATATTTTAGAAGAGCAGTGATGAGAGCAGTGATCAGGATTACTTCAGGGATCAGGTCAGTGATGGAGGCCAGTGTAGTGATGGAGACCAGGTCAGTAATGGAGTCCAGGGCAGTGATGGAGACCAGGGCAGTGATGGAGGCCAGGGCTGTGAGGGAGACCAGGTCAATGATAGAGGCCAGGTCAGAGAAGGAGACCAGGGCAGTGATGGAGACCAGGGCAGTGATGGAGACCAGATCAGTGATGGAGGCCAGGTCGGTGAAGGAGACCAAGGCAGTGATGGAGACCAGGGCAGTGATGGAGACCAGGTGCAGTGATGGAGACCAGGGCAGTGATGGAGACCAGGGCAGTGATGGAAACCAGTGTACTGATGGAGACCAAGGCAGTGATGGAGACCAGGGCAGTGATGGAGACCAGTGCAGTGATGAAGACCAGGGCAGTAATGGACACCAGTGCAGTGATGGAGACCAGGGCAGTGATGGAGACCAGGGCAGTAATGGACACCAGTGCAGTAATGGAAACCAGATCAGTGATGGAGGCCAGGGCAGTAATGGAAACCAGATCAGTGATGGAGGCCAGGGAAGTAATGGAAACCAGATCAGTGATGGAGACCAGGGCAGTAATGGAAACCAGATCAGTGATGGAGGCCAGGGCAGTAATGGAAACCAGATCAGTGATGGAGGCCAGGTCGGTGATGGAGACCAGGGCAGTGATGGAGACCAGGGCAGTGATGGACACCAGGGTAGTGATGGAGGCCAGGTCGGTGATGGAGACCAGGGCAGAGATGGAGACCAGGGAAGTAATGGAGACCAGGGCAGTGATGGAAACAAGTGCAGTGATGGAGACCAGGGCAGTGATGGAGACTAGGGCAGTAATGGAAACCAGATCAGTGATGGAGGCCAGGGCAGTAATGGAAACCAGATCAGTGATGGAGGCCAGGGCAGTAATGGAAACCAGATCAGTGATGGAGGCCAGGTCGGTGATGGAGACCAGGGCAGTGATGGAATCCAGTGCAGTGATGGAGACCAGGGCAGTGATGGAGACCAGTGCAGTGATGGCGACCAGGGCAGTAATGGAAACCAGATCAGTGATGGAGGCCAGGTCGGTGAAGGAGACCAAGGCAGTGATGGAGGCCAGGTCAGTGATGGAGACCAGGGCAGTGATGGAATCCAGTGCAGTGATGGAGACCAGGGCAGTGATGGAGACCAGTGCAGTGATGGCGACCAGGGCAGTAATGGAAACCAGATCAGTGATGGAGGCCAGGTCGGTGAAGGAGACCAAGGCAGTGATGGAGACCAGGGTAGTGATGTAGACCAGGGCAGTGATGGAAACCAGGGCTAAGGATTTAGTGCAGCCATTACTAAAAAGCCATACATGAGTCATTTGTCATTATGCTACTTCAAAGTCCCTTCAAAGAAAGTAAAGATGTGGCAGATTGTAAATGAACAGATACAGTTCATTTCCATAGAAAGCATATTAAACGATGTATTTGCTAAAAAAAGCACCAACTTCACATTAGATTAATGAAATGTTTAGTTTCTGTTTAATGTTTCTGTCTGTCAGGCGAACTGCAGCACGGCTAATATCTGACAATGCAAGGACTGTGTGTGATTGAACCATCCAAAACTGAAGGGTGCAGTCCAGTAGTTATAGTCTCTAAAAAGGATGGCAAACTCAGATTCTGCATTGATTTCTCAAAACTATAGTTAAATACTAGGTTATTGGAAAGTGCCATTAAGTCCAGACACAAAAGATCCAACAGCTTTTAGAATTACTTGTGGACTATATCTTGTAGACAACACCTAACACCAGTCCTCCAAAGGATTTTAGCAAAGTAACCTAGCAAAGTGCAACATGGTCTCTTAGCTAGGCTAAGTTGAGGGGAATGGAATCATATGTCCCCAATCAGGGGTTATAGTAGTTGAGTGTTTATCATAGGGTATAATAGTAAGACCCTAACATTTACTGGGGAGGCTTACTGCAGTGCTGTTTTTCTCCATATATAACAAAATCTGTCCATCATTTCCACATGAATAACCTATTAGTACAAAAGTACCAAAAGTAAACGAAAAGACAAAACTGTGTTGATTTTAGTCATTAGTGATGAGCAAATGAAATGCAGTAACAATTCAGTACACAATTTTACATTTAAGAAGAAACATTTTATACAGACCGGCTTCAGATGGTATTAATTTAGGTGGCATTCACTACATACACTCTAATGATTAGCTAGCACTGTTCAAGGTATGTATTGAAGTGTAAAAGAAAATCAGCTAGCAAGATAAATTATTATATGTCAATCAAATTTTTATCATTCCATCGCATCGTACCATCGAAGAGCATACTTTAGAATAGAACTCACAGAGGAACACTATGACCCCTTGCCATCAGAGCAATCCCAAACACATCCTTTCTCAGTGAGGGCTTTTTGACAGATGCATGTCCTTTCAGATCCATTGCATAGTGTTCAGATAGACTGCTGGATGTGTTCAGGTCTGAAGTATGAGTGGAGCTTGATTTTCTCCTCTTTCTCCAAGATAAGAGATTTAAGTACTGTTTACTTTGTTGGCCTACCGAGTCTTGTACACTGACATTTAGGGAATTGTTAAACTAGTGTTTTACCACTTACTTTCCTTTGACTTGTTCCTTCATTATGCAAGTTGATTATTGTATATTGAATCTCTTTAGAAATATCTTTAAAAATCACCTGAATAACCTGAATAGTCTTTAATGGCCGTTTTGACTTTTGTCTAAATAAATGATGAGTGACTGTGTTCTGACTGTGCAGTATTCTATGTACTGCAGTTCATAGTCACAAATAAGAAATTACCTCATTTCCATCCTTCAGGTGCAGTACCAATATCAGATGACCCATCAGAGGACAAGCTTATCCATACTTCTTTCACAGAGGGCATATTAGTACTACAGTAGAGTCTGAACGCTTAAAAAGAAGACATGACAGACACAGTGATGGAGTTTGTCAGTGTCACTGCTTGGCAGATGGTAATGCTGAGAGTAGACCTCCGCCCAAAAATAAACACATTAATAAATATTTCAATGCAACATCTATCCATTGTAACTAATGAAGCACTAGATGATAAGTGATGCAAACTGAGCATGGAAATGATTAGCTTTGACACGACAGTACTCTTCACAAGAATACATTTGCATGAATTCCTTTGAATTTTATCAGATTGTATTGTTGCTCTCTGAAACCCAGCTCTATTTAAGGGAGCACACAAATTCTGTATTTCACATTGCATCTTGCAACTGACATAGCTGAAATAGCTTTCTTCATAAGCTTTACATCTACATTTTCTGTTCACGACCTTATGTAAGTATGTTTCATTGCTATGACAAATATATTTACAGCAAATGATAATTATTCCTTTTCTAGCAGTTCAACCCTTGTCATGTTTTCATTTTTATTTTCATTTAGATTTTTTAAAGGTCTCCAATAATAGCAAGAAAATGTCATATCTGTCTGAAACCGGGATCATTGGTGGGAACAGAGGCAATGGGTTTGACTTTGATGGTATCAGAAATGGAGCCATACTGCAAAAGATATGGGTGTGGGTTGGTGGCTGGCAGGTAAAATCCATCAAGGTTTGGCTTACAGATGGCCGGTCCATGCAGTTTGGAAATCCTGCTGGGAATTATTCTGAATTTACATTTCAAGATGGAGAGCATTTTACCTCTCTCTCACTGTGGGGAAATGGAGCTGGAACACGTCTAGGAGCCATCAAATTCAAGACAAACCACGCCAGAGAGTTCTTTGCACACATGACTGAATGGGGGTTGAAGAATGAATACCCAATTGATGTTGGTTCTGGGATCTGCATTGGGATCACAGGAAGGGCAGGTTCAGATATTGATTGCTTAGGCTTCAAGTTCATCAACACCATCAAGTCTACTGTGTTAACTAACGTGAACTATCCCACACTTCATCAGGTGATACCCAAAGTGTCTGTTGAAGAAATCAAATCCCTGACTTATCAAAACAATTCTACTGTCCAGCAAGAGTACAAAATAGAAACCTCAAAAACTCTTACCAGAAGGTCCTACTGGTCAGTGACCAACAAGATGGAGTTCACCTTCAGCATAGAAGTGAAGGCAGAAATTCCAGAGGTTGTAGAAGTATCAGCTGGATACAGTTTCAAAATTGGTTCTGAAAACACATACGGTCTGGAGAATACTGAGCAGAAAACAGAGGTGCTGGCATTCCCTGTCAAGGTTCCTCCAGGGAAAACAATGGATGTAGACATCACAATCGGTCGAGCTGTAGTTGATCTCCCGTACACCGGCACTGTCCAAATCACCTGCTCCAATGGCAGCGTTCTGCAGTTTCCAATCAGTGGAACCTACAAGGGCCTCACTTACACTGATGCAAAAACAGTTGTGAATGAATCCCAAAAACAACTACATTAGACAGTTTCTTTCCGCTGTCCAACAAGGACCTCCTTGGTCTGAAAATATATAGCATATATCAATGTTATCAGCATCTTTTAGTTGTATGCATCTTTTAAAATTAGTGTGAATAAGGGATTTGTTTAATTAATTTTACTTGCTACCTTTTCAGCAAAGACTTATTCCCATAAGGGACATTTGTTGCTCTCAATAATACGCTGCAACCAACAGGAGCTTCTTAGTTTAGGAGTGTCTAGCATGTGTTCAGGATTCGTTCACTTCATCTAAAGGCTAATTTTGAGAAATACAGATATAAAGGTAATTTCTGCATATATGTCACACCTGATGTGTTTATTATGGAACTGCTTTAGATTCAAGAATTATAGAGGAGATCATAGTTCAGTATCAGGTCAAAAACGAGAAGATATAAGCTTCATGGTTATTTTTTTGAGTAATGTATGACAAAACTCCCCAGAAAACGTCTGTAGTATATACAATACCAACCCATTTTCTTCTTGGTTCATGAGTAAAAAGAACATCGCTCTCGTTAGCTGATTATCCTGGTCAGGGAACAGATAACACCATTGCCGGTCTGCAGGATTACATAGTGTGCAATGTAGCGTGCACTCAGGACATGACCCACACTTCTCATTTATAGCAACCAATCCATCTTACAAGCACATGTTTGGAAAGTGGGAGAAGACTGGAGCGTGCAGAGGACAACATGAAAACTCCAATCAGATGGGACTAAACACTGTATGCTAAGCAAATCTCAGGCAAAATTCATGGACTTGTAGTTGATGCATGGTGTTGCTTTTGTTGCTGATTTGCCTAAAAGCCTGAAGAGACACCAGATTTGTAATAGAGAAAGATTTACTCATATGTATAATCTAAACATTAATTTTAATATTGTGAGCATTTTCTGCATTGAAATGACATGTAAAAGTTAATAGAAGTTGTGGGTATATAATGTAAAGAAAATAAAGGAATTCATGGGCTTTTGTGTTTCTGTGAATTTTCATGTTCATAGATAAAAATTATGCTTTGGTAAGAAAATGCACCTTTAACTCATCTTACTTACTTTACTGATCTTACATTTTAATAATGTAAGATCAAAAACCTGATCTTGATCCTGGTGTATTGTCTAACTACAGGCCTATTTCCAACCTACCATTTATATCTAAGATCTTAGAAAAAAAGAAATAGTCCTTTACCTTTGCTCATACTTGCAAAGATTTAGGCCACATCATAGCACTGAGACAGCCCTAGTTAAGATAACAAATGATCTTCTCCTTGCTTCTGATCAAGGCTACATATTCTTATTAGTGCTACTAGATCTGAGCACAGCCTTTGATACAATAGACCACACCATTCAAGATTAGAGACATGGTTGAAATTACAGAAACATCTCTTTCATGGTTCAGATCTTGTCTTTCTGAGCATTATCAGTTCGTAAAGATAAATGGCGTTTCTGCAATTAGACAAAAGTACGATATGGAATTCCACAAAGTTCTATATTAGGACCATTATTGTTTATATTATACATGTTGCCACTAGGCAAAGTTGTAAGCAGGGTCCTTACTAAAACCAGAAAATTTGATCATATCAGCCCAGTCCTATCAGCGCTGCATTGGCTTCCAATTGAATTCCGTATTGATTATACAAGCCCTACAAGCTCTCGCTCCTGAGTACCTGCAAGGCCTCTTTACTTATTATGAACCATCTTGATCACATAGATCACAGGGTGCTGGCTTCTTATTAGTTCCCAGAATTGGCAAATCCTCAGCAGGCGGAAAAGCCTTTTCTTATGAAGCCCCCCAAATTCTAGATAATGTCTGGGACTTTCAAGTCTAGGCTGAAAACTAGTTTAACTTTTGGTAATTAATGTTTCCTGTCATGGCCCAGGCTGCCCTACCAGCCACCAGCAGAGGGCTCAGTCAGCGCAGAGGGAGGCCTGGTAGGAAAAGGAGAAAAACTTCCAATTCCTAGGCTTAGCAGTAGCAGTCAGCGCTGACCGGGCACACCTGTGCTGCTCCTACTGAAACCACAAACACCATCCGGCATCGCACCTTTGTAGAGGGGCGATTGTTAGAGGTGAGTATCCAGGAAAGTCAGTAAAAGAAGGCTGTGGAAAACAGAGAAAGTCTGAAAAAAGGACAAAACAACAACTGGAAATACAAGGAAAAATGTGATCCAAGAAAGAAAAAGAAAAGAAGAGAAAAGTAATATAAGTGACAGTTTAAGTTTAGAGAGGGTTTCAGTTTGGGGATTTCAGTTTGGGGGTGTTCATATTGATTCTTTTGTTTGAAAACTCAATACCCTTGCGATTTCTTTGTTTGTTGTTTTCCTGCCCTTTTCCCCCACACTGCTTTGAGGCATTTAAAGTGCCTCATCTCCTGTCCTTTGGTGGTCCAGGGGAAATGTGCTGTATGTTCAAATCCCACCTAGGGTGTCTAGTGCACAAGCATCCACCTTTTCCCCTGACACTTCCACCACCCACAAAAGACAGAAAAAACTGAAAGAAAATGTACAAACAAACTAACTAAATAACAAACTCTGCTCTTGGGTCCACCCCCTCCCACTCACCTCATAACATTTCCCTTTGATAAAGGTTGTAGGTCCAGGGGTTGATGGACGCAGAGAATTGTGGTAAACTGAGATGCTGGTATTGTTATCCCGCAGCTTGCATGCGGTCACTCGAGTTTGTGGATGATGGAGTGGAGAGATGCCAGTGTTTCAGGGTGCCCTTGTTGTTGTTACGTTCTGATTCTCTCCTTTTGGTTATGCTGTTATAGTCTGATCTGCTAGAGTCGTTAGCCACACTCTGATAATGTTCTACTTTCTCTCTACCCCATAAATCAAAAGACAACTAATTCTACCTTTTATCTTTTCCAAGTATATGACTGCCCACATGTCCAGACAGACACTGATGGAAGATTGACTGCCAAGTTCCCCTGCTACCCAATTCACCCACCAGACTGATAGTGGGGCCCTGCTGTTGGCCTTGTCATACAAGCTACCTAGCCTCAGACTAGTTGCCTAACCTCCACTACAGACTATATTAAAATGAACATGGCTCTAACTAATTACCACTAACCCTTTATCTTAATTACTGTCATCATTACTCTCAGTGTTCTTCATCTGTACTACAATTTGTTTAGAGGAGGATGGGTCCCCCTTGTAAGTCTTGGTTCCGCCCAAGGTTTCTTTCAAGTTTCAAGTTTCAAGTTTATTTGTCATTTGCACATCATGTCAGGACATAACATGCATTGAAATGCATGTTGAAATTCTCCAGCTCTGAGGGAGTTTTGCAATCCTTGCCAGGGTTGCCTATAGCTTGCTCACCAGGGGTTTCTATGATTTTGTATGACTTTATGATTTTGTGCTTCCTCACATGCTTATTTATGCTCTATTGAACTTTACTTATTACTACGATATCAGTTGTAAAAAGCGCTATACAAAGAAATTATTTGATATTTTTATTTGATTTGTTATTTGAAGTCTTCTTGGGAATCTCTTCAGCTGACCCTGCTAATTCTTAAGAGGTCTTAAGAATAACTACTGTTCAGAAGAACAAACACTGGCACACATGCTCTTGCAGTAACCATGATGTTTTCTATTCTAAAGATGAGAAGTAAGTAGGGTGGTCTACTGAATAGTGTAGTATTTTAGCAGTTGTCCTGTTTGTAGGCTGATGTGTAAATTTGGCTTCCAAAAGTAACTTTTTGAGGTTGCTGATTAAAACAAACACATAAGGGGCACCAGTCAGTACAGTATGGTGTGGTGCTGAGGTGACTTTTATCTAAACCAATAATAATGGATGGTATAATCCTTCATAGTTTAGATGCTGCACACTGTGTAATGTATTTCAGTACTTTTAATGATTAGTGTTGATATATACCACAGTTAGGAGTTCACCAGTAACCTTGCAAGAACCTTGTGAGCAAACAGTGTTACATTGATCAGAAAGTTATGAGTAGTTTTAAGAAACAAATAGATATCGTTTAGTTAATAGTGAACTGCCCTCATCATTATCTCTGAACATGAAAATTCACAGAAACACAAAAGCCCATGAATTCCTTTATTTTCTTTACATTATATACCCACAACTTCTATTAACTTTTACATGTCATTTCAATGCAGAAAATGCTCACAATATTAAAATTAATGTTTAGATTATACATATGAGTAAATCTTTCTCTATTACAAATCTGGTGTCTCTTCAGGCTTTTAGGCAAATCAGCAACAAAAGCAACACCATGCATCAACTACAAGTCCATGAATTTTGCCTGAGATTTGCTTAGCATACAGTGTTTAGTCCCATCTGATTGGAGTTTTCATGTTGTCCTCTGCACGCTCCAGTCTTCTCCCACTTTCCAAACATGTGCTTGTAAGATGGATTGGTTGCTATAAATGAGAAGTGTGGGTCATGTCCTGAGTGCACGCTACATTGCACACTATGTAATCCTGCAGACCGGCAATGGTGTTATCTGTTCCCTGACCAGGATAATCAGCTAACGAGAGCGATGTTCTTTTTACTCATGAACCAAGAAGAAAATGGGTTGGTATTGTATATACTACAGACGTTTTCTGGGGAGTTTTGTCATACATTACTCAAAAAAATAACCATGAAGCTTATATCTTCTCATTTTTGACCTGATACTGAACTATGATCTCCTCTATAATTCTTGAATCTAAAGCAGTTCCATAATAAACACATCAGGTGTGACATATATGCAGAAATTACCTTTATATCTGTATTTCTCAAAATTAGCCTTTAGATGAAGTGAACGAATCCTGAACACATGCTAGACACTCCTAAACTAAGAAGCTCCTGTTGGTTGCAGCGTATTATTGAGAGCAACAAATGTCCCTTATGGGAATAAGTCTTTGCTGAAAAGGTAGCAAGTAAAATTAATTAAACAAATCCCTTATTCACACTAATTTTAAAAGATGCATACAACTAAAAGATGCTGATAACATTGATATATGCTATATATTTTCAGACCAAGGAGGTCCTTGTTGGACAGCGGAAAGAAACTGTCTAATGTAGTTGTTTTTGGGATTCATTCACAACTGTTTTTGCATCAGTGTAAGTGAGGCCCTTGTAGGTTCCACTGATTGGAAACTGCAGAACGCTGCCATTGGAGCAGGTGATTTGGACAGTGCCGGTGTACGGGAGATCAACTACAGCTCGACCGATTGTGATGTCTACATCCATTGTTTTCCCTGGAGGAACCTTGACAGGGAATGCCAGCACCTCTGTTTTCTGCTCAGTATTCTCCAGACCGTATGTGTTTTCAGAACCAATTTTGAAACTGTATCCAGCTGATACTTCTACAACCTCTGGAATTTCTGCCTTCACTTCTATGCTGAAGGTGAACTCCATCTTGTTGGTCACTGACCAGTAGGACCTTCTGGTAAGAGTTTTTGAGGTTTCTATTTTGTACTCTTGCTGGACAGTAGAATTGTTTTGATAAGTCAGGGATTTGATTTCTTCAACAGACACTTTGGGTATCACCTGATGAAGTGTGGGATAGTTCACGTTAGTTAACACAGTAGACTTGATGGTGTTGATGAACTTGAAGCCTAAGCAATCAATATCTGAACCTGCCCTTCCTGTGATCCCAATGCAGATCCCAGAACCAACATCAATTGGGTATTCATTCTTCAACCCCCATTCAGTCATGTGTGCAAAGAACTCTCTGGCGTGGTTTGTCTTGAATTTGATGGCTCCTAGACGTGTTCCAGCTCCATTTCCCCACAGTGAGAGAGAGGTAAAATGCTCTCCATCTTGAAATGTAAATTCAGAATAATTCCCAGCAGGATTTCCAAACTGCATGGACCGGCCATCTGTAAGCCAAACCTTGATGGATTTTACCTGCCAGCCACCAACCCACACCCATATCTTTTGCAGTATGGCTCCATTTCTGATACCATCAAAGTCAAACCCATTGCCTCTGTTCCCACCAATGATCCCGGTTTCAGACAGATATGACATTTTCTTGCTATTATTGGAGACCTTTAAAAAATCTAAATGAAAATAAAAATGAAAACATGTCAAGGGTTGAACTGCTAGAAAAGGAATAATTATCATTTGCTGTAAATATATTTGTCATAGCAATGAAACATACTTACATAAGGTCGTGAACAGAAAATGTAGATGTAAAGCTTATGAAGAAAGCTATTTCAGCTATGTCAGTTGCAAGATGCAATGTGAAATACAGAATTGGTGTGCTCCCTTAAATAGAGCTGGGTTTCAGAGAGCAACAATACAATCTGATAAAATTCAAAGGAATTCATGCAAATGTATTCTTGTGAAGAGTACTGTCGTGTCAAAGCTAATCATTTCCATGCTCAGTTTGCATCACTTATCATCTAGTGCTTCATTAGTTACAATGGATAGATGTTGCATTGAAATATTTATTAATGTGTTTATTTTTGGGCGGAGGTCTACTCTCAGCATTACCATCTGCCAAGCAGTGACACTGACAAACTCCATCACTGTGTCTGTCATGTCTTCTTTTTAAGCGTTCAGACTCTACTGTAGTACTAATATGCCCTCTGTGAAAGAAGTATGGATAAGCTTGTCCTCTGATGGGTCATCTGATATTGGTACTGCACCTGAAGGATGGAAATGAGGTAATTTCTTATTTGTGACTATGAACTGCAGTACATAGAATACTGCACAGTCAGAACACAGTCACTCATCATTTATTTAGACAAAAGTCAAAACGGCCATTAAAGACTATTCAGGTTATTCAGGTGATTTTTAAAGATATTTCTAAAGAGATTCAATATACAATAATCAACTTGCATAATGAAGGAACAAGTCAAAGGAAAGTAAGTGGTAAAACACTAGTTTAACAATTCCCTAAATGTCAGTGTACAAGACTCGGTAGGCCAACAAAGTAAACAGTACTTAAATCTCTTATCTTGGAGAAAGAGGAGAAAATCAAGCTCCACTCATACTTCAGACCTGAACACATCCAGCAGTCTATCTGAACACTATGCAATGGATCTGAAAGGACATGCATCTGTCAAAAAGCCCTCACTGAGAAAGGATGTGTTTGGGATTGCTCTGATGGCAAGGGGTCATAGTGTTCCTCTGTGAGTTCTATTCTAAAGTATGCTCTTCGATGGTACGATGCGATGGAATGATAAAAATTTGATTGACATATAATAATTTATCTTGCTAGCTGATTTTCTTTTACACTTCAATACATACCTTGAACAGTGCTAGCTAATCATTAGAGTGTATGTAGTGAATGCCACCTAAATTAATACCATCTGAAGCCGGTCTGTATAAAATGTTTCTTCTTAAATGTAAAATTGTGTACTGAATTGTTACTGCATTTCATTTGCTCATCACTAATGACTAAAATCAACACAGTTTTGTCTTTTCGTTTACTTTTGGTACTTTTGTACTAATAGGTTATTCATGTGGAAATGATGGACAGATTTTGTTATATATGGAGAAAAACAGCACTGCAGTAAGCCTCCCCAGTAAATGTTAGGGTCTTACTATTATACCCTATGATAAACACTCAACTACTATAACCCCTGATTGGGGACATATGATTCCATTCCCCTCAACTTAGCCTAGCTAAGAGACCATGTTGCACTTTGCTAGGTTACTTTGCTAAAATCCTTTGGAGGACTGGTGTTAGGTGTTGTCTACAAGATATAGTCCACAAGTAATTCTAAAAGCTGTTGGATCTTTTGTGTCTGGACTTAATGGCACTTTCCAATAACCTAGTATTTAACTATAGTTTTGAGAAATCAATGCAGAATCTGAGTTTGCCATCCTTTTTAGAGACTATAACTACTGGACTGCACCCTTCAGTTTTGGATGGTTCAATCACACACAGTCCTTGCATTGTCAGATATTAGCCGTGCTGCAGTTCGCCTGACAGACAGAAACATTAAACAGAAACTAAACATTTCATTAATCTAATGTGAAGTTGGTGCTTTTTTTAGCAAATACATCGTTTAATATGCTTTCTATGGAAATGAACTGTATCTGTTCATTTACAATCTGCCACATCTTTACTTTCTTTGAAGGGACTTTGAAGTAGCATAATGACAAATGACTCATGTATGGCTTTTTAGTAATGGCTGCACTAAATCCTTAGCCCTGGTTTCCATCACTGCCCTGGTCTACATCACTACCCTGGTCTCCATCACTGCCTTGGTCTCCTTCACCGACCTGGCCTCCATCACTGATCTGGTTTCCATTACTGCCCTGGTCGCCATCACTGCACTGGTCTCCATCACTGCCCTGGTCTCCATCACTGCACTGGATTCCATCACTGCCCTGGTCTCCATCACTGACCTGGCCTCCATCACTGCCTTGGTCTCCTTCACCGACCTGGCCTCCATCACTGATCTGGTTTCCATTACTGCCCTGGTCGCCATCACTGCACTGGTCTCCATCACTGCCCTGGTCTCCATCACTGCACTGGATTCCATCACTGCCCTGGTCTCCATCACCGACCTGGCCTCCATCACTGATCTGGTTTCCATTACTGCCCTGGCCTCCATCACTGATCTGGTTTCCATTACTGCCCTGGCCTCCATCACTGATCTGGTTTCCATTACTGCCCTAGTCTCCATCACTGCCCTGGTCTCCATCACTGCACTTGTTTCCATCACTGCCCTGGTCTCCATTACTTCCCTGGTCTCCATCTCTGCCCTGGTCTCCATCACCGACCTGGCCTCCATCACTACCCTGGTGTCCATCACTGCCCTGGTCTCCATCACTGCCCTGGTCTCCATCACCGACCTGGCCTCCATCACTGATCTGGTTTCCATTACTGCCCTGGCCTCCATCACTGATCTGGTTTCCATTACTGCCCTGGTCTCCATCACTGATCTGGTTTCCATTACTTCCCTGGCCTCCATCACTGATCTGGTTTCCATTACTGCCCTGGCCTCCATCACTGATCTGGTTTCCATTACTGCACTGGTGTCCATTACTGCCCTGGTCTTCATCACTGCACTGGTCTCCATCACTGCCCTGGTCTCCATCACTGCCTTGGTCTCCATCAGTACACTGGTTTCCATCACTGCCCTGGTATCCATCACTGCCATGGTCTCCATCACTGCACCTGGTCTCCATCACTGCCCTGGTCTCCATCACTGCCTTGGTCTCCTTCACCGACCTGGCCTCCATCACTGATCTGGTCTCCATCACTGCCCTGGTCTCCATCACTGCCCTGGTCTCCTTCTCTGACCTGGCCTCTATCATTGACCTGGTCTCCCTCACAGCCCTGGCCTCCATCACTGCCCTGGTCTCCATCACTGCCCTGGACTCCATTACTGACCTGGTCTCCATCACTACACTGGCCTCCATCACTGACCTGATCCCTGAAGTAATCCTGATCACTGCTCTCATCACTGCTCTTCTAAAATATAAATGGTACTTTTATTAGTATTATTAAATGGTAGTTTTATTATTATTTTTGTAACTTCTCATTCTATATCATGTTACCTACAATTAACATCTACAACCATACATACAAAACCAACCAGGATCACCTGGTAAGCAGCTTTGCACAGTCTTCTTTAACAACCATGCAGACCACGCTTTGCAGAGAAGCAACAGTTTTTACATCACTTCCTGTGTGCTGTCCCCAGAACATTAAACATTTTCAGAAAATATAATGGTTCCCTCTTTAAACACCAGTGCAAACTGAGAAATGAGGAAAAACAAAGTGCCTCAAAGGGTTTAAGCTGCATCCGACCACCACGATGGTTAGGTCTTAGATGAGCTCACTGGCAATTCATGTAGACCAATGTAGACATGGATAATGGACTGCTTACTGTCGCACTTCACTGGCCAGTCAACGCACTCCTAATTCATTGCTGGTCACATTTTACTCGACTGTCAGGTTCCATTGCCACATGCTAAAGTTGTGAGTAGTCCCACTCTGGGTACGGTTACAGTAAAAGGGTTGTGGTAAAAGTATATGCTGTTCTCTGTCACTCTGTGCTGCCAGGAATTCTTTTTGTAGTATACTTGTGTAACTCTGGGTTTGATTAACTGTAAGTTGAGTTTAACTGTGAGCAATGTTTATTGCCTGCTGCGGAGAAGACGCTCGAGAGATAAAAAGCTAAACACTGACGGTGTCTCTTTGTTTTCATTATTTGCATGCTTTTACAGCTATTCTCAATTTCATGTAGAGGAGATAACCAAAGCACCAAACCCTAAACAACTCTGTGGTGCCACTGTTTACTGTTTTCACAAATTACATAGCGTGTATAATAATGTCAGGAAGCAGGAGGGCGATGAGTGAAAAATTGTCCTCCTTACTTAATACTTAATACTTAGTAATCGACTATATCTCATAGGTGAGAAATGTGAATTTCATCTGTCTTCTAGCTCAGTCATAGGATACATTATTAGTGCTGAGGGGATTTCAACTCACTCGTAATCCATTAAGGAGTGCAGAGGTTTTTTGGTTTTGCTTACTTTTACAGATGTTTCATTCATAACTACAGCACAGTAGGTGCACTTCTCACCACATTTTTGAAAGTGTTAAAAAGATAGTTTGGATATTCCAAGCAGAAACAGACTTCAAGAGCCTCAAAGTAAGTTTTACTTCAGCCCATTCTGAACTATTCATAGTTAGTTAGATGCTTCTAATGGTGTTTCTCAGAACAGTGGTAAACCACATAATTTCCTGTTGCCTATTTTCACAAACTGATTCCATCACTGCCGTGGTCTCCATCACTGCCGTGGTCTCCATCACTGCCCTGGTCTCCATCACTGCCTTGGTCTCCATCACCGACCTGGCCTCCATCACTGATCTGGTTTCCATTACTGCCCTGGCCTCCATCACTGCACTGGTCTCCATCACCGATCTGGTCTCCATCACTGCACTGGTCTCCATCACTGCCCTGGCCTCTATCACTGACCTGGTCTCCCTCACAGCACTGGCCTCCATCACTAATCCGGTTTCCATCACTGCCCTGGTCTCCCTCACAGCACTGGCCTCCATCACTAACCTGGTCTCCATCACTGCACCTGGTCTCCATCACTGCTTTGGTCTCCTTCACCGACCTGGCCTCCATCACTGACCTGGTCTCCCTCACAGCCCTGGCCTCCATCACTTCCCTGGTCTCCATCACTGCCCTGGCCTCCATTACTGACCTGGTCTCGATCACTACACTGGCCTCCATCACTGACCTGATCCCTGAAGTAATCCTGATCACTGCTCTCATCACTGCTCTTCTAAAATATAAATGGTACTTTTATTAGTATTATTAAATGGTAGTTTTATTATTATTTTTGTAACTTCTCATTCTATATCATGTTACCTACAATTAACATCTACAACCATACATACAAAACCAACCAGGATCACCTGGTAAGCAGCTTTGCACAGTCTTCTTTAACAACCATGCAGACCCAGCTTTGCAGAGAAGCAACAGTTTTTACATCACTTCCTGTGTGCTGTCCCCAGAACATTAAACATTTTCAGAAAATATAATGGTTCCCTCTTTAAACACCAGTCCAAACTGAGAAATGAGGAAAAACAAAGTGCCTCAAAGGGTTTAAGCTGCCTCCGACCACCACGATGGTTAGGTCTTAGATGAGCTCACTGGCAATTCATGTAGACCAATGTAGACATGGATAATGGACTGCTTACTGTCGCACTTCACTGGCCAGTCAACGCACTCCTAATTCATTGCTGGTCACATTTTACTCGACTGTCAGGTTCCATTGCCACATGCTAAAGTTGTGAGTAGTCCCACTCTGGGTACAGTTACAGTAAAAGGGTTGTGGTAAAAGTATATGCTGTTCTCTGTCACTCTGTGCTGCCAGGAATTCTTTTTGTAGTATACTTGTGTAACTCTGGGTTTGATTAACTGTAAGTTGAGTTTAATTGTGAGCAGTGTTTATTGCCTGCTGCGGAGAAGACGCTCGAGAGATAAAAAGCTAAACACTGACGGTGTCTCTTTGTTTTCATTATTTGCATGCTTTTACAGCTATTCTCAATTTCATGTAGAGGAGATAACCAAAGCACCAAACCCTAAACAACTCTGTGGTGCCACTGTTTACTGTTTTCACAAATTACATAGCGTGTATAATAATGTCAGGAAGCAGGAGGGCGATGAGTGAAAAATTGTCCTCTTTACTTAATACTTAATACTTAATACTTAGTAATCGACTATATCTCATAGGTGAGAAATGTGAATTTCATCTGTCTTCTAGCTCAGTCATAGGATACATTATTAGTGCTGAGGGGATTTCAACTCACTCGTAATCCATTAAGGAGTGCAGAGGTTTTTTGGTTTAGCTTACGTTTACAGATGTTTCACAACTACAGCACAGTAGGTGCACTTCTCACCACATTTTTGAAAGTGTTAAGAAGTTAGTTTGGTTATTCCAAGCAGAAACAGACTTCAAGAGCCTCAAAGTAAGTTTTACTTCAGCCCATTCTGAACTATTCATAGTTAGTTAGATGCTTCTAATGGTGTTTCTCAGAACAGTGGTAAACCACATAATTTCCTGTTGCCTATTTTCACAAACTGATCCCTGCGAAAAGGAATTATGGTATGGGTGAAAAGGAGTTGCCACGCATGAAACTGGCTTTTGATGAGTGGTGCCACTGGCTGAAGGGCAACTAACATCTCTTTCTAATATTCTCAGATCACAAAAATTTAGAGAATCTTTGTTCAGGCAAATAATTAAACTCTAATCAGGCCCCTTTGTCCCTGTTCTTTTCCAGGTTCCGATTCACCATTACATACGTCCTGGTTCCCGCAACACCAAAGCAGATGCCCTCTCATGCATGTTTAATTCAGATGATAAAGAATTTGATAATCCTGAGCCAGTTGTATCACCTAGTTAAGTGATGGCCCCAATCAGATTAAAGTTTGAAATGGTAATAAAACATAACAGATACTGTAACATACTGTAACAATTTTCTATCACTTCTGGTCATGCAGGAAAAACCTGCACAAAACTCCTGGCTAACAAATACTGGTGAAAAAATGGTATCAGATGTTTGTAGCGTTGTAGCTTTATGTTCTGTCTGTTCAAACTCCTCCCACACTTCCTGCTGGGAAACATATGCCCTTCCCAGTTCATACCAGACCCTGGTCACATATTGAAGTTTGCTTTGTCGTGCATATTCCTGAGCATCAAGGCAATACTCTTGTACTTACCATTGTTGATCACTTTTTTCTTGTGGAGTCCATCTCATCCCATTTCTTCAATTACCTACTGCTTTTGTAACTCCTGAGAGTATAATTCAACATGTTATACAAGAGGGTATCATATCAGATAGGAATCAACAGACTACATTCTAGGCACAGCTTTCATAAGACACTACAGTCAGCTTGACTCAAGACTGTAACCCCCAGTCTAATGGTCAGTGTGAGCAGACAAACCAAACACTCCTCAAATTCTAAGACTATTGTCATAAAAATCATTATGATTGTTCTGTCTTTGTCTTGGGCTTAAATGATCCAGAACTCCATTTCAGTGTATGTTAGATCATCAACCTCCTCTTCCTCTGACATGTGTAGAGGAGACACCCCTTCCTACACTCCTGGGGTCTGGCGCTTGACCGGCAAGCAGGTTTTCTAAGGGGGAGTACAAAGTTGATGCAGAAGTATGTCTGTCCTTTTAAAATACTTTTTAAAAACTAGCATGTTATGTACAACTTAGCACTGCCTGCTTAAGATTGTGTCTTTCCGTCTTCCCATGTCTCCCGGTGGGAAGCTGTCACTGCTCCCTGTCACTGCTCCCTTGGACAAAGCTACACGCAACGCCACACCTCGCCCTCCTGTTGCCGTCTAGGGGACTCCTGTGTATGCTGTTCAAAGACATTTGGATTCTAGGAAGAGAGCTGGGGTCATCCAGTACCTGGTAGACTGGGAGTTACGGACCAGTTTGGATCCTGCCCAAGTGAAAAAATCTTACTGCTGTCATCCATTTCATCCTGCTCTGCACCCCAGAAGTCATTCCAGATGGTACTTTTGTAATTCCTAGACTGGTCAGTGTTTAGGTGTGCCAGACACCTGTCCCTAAGTTCCCTCGAGCATCAACAAGGTCGAGGCAGGGTGAGGACCCCTGTCCAGAGTTGTGGCAGCTTCACAGCGCTTCTGGTGGTGGGGGAGCTTGTCGTCATGGTTGTCTTCATCTCTGAGTCGTCTTGGACTCCATGGGAGAGAGTACCGTCATGCTTCTGTGTTTTCTTCCTGCCACTGTCGAGTCTTTAAACTACACTTCTTTAGATTACACTTCCTCCATTCGCAGTGGCAGCCTGCATGGACAAGTTGGCAGTGTTTGATTCCACTCACAGATGATCATCTGGACAGTGGACTGAGTGATTGCTTACATTTTGAATATCTTCTTAAACCCTTTCCCAGAAACATGGGCATCTAAAACTCTCTTTCCAATGCCCTCTAAGACAGAGATGCCTTTTATGTAGACAACATTGTGTGCGCATATATTTTAGTATCAGAAGCAGACAAGAGTCTGGACTGGGCATTGTTTTGAAAAATAACCTATGTAGCATTTTTGAACACCGACAAAGTATTTGAGAAGTATTTGTTTTAGTCCAGCACAGCATGCCTTAGAACACAAATCAGATAAAATACTTTAAAAAATTAGTTTAGGAACTTAACTTTTTGTTTATTTAGTGTGTAAACTGAGTGAGTCACTATATTATTATAAACTAGACACAAATAAGAAAAAAGTTAAAGATACAAAATTATAAGCTGAGCTGATGTTTCATTGTCTTACAGTGTGAGACACTGGGGGGCCAAACCGAAGCAACCCCAGGAGCCACCCCAAAGGAGGGCCAGGACAAAGACGGGACAGAAACGGACAGACAGAGACCAGGAATGGACGGACAGGAACAGACACAGGCAAAGGCGGGAACACACAGACAGACAGGAACCAGGAAAAACAGGCAAACAGGAAAAGACAGGAACAAAGACCAGAACACAAAACCCAGAAGAACACAAAACCAGGGACGAGGACGAACGACGAGACAAACAGGGAGGAAGTCGATGAGACGACACAGGAGGAGGACGACGAGAGAAGCGAGAAAGGACGACGAGCAGACAACGGAGGAGACTGATGAGAACACAGAGCAGACAGGAACCAAGGAGCAGGACAAAACACAGAGACAGGAACAGGCACAAACAGAAAGACAGGTCGCTCATTCTGTCACGGTGTAGCTGGAGCAGGAGCAGGGAAAAGGCAGGAGCAGACACACTCGCAAACTTTTAGTCAAAAATAAGGATTTAATATAGAAACATACGGAAAACACCACACTACACCACAAAATAATCAGCAATGAGTGACAGAGACTGAGGGCAAACAGAGGGCTTAAACACACGGACTAACCAGGGAAAACATCTGACAGAACTAATACAAAATGACAAACAGCCGAGACAGGCAGGGCAAGGGCGGAGCAGAGAACAAGAGGAGCACATGACCAAACAGAACCACATGGACAGGATGTAAACAGAGGCACGTGGACGGGCAGGCGTGACACAGAGCCACTGGTTAACCACGTTCATAAGAACTGTCCCTGCTTGTCACAATCTACTTCTGTGAAAAATTGCATTAATATTTGTGAAGACACAATGAGCGGCTTCTACATTGTTGACTTTTCAATAAAGTTAGGGCTACACGGAATGATCCTAATGAATCATTTGTTGGTTCCTTTGAACTGTATCTGTGTTGAAATGAAAATGAAATGAAACGCAGCATAACACATGACTGTAGACTGTAAAACCCCCCATTGCCTTCTACTCCTCTTACTGGCGATTCCAGGGATTAAGAAATGTTGATATTTCAAACGTTTTCACAACATTTCAATAACTTTACATTTATATGGCTAATTTTGACCTCTTACAGAAAAACTACACAATCCAAAGTATAATAGAATGAAGATTGTAAGCCAGGCCCTCTCTTTTAACTTTAGTGTCGGACATCACATATGTTCTTCTGGATGAATGGGCAAAAAATAAATGTCAAATATGCTACACATTCTTGTAGAGAGCCTTCCCTGAGGAAGAAAGCTGTTGTAGCTACAGAGGGGGAACACCTCCATACTAATGCCTACAGATTTAGAACTAAAAATGCAGATTCGGCTCTGTGTGGGATTCCTGCTTAGCTTCTTTCTTAGCGTTTTGCCACAATATTTATTGTGCATGGGACATCACAAAAACTAGAGGTTTACCAGTGACAAGAAGTACAATTCCTTCAGAAAAGACAGCATGACAGTCACAACAATGCTAGGCTTTTACCAGTGAAAACATTATCACCTAAGTAAGAGCTATTAACTACTAGGAAGTAATAAGTAATTACAAGGTAGTTCATTATTAACTAAAAAATAACTACTCGTTTCTTAAAACAACTACTCATAAATGACTTATTAATGTAACATTGTTTGCTCAATAATCTTACAAGGTTCCTGGTGAACCACTAACTATTATGGTGTATATTAACACTACATAATAAAAGAATATATTACACATATACTAAATATACTACACAGTGTGCAGTATCTATGACGCATTATATCATCCATTATTATTAGTTATTGATTTCAGTATAGAGCCCTAAATAACAGACATAATAACAGTCTATTCAAATGCTAATGTTTCACTAAGGAAAACTGACTGACATCTCTTTCTCTCTTTTGTCATATAGCTTATTTTACTGTATGTTAACTGTTTAAGGGATTTGTTGTTACTATTAGTAAATACAATTACTGTACAATGTGTTCTGATGTATCAAACATAAATGTCATTGTAAGAAGATGCATACAAATAATTAAATGCATAATAAATGTGTATTAAAGTTGAAACTCACTAATTTCCTGGAATTCCTCAGCTTGACATGTGTTTGTGTTGAAGTGAGACATTGATGAGACAATTTTAGGAGGTTTAGTTTATTGTGGCTAAATATTTCTACATTTACCTTTTTAAATTTACATAATGCAACAACAACTAAACAGCAAAACCAGTCATTCTGATTGCACAGACGCACAGAAAGTTTACCAAGCTATAGTAATAACACTGGAAATTATGTAGAAAACACAATGATGTCCTAAACAAAGTACAAACAGGCTGATATACTTAAATTAATGTGATCTACATGAAGGATTTCTGTTATTTTTCTAGTGAAATCAACACAAAATGAAACATACATGGTAAATTTACAATTTCCCACCTAAAAATTCAATTTAGTGCTGTTATGTGCAGTGGGTTTTCCCGTCTCTGTGTCTGTTTGTATGTGTCCGCATGGTTCTGCTGTATTTTTTTCATTACAGTTCCCGTTCAGTTCTCCCATGTTCCAGGTATTCCACTCCATTCTGGTTCCAGCCTTCCTCTGTCCCGTGATTTGGGTGTCGTTCTATTTAAAATGGCGTGGCATTGGAGTGTTGAGAGAGATTTATACTTTGTGATTGTTGTTCTTTGTGATTATTCTGATTGATTGATTTGGTCCTGACCTTCTGCTTGGTTGTTTCGACTCCGATTTTGTCTATCCCCTTCTGATTTGGTTGCTTTTGTGAATACTTGAAAACTTTCTGTAAAGGCAGCGTGTAGGGAGTAACTGCCGTTTATTTTGGGGTTTGGGTGTTTGTGTATGTTTTTGTCTAGTCAGGGTCTTTAGGTTAGCATGCTGTTTTTGTGTTTGTTTATTTGTGTCACTAGGGGAGGTAGTTGTTTGTGTGTAGTTAGCTAGGGTTTTGTTTATTGTTTTGGCCTGGGTCCCTCCTGAAGTTTGTCCCAGTGTTTGTCTTTGTAAAGTTCACTGTTAGCCCAATACTCTTTCTTTCACTGTTCTTCTGTGCATTGTTTAATTTTCACAATTCAACATAAACCCTTAAAGTGATATTCATACTACCTAGCTGCAACAATCCTTTAGCCATTGACAGGGTTGTAACAGTGCTGAAAGTAAAAAATGTCCAAAAAAAAAAAAAAAATTAAAAGCAAGAAATTTTGTACAATTAAGATTTTTATTTTATAGATTTCTTTGATTAGTGTTAATTATCATAACATATGAATTTTGCACAGAACTGAGTTTAAGATGGTTTAACAATGTCATCACATCAATATACACAATATTAATGTCAGTAAAAATATCACAACATCTGAATTCTGTAAGAAACAGAACTGAGTTTAATATAGTTTAACAAAGTCGTCTTCACAAAAGACAAACAGATCAATATAGACAATATTAATATCAGTGAAAATATCACAACATATGAATTCTGAAAGAAACAGAACAAAGTTGAAGTTGATTGAACAAAGTCATCTTCACAAAAGACACATTCAGATTCATAAAATCATTAAAAATATCAGTGAAAATATCACAACATGTGAATTCTGTACAACACAGAACTCAGTTTAAGATAGTTTAACAAAGTCGTCTTTACAAAAGACACATTCAGATTCATAAAATCATTAAAAATATCAGTGAAAATATCACAACATATGAATTCTGTAAGAAACAGAACAAAGTTGAAGTTGATTGAACAAAGTGGTCTTTATAAAAGACACATTCTGATTCATAAAAGAATGAAATGATTGTAGAAATAAATCTACAGAAGTCTTTCTCAGTGAGAGAATATCTAGAGGAATGTTGTAACAACAGAAAGTAATCATTTTCACTGGAAATGATCAAATATTCAGTCTGAACTGCAGACGTTCAATAATGAATGTATCCACACAGAGAATGTGTAAAATATCTAATACAGAAACATATTTTCAGACTGAGTTTCAGTTGAACAGAAAACTGTGTCAGTGTTTCAGTCTGAAAGAAGAAGAACAGAGTTTCACTCTCGTCCATGCTTCATTGAAAAGCTCTGATATCATCTCAGACACTCTCCTCTCTCTCCTTCATAGAAGAACCATTCTACTTCTTCTGAAGTGGCAGTTTTCAGTAGATCATGTGATTCACATGAAATCTTCATAGGAGATGAAACTCACTGGAGTATTTAGAAATACAAAGTTTCCCCACACGAGAAACAATCTTTAAATCAGTCTTTTGTTAAAAGAAAATATTAACCTCCTTCCAAACGTCCAGCATAGTCTAATATAGACTTTTGTAGTTACAGATGTTTTGATCTGTAGTTCTTTTCATTCTGAAGGTATCATCTACCAGGGCCTCCAGAGGGCGCTCTGGACTGAACTCTTCTCTTTGCTGATGGTCTGCTGGTTTGTGGAGCTCAGCAGAGGTAGATCACTTTCCCTCCATTTCTTGTCTGATGATGGCTGCAGGTTCTGGAAGTGGTTCAGCAGTTTTCTCTGAGACGGTGTCTTCACCTCATCTTTGGAGAGGAAGTGTAGAACCTCATGAACACATCTGGAGAAGCCTTCATTCACAGCTGCTGTACAGGTGGAGAACACAGGCTTCTGCTGCTGTCGTGTCAGGAAGCTGACCGTCATTTCCAGGATGTCTGCTTTCTCCAGCTTGGAGTCGGGCTGCTCGTTGAGGAACTCTGGAACCAGGAGAGTCTTGAGCTGCTCCATGCTGCTGTTGATACGATCTCTGCGCATCTTCTCCACCACTGGCTTTCTCAACTGTAGATATATAAGGAGAACATGGTTAGTGAACTGGACCCAGAACATTACTGATCATTTCTAAAGTAAGATAAAAATGCTGATTGTTTATTTTAGTAGGTTCTGAATGTACCTTGTTGTTGAGAGGTAGGTGCTCCTTTGAGATGGTCATTGCTGAAGTGACTACAGGAGTCATGGCTGTATCTCAGTGCTGTAGATCTCTCTGTGTAGAGTGAGTCTGATCTCCACTGCCTGGGTCTCCTCTATTTATACTCCCAAATCTCCATATGAATGTGTGGGTCTTGGGCTTGTTGAAGGTTCTCACAGTTTGTAGCCAATGGTAGAGCTCAGACAGACAATGAGGAACGTCCAGCTGCCATATGCCGGCTGATCTTGTAGTAGGAGAAATGTTCATGTCTCAGGGGAGCAGGTAGAGGAGGTGGTGAGGATGGGAAAGTGGTGACCCTTTAAAGAGAGCAGATCTGCTTCCTGATGCTGAGATCAGTGTCACTGACAGACCACATGTCCATCATTAGCACACGTGTGGAGCTCATCCTGGTCACTTACATTCCTTTATATAATTTTATTGTTATGAGCCATAGAGACATTTTCTAGATGAGCTTTTGATTTTCAGTTATCTGTCTGTTCTAAACATTTTATATCTCAAATCATCTACAAAGGTTTTTTCATGTTTGGTTCATTGTGTACTGTTTCTACTGTTTACAGATGACACTTAAATTAATAAATTATCTGTAAAATATCAAATTTAAGTTTGTTCTCTGTAGAAGATGTAACTAATTTAACAACACATCTTCAATTTTACTGGTGCTGTTCAAACATTTTCATTACACTGTTTATGATTTTAGTCCAAATGTAGCAGATCCCTCCAGTGAAACTGTTTGGTGAAGTTCTCCACATCGTAAGTGTGTCTATTCTCTTGTGTATTGTCTAAATATTTAGGGTTTAGGATATTAATGACCATAGACTGTGATTCGTCCCTCCAGATCTTTCCCACACTCTGACCATTGAAAGAAAGGATGAGGAACAATAGAAGTGTGTCTATTCACATGATAATGCTCCTTTAGAAGATCAGATCTACATCACTGAGAATCAGGGTCGGGTTCAGGAAACACTGACCTTTAGAAGAATTTACTGAGTCACTAAACATTCTCAGCTTTTCTGAACAAACTAATCTGACTTTTTCTCTGACGTTTTTAATCTCACTCTTTTCTCATATAGGTCTGAACATCTAAACACTTCTCTACATGTTCAGTTGTTAAATGATTCTTAATGATGAAGAATTTGGGGTTATTTGTTATTTAGAGAATCTTTTAAAATGTTTATACTAAACATTAAGCACCAACAAGGTTAATATTATTACTACTAAATCAGTACTATTAAACTGTTTTAAATAAATTTAATGATCACCCACAGAAAAATAAATACCTCCATTGTTATTCTTTTTATGTTTGTTTACTCTCTTTTTTGAACTTGGCAGCAGCCTTTTATACCGTGTGAAATTTTTTATGATGATAAAATGTATAAAAATGCTCCAGAATTACTGGCAATATATTATCTTACATTCAGTTATATTAATAATAAACAGCTTTTTTTCATGCTTACACTGGTTTATTTGATTGGATTTGCTGTTGTTTTATAGTTTTCCAAATAATAATAATAATAATAATAATAATAATAATAATAATAATAATAATAATAATAATAATAATAAAAAAATAATAATAATAACATGTGTTATTCATGTGTTATCATATTCTCCACTAATATCCAATATCATATATGAAATGCATTTAAACTCTTTTCTCTTGTTTGTTTGTTTGTATTGTTTGTGTTGTTTGTTTGTTTTTTTGTTTGTTTGTTTGATACTGGGTAGTTTGTTAGTGAATGAGTTGTTTGTAGTGAGTTTGTTTACTAACTGTGGTCAGTACTGTGTGAGTGCTGGAGCTCCAGAGTGAGCAGATGTTTTGTAGCTGTGAGTCAGTGTGAGTAGAGAGTGTGTCTGAGTTTCCCACACTGAGTTGTCTGTACTGAGATCAGTGCAGTACAAAAGCTGCAGAGAGCTGAATGGATCATTAGTGATGGTTAAAGACTGTGAGCTGTATTGTAGACGGAGTCTGACGTCACTCACCATCTGGAGGGAAAGATCCTCACTGGCTGAGAAGTGATGTCACTGCTCTCAGTATCTTGTCTCTTTGTGAGAGGTGTGTGTGTTATAATATGTAAGTTGTGTGTTTGCACTATTTCATATTTAAACTGTTAGTAATTTAAATGATTTAATTTGATTTTAATTCAGTTTACAGTGCATTTTCCTGAAAACTTTCAGACACAATATTGAAATTTCAGTATCACAGTTTAAAGTATTGCTGAGGGATTATTTAAACCTGACACTAATCCCACATTGTATTAGTCAGAATTCTGCGTGTGTGAAATGATAAAAGTTTAACATTTGATGTGATTCTATTGTCAGTATGTTGAACTGATACAGACTGCATGTTAGACTGAGTGTGAAATGCTGAACAGTGTAAATGTACTTTAGCTGAGTTGCTGTCTGGAACTCGTCTAATCAGTCAGCACATTAAACTGTGAAGGAAACTGGTTTCCACTCATAACTGCAGAATATCTAATACACTCACAGATATACAGTCACTTCAGTGACATCACTAGTGGGAGGTGATTAAACTGCTAGTTCTGTTTAGCGACTTGGTGGCTAGAACACTATTAGCACGCTGAGTAAGGCCGTGTGCTGAAACTAGTCTGTGCATCTGTGAGTCTAATGATTATGTTGTGATTATTCGAGTGCTGTCTGAACTTTTTACTGTTCATTAATTCTGATGATAACTGGTTTCCTTTAAGCATAACTGTCCAACACATTACATACTCAGAGAACCTGAAATAACTATTTTAGTGTCTATTCAAATGCTAATTCTTCATGGAGAAAGTTTCACTAACAAGTGTCCTGATTGTTTTTATTTGTTATATAGTTAATTGTATATATACTAATGATTCAGGCCCTCCTTAGTGAAAAATTAGCCTCCCATCCACAGATCCTAACTGATAGCCCTGGCTGAGAATGGCACTGACCATATTAGGACAACATGTTACTTTCAGTTTGATGTGATTATTTAAGGAACATGAAGTTTTCTTTATATTGAATTTACAAACATGAGTTAGTGGACAAAATCGATGAGCTACTCTAGGAGCTGTTTATATGTTTTAGAAGATAAATGAAATCAAACTTAAAGCATATTAAATTTAGAGAATTTAAGATTTTTATTTTCATAGATTTCTTTGATTAGTGATAATTTATCACAACATTTAAATTCTGCACAACACAGAACTGAGTTTAAGATGATTTAACACAGTCGTCTTCACAAAAGACCCATTCAGATTCATATAATCATTAAAAAATCAGTGAAAATATCACAACATATGAATTCTGCACAACACAGAACTGAGTTTAAGATAATTTAACAAAGTCGTCTTTACAAAAGACACATGCAGATTCATAAAATCATTAAAAATATCAGTGAAAATATCACAACATATGAATTCTGCACAACACAGAAATGAGTTTAAGATGGTTTAAGAAAGTGGTCTCCACAAAATACACATTCAGGTTTGTAAAATCATTAAAAATATCCATGAAAATATCACAACATATAAATTCTGTAAGAAACAGAACAAAGTTGAAGTTGATTGAACAAAGTGGTCTTTATAAAAGACACATTCTGATTCATAAAAGAATGAAATGAGTGTAGAAATAAATCTACAGAAGTCTTTCTCAGTGTGAGAATATCTAGAGGAATGTTGTAACAACAGAAAGTAAATCATTTTCAATATTCAGTCTGAACTGCAGACGTTCAATAATGAATGTATCCACACAGAGAATGTGTAAAATATCTAATACAGAAACATATTTTCAGACTGAGTTTCAGTTGAACAGAAAACTGTGTCAGTGTTTCAGTCTGAAAGAAGAAGAACAGAGTTTCACTCTCATCAATGCTTCATTGTAAAGCTCTGGTATCATCTCAGACACTCTCCTCTCTCTCCGTCATAGAAGAACAATTCTACTTCTTCTGAAGTGGCAGTTTTCAGTAGATCATGTGATTCACGTGAAATCTTCATAGAAGATTAAACTCATTGGAGTATTTAGAAATACAAAGTTTCCTCACACGAGAAACAATCTTTAAATCAGTTTTTTGTTAAAAGAAAATATTAACCTCCTTCCAAACGTCCAGCATAGTCTAATATAGACTTTTGTAGTTACAGATGTTTTGATCTGTAGTTCTTTTCATTCTGAAGGTATCATCTACCAGGGCCTCCAGAGGGCGCTCTGGACTGAACTCTTCTCTTTGCTGATGGTCTGCTGGTCTGTGGAGCTCAGCAGAGGTAGATCACTTTCCCTCCATTTCTTGTCTGATGATGGCTGCAGGTTCTGGAAGTGGTTCAGCAGTTTTCTCTGAGACGGTGTCTTCACCTCATCTTTGGAGAGGAAGTGTAGAACCTCATGAACACATCTGGAGAAGCCTCCATTCACAGCTGCTGTACTGGTGGAGAACACAGGCTTCTGCTGCTGTCGTGTCAGGAAGCTGACCGTCATCTCCAGGATGTCTGCTTTCTCCAGCTTGGAGTCGGGCTGCTGGTTGAGGAACTCTGGAACCAGGAGAGTCTTGAGCTGCTCGATGCTGCTGTTGATACGATCTCTGCACATCTTCTCCACCACTGGCTTTCTCAACTGTAGATACAAAAGGAGAACATGGTTAGTGAACTGGACCCAGAACATTTCTGATCATTTCTAAAGTAAGATAAAAATGCTGATTGTTTATTTTAGTAGGTTCTGAATGTACCTTGTTGTTGAGAGGTAGGTGCTCCTTTGAGATGGTCATTGCTGAAGTGACTGCAGGAGTCATGGCTGTATCTCAGTGCTGTAGATCTCTCTGTGTAGAGTGAGTCTGATCATCACTGGCTGGGTGTCCTCTATTTATACTCCCAAATCTCCATATGAATGTGTGGGTCTTGGGCTTGTTGGTGGTTCTCACAGTTTGTAACCAATGGTAGAGCTCAGACACACAATGAGGAACGTCCAGCTGCCATATTCCGGGTGATATTCAAGCAGGGCACAATGTTCTTGTCTCAGGGGAGCAGGTGGAGGCGGGGCGTAAGGATTAGAGCACTGTTTGAAGTGGTGACCCTTTAAAGAGAGCAGATCAGTGTCATTGACACAGCACACATTCATCTTCACTATATACACATGTGAAGTTTGCGATGGCTTAATTCCAATGTACCACTTTATTTGAATATTTCAATTTTGATTAATATGTTATCTCAGATTTCTAATTCCGAACCTTGGGCCTGGCGTACACACTTAAAGAAAGTAGTTCTTCAAGGATTTGTAAATTAAATTATTACACTGAAAACCCTGAGTTCTATATAGAACCACTTTATGCCTAAATGTTTGTTACATGGTTCAATGGTTCATTAGACTGCTGAAGGATGTGTTGTATATTGTTTGAGTTAGATCCTTTTTGAAAATAAGTTTATAAACACCAAAAAACAGCACTATATAAAACATTTTGACATCGTAACATAATAGAAGAACACATTTCAGTGCTTTTTAGAATCATTTTCATAAAACATTCCATATATATCCAGATACAACACATTCTCCGTCAATCCGAAGAATGATTTCACCATGCATTTCTTTGAAGAACCATTTTTTTCCACACTGTATGTTGTCCCTCGTCAGGCGATTACAAGCTTCTGCTGATTTGATTTGTGGTTCTTCAAAATATAACGACTCAGCAAACGACTCAGTCATTTCATCCATAACCTGTAAATTCATGTAAAATTCACACAATGACTTCGTCATTTTGATAACCCATAAAAGGGAGTAGCACACTATAGCTACTATACTAACAATAAAAATAAGGTCAGATTTTAAACTGACAGTGAGGCAAAGATATTTATTACTATTTTCCAGAAAAGGACACATGGTTCTCTGAATTAGAACTTCACAAGATACTGAACTCCACTCACCTACCCCGTACCAACAGAATGAAACTGGCATTTAAATAAGATTTTTTTTAACTTCTTTTTTCATTGGTGTAAATGAGGCCCTTTAATGTTCTACTGGTTTGAAACTTTAGAACTATGCCACTGAGGCAAGTCTGTGGAGATCAGGGGAGATCATCTGAGGCTAATTCTATTGATGTCTATGTCCACTTAGACAGGGAATGGCAGCTTCTCTTCATTTGGCTGCTTAGAGTTCTCCAGCTTACATTTATTTTTCATTCACAATCTAAAACTACAGCCACAGCCTTTGGAATTACTGCCTTTACATCCATGCTGAAGGTAAGTTCCACGTTTTTGGTCACCAACCAGGACGTACAAGTTTCTGTTGTAGCTGTTGTGTGGTCAGAGCTAAAAGAACCCTAAGTCACTCCACTTAAAATGAATGATTGCAGTTTATAGTAATTATAGTCGTTAACTCCCTCCAATCAATCTTGTCACAGAGTGGGGTTTTAAGCTCTGCTTCACATTAGCACATGAATGGACACACGTCTATTGTTCTGTCTTTCAATGGCTAGAGTGTGGGAAAGCTCTGGAGGGAGGAATTACAGTCAAAGGTCATTAATATCCAAAACTCCACCAACGACTAAATATTGCAGGCCCACTCAGGGGAGTAGACACACTTATGGATATTAGCAGAAAAGTGTTTTTTTCTTGAATCATTAGCATATTCTTTCATAGCGACGTGGGTAATAAGAGGGTGCACCAGGGAATAGGCACATTTAGGGATGTTTAGGATACGTGACACAAGGGTGAGGAATTGAGCTAAACAGAATTTGTCTCATATGAGTGTTTTTATAAATGGTGTCGAGGAACCAGTCAACAATAATGATATAGAAAAAGAGAAGTACTAAATGTGATTATGATCACGATGATGATCCTGGACGTGAACATTGAATAAAATGTAAACAGTGGTTTTAATTGGAGAGCCTAGGATACATGGAGTAATGGAGTACATTTAGATTTTTGGGATTAAACTTGATTGAAATGTTACTTACTGTTCAAATATTACTGAACATTTATTTTAGGCCACACCTACATGTAAATATTTCATACTGCTTAATAAGTATTATAGACTTTATAATAATAAAAAAATAATAGAGTATATTGTCAAATATGTGTTTTTTTCAGGAATATGTTCTGAATGTTTATTTGATTGAAATTCTTTCTAGTTTCTCAAATGATTTCTCTATGTTTTTGCATTTTCAGTACATTTTCATCAACTCTGTCAATATTATATAATATTGTTGCTGTCCAATAAAAACATGTACCTCTATTTTTGTTGATTTTGAGTTTTCTCCATCATTAGAACACACCAACAAAAAAAATAGAAACAGCTTGGAAATAAATCTGTTTTTATTGACTGAAAGTAAAGTATGTTGTTGGTCTTTCCTGTAAAGTGTTAATATTGGAGATAATCGTTTTTCACTGAACAGCGATGATATACTCTGTCTACAACATCAATATTGTTTCATCTGTTTTTGTCTTTTAGAACACAACTATCAATGATACTTTAGCATCTTATAAAATATAAGTGTGGGTATTTTAAGGGGCCCATATTATTAAAAAAATGCATACCCATACAGTCCAAATACAGAACAAAGCTGCTCAAAATGAATGAATTATGACTGTATTGCAAATAAATTTTAAGAAGGATACATAAACAAATGTTAGGTTTTAGACTTAGTGGGGGGCCTTTTAAACTTGCGCTGAACCAGTACACCTCTGTCCTGATTATTTAAATTAGATTTTAAGTAAAATAAATAAAAAGGTACAAACATGACCCATTGTAGAATCAATGGGAAACTGACTGAACTTTACATTTAAAACTCACATAAGGTACATATATGCACAAATTATGATTTTTTGAGGATGCTTTTACTTTTAACATATGCTCTACAGCAGTGATCTCCAACCCTGGTCCCGGAGAGCAACTTTTTACAAGTTTAGAGCTTGAAGGACTTACACATATACAGTCAAGCTTAATCATTGGATGAGCTTGATGGGCTTTGTCAAGTCTTATATTGTCAAATAAGACTATGACTTAAATAACAAAGGACTTTTAGCATCACTTGTGTTTAATTCAACACTCCAAGTGTTTTTGTAATCCACTGCTGGGATGTCGACGTCTCTACAAATGTGAGGGTCTCCACTTAAGTTAAGGCATCTCTGAAGGGTCCCAACATAAACCCTGAATACAAGGCTTATGAAACCTTTAACAAAAGGTTTTACCAGCTCTACAAACATAAGTCAAGAGCGTCCTCTAGAGGCCCCATACCAATCCAACAGAATCCAGACTGCAACAGTCTACTGAATTATGTTATATTGAGAACTATATTCTGTATACTTTCACCTGACATAGTAGGAACTTTTGTTAGATCTGAGCATCGTGATCTTGAGCAAATATTAAAACTAATTGAGGAAATAATCACAGCCTTACATCATTTAAGAAAACAGTTTAGTCTATTTTATCATTTCAACTGCATCCACATTTCTTTGCAGGTCAATACAACAAAGAATAGTAGATAATAAAAAGCGCAGTGATGAAAATTTGTTAAAATGTAATTTTTATAAAGAAGTTGAAACATTTATTATTTGTAAAAAATAAGTTAACATAAGAGAACCATTTTCTGCAATGTAATGAACAATTACTGTCCATTAGCTGAATTTAACATACTGGGAAGAAATAAAACAACAAATTTGGCCTATGCAAAGCTTATTGTATGTTTTAATTTGTATGCTTTATTGTTTCTAACATGTCCAACTTAGCCAGTAAATCAGAAAATGTGCACTAAAATGAAAGGAAACTGTTAAGTTTACGTCTTAATAAAAATAAATAAAATAACCAAAGTGGGGTAATTTGACTGGAGGTGTTCACCACTTGATTTTGTGTTTAGGAGCATTTCTATTGTTCCATTCATCTTGAATTTTTCACACAATGTAATATGGGCTGTTATGTACAAATGATATAGATAAATTGAATTTGACAAAAATGGGAATCATTTCTTTGTTTAGGTGGTTTCTTAGTGTTAATTTTATAACAAGGGTTTCATAACTGCATAACTTTTTTTATTATTGTATATCATCACTGTCCAATTTACACTGTCCAATTTAAAACAAGTATCCTTAAACAACCATTGGCAGGTTCACTCAAAAATAGAGATACATGTTTTTTTAGGACAGTAACGATATGCTGCATATATTTATGTGTTTGTGTATAAAATAAAAATAATAAATACAAGAAATATAGCTTAGCATAAAAAAAATCTGATTTGACAGCCTGAAAAGACTAAAATTTTGTTTTGAGGCATGAAATGAACACGGAAAGTGCCGTAAATCTCAGCAGAACACTAACAGATCTGAATCGTATTGATGCTTTCACTCTTTGTGTTTTCTCTGTTCATTAGATGACAAATATTGCCCAAACTGCCCCAGGGAGCTATTGACCCCCCCGGGGACCATTAGCATTTGAATGGACACACTTTTATTGTTCGCTCCAAATTCTCTGAATGCAGAAGAGTGTGGGAAACCTCTGGAAACGGGAATCACAGCCAAGAGTCATTAACATAATAAAACCCAACATCCAGGCCCCGAACCTGAATATTTGTCCACTAAGAGATGTGGTGGAATATACACAGTTGAGGTTATGATAATAAACTTTGTACATGCTGTACCAAATGCAGTGGTGAATAAATGTGGATTTCGTCTTCAGAATAGTAAGTAAATGTTACAGGTGTGCGCAAAAGTCTGGGCGAATTACATGTAAACACATTAAATGTAAACACTTCCACGACAAAGAACACATTTTAATGCACAACCACTGTTTATTTGTTGGGTTTTAACATATTGGGGGGAGAAAAAATATTTAATGTGGCTTGTGCAAAGGTTATGCCACAATTTATATGTTATTTATTACTCAAATGCTTTAGAGCAGTGGTCTACAACCCTGGTCCTGGAGAGCTACCTTCCTGCAATATCTAACTCCAACCACAATCTGTCACACCTGCTTCAACTAACTTCGCAAGAAGTTCTCAATGGGCTGGATCTGCTGTGTTAGTGTTGGGTAAGTGGGAGGCAGTGTGTTATTGAGGGATGCTCTCCAGGACCAGGGTTGGAGACCACTGCTGTAGAGCATGTGTTAACTCCTTTTCACTAAATCATCAGAACAAGTCATCTTACCAGAGGTAACCAAACGTGACTTTAACTAGTCACCATTTGATACGTTGGCCTAATAGTCTTCAGCTTACTGGTATAAAAGACACTTGGAGATCAAGCTTTGTTTTTATTTTCAGTGGGCTGTCTAGTAGTGTTGAATGAATTGATAACAAGACAGAAATTTCATTGATTGTTTTATTTCGCCATGTCTTGATTAAAATACATTCAATTAATATTTTTGTTTCATGACTAAAACACTCAATGCCTTCACAGAAGGACACATGATCATTCACTATAAAGTGAAATCAGAATGTCAATATGACAATTAACATTAACCATAAAAGCCTTTTAAAAAAGATAAATGACAATTTCTTCATAGAAGAATTGAACACGTTTCAATAAAACCGATATCACATTTCAAGTGTTCACAGTATAATCAATGTAAACATAATAGATGACAACAACTTATCATAAGCCAAATCTGTGGGTAAATTTTACCTATAATAATACATAATTGGCAACTCTCACATGTGACCAATGTGGTCGACAGTGTTCAGCAGAGATAAAGTACACCACTACCAGGGCCTCCAGAGGCTGCTCTTGACTGAACTCTCCTTTTTGCTGATGGCTTGCTGATCTTGCAGTGAGGCAAATTGTCTGTTGCCCTTGTCTGATGATGGCTCCAGGTTCTGGAAGTGGTTCAGCAGTTTTCTCTGAGACGGTGTCTTCACCTCATCTTTGGACAGAAAGGTCACAATCTCATGAACACATCTGGAGAAGCCTTCATTCACAGCTGTTGTTCTGGTGAAGAAATCAGGCTGTTGCTGCTGCTGTCGTCTCAGGAAGCTGACTGTCATCTCAAGGATGTCTGCTTTCTCCAGCTTGGAGTCGGGCTGCTGGTTGAGGAATTCTGGAGCCAGGAGAGTCTTGAGCTGCTCGATGCTGCTGTTGATACGATCTCTGCGCATCTTCTCCACCACTGGCTTTCTCAACTGTAGTTACATAAGGAGAACATGGTTAGTGAACTGGACCCAGAACATTACTGATCATTTCTAAAGTAAGATAAAAATGCTGATTGTTTATTTTAGTAGGTTCTGAATGTACCTTGTTGTTGAGAGGTAGGTGCTCCTTTGAGATGGTCATTGCTGAAGTGACTGCAGGAGTCATGGCTGTATCTCAGTGCTGCTGTTGGTCTCTCTGAGTAGAGTGAGTCTGATCTCCACTGGCTGGGTCTCCTTTATTTATACTCCAAAATCTCCATATGAATGTGTGGGTCTTGGGCTTGTTGAAGGTTCTCACAGTTTGTAGCCAATGGTAGAGCTCAGACAGACAATGAGGAATGTGGGGCTGCCACATGCTTAGTGATCTTCTTGCTAGAGGACAATGTCTATGTCTCAAGGGAGCAGGTGGAGGGGTGGGGCGGGGGTGATGAAAAGGGGCTGTGTGAATCTGGGAAAGTGGTGACCCTATGAAGAGAGCAGATCTGCTTCCTGATGCTGAGATCAATGTCATTCACAGAGCACACGTCCATCATCACGGTGCACACGTGTGGAGCTCACCTAACACTTTAATGTAGTTGTCATCTTCAATTAGGGTATTATTTTGACATATATGAAGTGAACATATTTGATGGCACTGGTAAAAGTTGGCACTGATTTATATGATTGCATAATTGGATGCTGATATTTATATAGTAAAAAAAAATTCCTGACAACTGGACCAAGAGAAAAGATCTTCTGAGATATTGTTCCAACCATTTGCTTATGGATATGTCAGATAGTTAGCAGTATCGACTGAACCTCAAAGTTTCAGTATAAGAATCAATCATAGATCCAACCGTGATACATCAAAATGACATACTGTACGTCGCAGACGTCTCTAAACCAGCAGTCCAGATGTAGCAGATGTGTCTTGTATCATGTCTTTGTCAGTCAGTGTGAGTAGAGAGTGTGCCTGAGTTTCCCACACTGAGTCCTCTGTGCTGAGATCAATAGAGGACAAAAGCTCAGGAGTACTGAATGGACTGCTGGAGATGGCTGGAGACTGTGTTGTATTGTTGACAGAGTCTGACATCACTAACCATCTGGAGGGAAAAGGTTTAACTTGTTGCTAGAATTACACCAGTGTTATTCCACCCCATTAAAATGGTGCCAGTTTCCTGTTTCAGTCATGCGTGAATAGTATATTCATTAATCTTAGCACTTTGTTGGAGATAGCAAGTTTTCCACAAAGTACTAACACCTGCATTCCAAATAACTTTACCTTTATCTTCATGTGTTGAATATTATGAGCTTGTCAAATTCATGTATCTGGATGTTCTAGGTGACACGTCATGACGAGACATGCCAGCCAAAGAACGGTCTGCCTCTTTGTGTTTCTGTCTCTTACTCAAACGCTTTGGGGGGCTGGTGGGTTTTAGGATGCTAGTGACATTAAGAACTGTGATTCTGCTCTCCCGGGCTTTCCCACACTCTGGCCATTGAGAGCGAGTGCTGGACAATAGAAGTGTGCCCATTCAAATGCTAATTAGCCTGTGGGCAAGCAGTTCCAGACAAGCTTGTTGAAAAGTTGCTGGTTATGCATGAGGTAAACACTGAAAATGAGGCAATTCTGACTCTGTGTTTGAAGAATTCCCAAGAAATTTGGAAGGATTTTCTCACAGACCACCAACTTAAAGGCTTAAAATCTGCATTCTGAATATTTTTACACACCATGTATACACCACTGTGCAAAAGTCTTAAGCTCATTGTTTAAAAGCATTTATATTAACAGTAAGTGTATTTACCCCAAGAACACCAGATATCATTAGAACAGATGCAAATAAGCATAAATACAATACAAAGTAACATAAATATCCTATTTAATATCTTATCTAAATTCCACATTTCTCCTGGACGACCAGACATTGACTTAGCCTAATGAAGTACTGAGTAGTCAAAGCAGGTATTAGATGATAACTGCTAAACAATAAGGAGAAGTATGAAAAGGGTGATCTAAACACGCTGACCGTATATATATATATATATATATATATATATATATATATATATATATATATATATATATATATATATATATATATATATATATACGGAAATACTTGCAAGCTTGTTATGACTTATAACTCATAACTATAATTCATTATTCATAGTAGGTTACATCTACCAGAAGTCCAGAAGTGTCAAATAACAAGATAAATAACTCTCCAAATAACTCTCACACATATCCACAAGGTATTCACACCTTGCAATTTGACATATTTTGAATTTGCCCAATAAGAAAACTGCACAGATTTTTCCTTCGGTTTGACAATAATAGTTCCAATTTTGTGCCATAAAAATGAGCTTAGACAATAAAATACACTCCTTTCAAAAATCTCACAGTGTCCCAAAGATATTCATATGTTATTGTATTTAAATGCATACTCAGTTTGATAATTTCTCATGAAGCACTAAAAGTACAACAGAAAGTCTGGACGTTAAGACCAAACAGTTCGACCAATTTTATTTTTTTAGATTTGTGTGAAGCTTTAAAAACCAGTGTGAGGGTTAACAGGACAATTCAGTAACACTTTATAAGATTACATTACACCTACACAATAACATAATGAGAACTAACATAGCCCTACCTGAACAGGTATAAACACTTATTCCAATGTACATTTTTTGTCATGTAGGTTTATTTACCAGTTTGGATATTAAGTGGATATAACGTCTATATCAAGTGGCACTGACCAGACAGTCTTTGTTGGAATAATTCTTTATAAGTGATCATGAGGTCGATGTTGGTGGTCAAGAAGCCTTATAAGTACTGCCCATATGAGAAAGCATTACCAGCATTTCTTATCGCATTGGTAATGTGTATGTACTGAATTTTATATTAGAGACTGTGTCCCTCCTCCTGACCCCTGATCAGGAAACTCTATCGCCCTTGGGGGTTTTGTTAGTTTCCCACAAACTCTCCATTCACTGCTTTCAATTAACCAACAAAACAAGTGTGTCTGATTTGCTTACGGCTTCTTGTTCTTATTCTTTTTCTACTCTCCATTGTGACCAGTAAAGGCTTTTCGTCACTTTAAATGACCATCAACAATAAAAAATTATAAAAAAGCTATATGTACAAAAAACACTGATTAATGTATACATCAATACTGATTACTCCCAGTATTAGATATTGGAACAGGTTACTTAGGATCCAGTTTTTTTGTATTTTATTATTTTGAATGTGTCATATGGAAATAATACATATTCCGCTTAACCACTTTATTGTGAAAACCAATACATAAATGATTATGAGTAAATCAATGATCAGTACAGTCATATGCCAACGTTTGCACACCCTGGTCAAATGACATGCTGGAAATATAACAAATAAAATAGAATTTTTACACAAGCCACATTTTATGCTTTATGATTTTCCACAGTATGTTAAATTTAGAAAATAAATAGTAATTATGAATTAAAATGTGTTCTCGGAAAAAAAAGTGGTAACTTATTTTATAGTCTAAATAAATGTCACGCCTTTGCCTACAGTGTCAGATTTATAACCTTAACAGTCAGCAATTTTTTTTTATATATACATCATACCTACAAAATAATAACAAGAGAACAATAAACATACTTTACTTTCAATGTAAATCAATGTAATCACTTTATAATGACTTTTAAAATTTTGTAATTATTATTATTATTATTTTGGGCCATTCACTATGAGATTTATGTGCAAAGTGCAACAGGTACTTTCAAACTGCCAAAAGCTGAAAAATGTCAAAAACAGACCTACGTTTTGAAAGTTTTCATTTCAATGACTATGTAAAACTAAAATCCTACTGCAGTTTTAGAAACACTACATGTACCTTCCATATTAATGCTGTGCTGTGGATCCATTATGTAAGAGAATTCACAAGAAAGAAGTGATGCTTTTCACATGTTTTATTCAGTAATTGCATGATAACATATCACAACAGTTGCTTGAAAGGTTCTTCAAGACACATGGCACTCAATAACAGAGTAGAGTTTCAACAGCTTTAACAGTCTTTACAAAAGACACCAATATTTCCAGCAAGTGAAATCTGCTAAATGCAGATGCAACAATTCTCAAAAGAAATGAAAATATGTCTAAAAAACATCTTAACAGATACTGTCAATACCAAATTTTTTTAAAACAAACAATACAACATACATAAACGCGACCTTCATTAAGGTATAAATCTGTAATAGCCATCTGACTGATGTACTGATAATATACAGTCACATACATACAGTCATTTCACACTTCTCTAAAATAAATGAGAAATAAGAATAAATGTGCAGCTTTGATCATGTTGATAAACTGCCAGCTATCAAAGAATTATATTTCAAAGAAATATAGAGACAGATAAGAATGATCTAGTCTTAACGTGATGACCTTCACAGACGGCATATAATTAATATGCTTAAAGCGTTATATAATACAGTTTGTATAAGCCATAAAAAAATTTAAAAAGTCCTTAAAATTGGACAAATCTTGGGCAAAACATGCTCAAATATTTTGTAAAACCAAATTGATTTAAAAGTAAGGTCTAACATAGACTTTAGACCTAATAAGTTCAGTGTCTTTCTAAAGTATTTTGCAATACATACAATGCTTCCTAAAATGGAAATAACACCTAAAAGTTCAACTTCAGAGAAAAATGTGTTGGTCATGTTTAACATAGAGTGTTGGCCTGGTGTTTCCTTGTTTTCCAGGCATTTACCAGGGCCTCCAGAGGGCGCTCTGAACTGAACTCTTCTCTTTGCTGATGGTCTGCTGGTCTGTGGAGCTCAGCAGAGTTAGATCACTTTCCCTCCATTTCTTGTCTGATGATGGCTGCAGGTTCTGGAAGTGGTTCAGCAGTTTTCTTTGAAACGTTGTCTTCACCTCATCTTTGGAGAGGAAGTGTAGAACTTCATGGACACATCCGGAGAAGCCTTCATTCACAGCTGCTGTACAGGTGGAGAACACAGGCTTCTGCTGCTGCTTTCGTTGTCTCAGGACGCTGACTGTCATCTCCAGGATGTCTGCTTTCTCCAGCTTGGAGTCGGGCTGCTGGTTGAGGAACTCTGGAGCCAGGAGAGTCTTGAGCTGCTCAATGCTGCTGTTGATACGATCTCTGCGCATCTTCTCCACCACTGGCTTTCTCAACTGTAGATATATAAGGAGAACATGGTTAGTGAACTGGACCCAGAACATTACTGATCATTTCTAAAGTAAGATAAAAATGCTGATTGTTTATTTTTGTAGGTTCTGAATGTACCTTGTTGTTGAGAGGTAGGTGCTCCTTTGAGATGGTCATTGCTGAAGTGACTGCAGGAGTCATGGCTGTATCTCAGTGCTGTGGATCCCTCTGTGTAGAGTGAGTCTGATCTCCACTGGCTGAGTCTCCTCTATTTATACTCCCAAATCTCCATATGAATGTGTGGGTCTTGGGCTTGTTGGAGGTTCTCACAGTTTGTAACCAATAGTAGAGCTCAGACAGAGATAAGGAATGTGGTGCTGCCACATGCTCAGTGATCTTCTATCAGGGGAGCAAGTGGAGGGCTAGGGGTGATGAAGAGGGGCTTTGCGTAAATGTGGGAAAGTGGTGACCCTTTAAAGAGAGCAGATCTGCTGACTGATCAATGTCACTGACCAAGCACATGCCCACACATGTAGGGATATTAAGTAACATTGGTTCTAATAGCATTTTATCCTTTTAGTTCATCTGAAGCCAAAACAGTCTAGTACCTAATTCATAATTCAAATAATATTTATGAAATTAAATTTTTTTAGGAAAAAAAATTACTATATATATATATATATATATATATATATATATATATATATATATATATATATATATATATATATATATATATATATATATAGTAAATCAGTACAATTTATAAACTGCATAAACACAATAAACATATACACACACAACTTTCTCTTGCAAAGTTGTAATTTTGGAAATATCATCAGTATCATTTAAAGCTGTGTTCTTTATTTATGTAACTCTGTATTAATTGCTTGCTATAGGCTGTGTGGTGTACTGGCCAGAATATCTTGTTAGTTTTAAAGCGATTTGTTTAAGTAGCTTACTCAACAAGTTTGGAAAAGCGCAGCACTAATTCAGAGTTAATACACTCCAATGTAGCAAAAGTGATGCTGTCATGTAGCTGTGAGTCAGTGTGAGTAGAGAGTGTGTCTGAGTTTCCCACACTGAGTTGTCTGTACTGAGATCAGTGCAGTACAAAAGCTACAGAGAGCTGAATGGATCATTAGTGATGGATCAGGAGTTGTATTGTTAAGTTCACATCACTTAAAATCTGGAGGGAAAGATGCTTATTGGCTGAAACTCTAGCAGTTTCTGCAGGGGGTCGGAAAGCCTGGACTCTACTAGTTTCTGCAAAAGCTTCTGATTAGTGTATCAAGTCCACCTGCACGACATCTGAACTTCACTGGAAGAAATAAAACAAAAAATGTGATAGATTTGCTTAAATTTGAATAGTGACCTAGAAACAGTGCAAAACCAGAATTGTAATGATTTTCAGAATTTTATACATATATTTGTTCCAGGTTTAAATCTAGATTCTTGGCTTTGGTCTCAGACCTTTGGAGCCCACTTTACGTTATTGTTACTTCCTCTGTTTATATTCATTACAGTTTTTTTTTTCATTATTGTAAAACTATAAACAACATAATGCTTACAAGGAAGTTTTGAATGTTTTGACTAGTCAGTTTTTTAACAATTTTAGAAATTTTTAAACAATTGATGCAAAATCTGCTACTTTTATAATGCTAAAAACCCTATTTACTTTTTAAGAAACGTGACTAGTTGTTTACGTCAAAACACTGCCATAATGAGCAGAAAAGCTGTGACTCTGCTTTCCTAAGCTTTCCCACACTCTGCCCACTGAAAAAGCCTTGAATGATCAATGGAAGTGTGCCTTCTTAAATGCTAATCACCTCGACACACAGCTGGTCAGCACACCCTCTGGGTTAAAAGCTTCTTAGATAACCATCACGGTCATACAGACTTTCCCAGCTAATGTTAACCTAGGTGCACCTACAAACCACCATCAAAGATCATATCATATTCTTAGCGTCCATCAATAAGAATGTATATTTAAATTAGGGGTACATTGAATACTTATAAAACATGTGCTGACTAAGGGCTGATATACAACCTGTAGTTGAATATAACTAATACGTTTGGACAGCACTTGTCAAATGCAAGATATTTATTGAACATGCACAGATGCGTTTCGGCACATGGCCTTCCTCAGCACTGTCCAAACCTCTACTTATTGGATTCAGCACTTTATTAGCTTGTTTTCATAATTATAGCAGCCCGCTCATTAATTTTTTGACATATAGTGCTATTTCAACTAAATAACTCAGCAGTTCATTCAGTGAAAGTGAATGGACGATGGAGTATGGATGTGTGGTGTGGTCCCAGGTCATGTACATGGTAGACTGGAATAACTGTTTGATTGTACATGCATTGTAGTTGATGTAATATATTAGAAAATATCTTACAATGATTTGAAATAGAGCCAAGAATACTTAAATGTATTCGTTACAATATTATTAGCTACAATAAAAAACGTTTCAGAGTTTTCCAAAATGTATACATAATTTAGTCTTTTAGTGTAAACAAAGCCAGTCAGGGTGGTTTGATGTAAAATTAGCCACTACTTTTATTTATTTTTTATTTACTGTACAAAATGAACCAAAACATGTAGTCAGAATGTTTATTTGTAATCTCAATACATTGATAACATTATGTAATAATGTGTTTTACTATGGAGTAAAATATATTGTCCTCAGGTACCTTTCCACCTTCATAAGCTTTAAAAAAGTTCTTTAGGCCAAAACTGTATCATAAAGCAATGTATTGGGCATCGGGAAATCATAACGATTTGATAACAACTTCCTGTGAACTTTAAGAGGTGGACGTCTGGTTCCTTTGACCACAAGTGTAATCAGTTCCAACCCTACGACTGATTTCTTTACAGTAGTATGATGCGAACTGGGGCCACCATTTCTACAACACAAATATAAGCATTTAATTTACTAACCAAAACGATAAGTGAAACATGCGGTCTTAGTTTTGTATATGATGTTGATGGCAAAACGGTGGAAAGTGTTTAAATAATAAGGACTATTTTGCCTTACAAAGCCTTGCATGTATCCCTCCACTGTAAATTATTAAAATACATTTTACAGCTAAAACAATATCACAGAATTACCATACCCCAGTGTATCAGACATCAGGCAGCATATTCATAAGCTTTTTATGTCATAACTTTCTGTGAGGGAGTTTTTTGAGGCAATAAACTCCACAGATGTCTGGTTCCCATCGCTACAACTGTGAACAATTCTAATTCAGCAAGTTACTCTAGAACTGAGCATTTCACAGCAAACCACTCGTATTTTTCATTTTTGGAGGAATTCAGCATAGTCCTTGATGCTGATGAGGCTGGATATGTAATTCACTATAGCTGTTAACCCGAATCATCCGATCAATTAACCAGATATCATCACTATTTCTTAACATTAATGAGAAGTGTTTGCACAGAAGGTTAAACAAGAACACATCTTACCAGAATTATTGGCACTGTTTTATGTAAAACATTCCTATTTATTTAAATTTGTTTTATTATTATGCCAATAGCTTTCTCTTTTTTTTTTTACAATTTTCCCCTTTATCTCTTTAAAGGGGGCCATTAATTCTGGAAGTGCTTGTGTAAATATTTACTACACCCTGCAGTGCATCCATACCCGCAAATATGACGTCCACGAACATTTCATGCGAAGTGAAATAATATTTATTTCATAAGAAGAAATGTATACATTGCACATTAAAGTGATTCAAAACAAAAATCAACAAAATCAAGTCTCATTCAAATGATACATTGTATCTTTAAGGCTTAATTAAACTTTTTTTAGGGTGAGCCGTCATGTCTTCCAGCAGACATGATGCTCATCATTTCTTATTTCAACCATAAACATAATCATAATATCTCTCAATGAGAGAAAAAAAAAGATATAAAAGGTAAGTAAATGCATACATTGCATCCTCAGTGTTCACTGCAGTGCTTCCACAAGACTGCAGAAATTTGTGGAACCTGTTTGCATCCAGTTATCTCCAAACTCTGCAACGCCTGAGCTCCTGGAACGTCCATCATGAAAGTGCGAGCAAGGTTGAGGTAGTTCAGAGGTAGTCTTCTCAAGAACACTTCCTCGTGAAAGCTCCCTTTTGCTCACTGTTGGCAACACAAAGGTGCCACGTCTTCTGTCGGGGATGGAAACAGTCGAAGAATGTCGCGGGTGCACCTCGAGTAGCCGTTGGGGAAAACCACAGCTTTTTTCATGGTGAAGAAGGAAACCGTCTTCTCCAGAAGATCTGAAGTGGGGATTCCATTATGGAGATGCTCTTCAAGGGTTGACCTCAGTTTCTCCACTTTGCTGAAGCACTTCCTCTCCAAGCTGTGGAGTTTACACCTGGAAACAAAACACACAAATATATATTAGTCTTCATCAATGACATATGCCATCATCAAACAAAGTTCTCCTTTTCCCAATGAAGGAAACTATCATCTTAACTATCGATCTTACCTGGCATACTGGATGTTGTCCTGAGGAGTGATGTCCATGTAGGCAGGCATGTTTGAAGCTGTGGTTGTTTTTGGGTTCAAGTAAAAAAGAGAAACGTTGTTGCTGCCGAAGACTTAAAGCTGAGTTCTGTTCTTCTTCTAGCTCCTCTCCTGGTTGCTTTTTTGAATCAGTCTGATTTCTTCTGATCCAGCCCATATTTATATCAAGCTCCATCCATGCTCGACCAATCAGTGGTCCAGCACACAAGACAATAGACTGCTCATAGTTCTCCAGGCAGTGGGACTCTAGTGGGACACTTCACTGGGCAGGTGGGATGCTCCCTTCCCTGCCATCTGGCAGTAGGGTCAGCCTTATTCCACTGTGGGAAAATGACTTGGGGCATGAACATTTAGGATTTACCCAGTTCCCACACTATGATCAACAACAAGAGTTTCAATGTATATGTTATTTCAATTCAAAAGTTGAATTACAGTTTAAATGTTTTATATCAATGTTTGCAATAATATAAAACCAATTTGGTCGCACCTATAAAATGATTTAAGGCCCTGCTGCTATCAAGTTCCAAATTATTCTTTAAAGAAATTACTGTGGATTAAACTGTGTTTAATAGCCAAGATCATTGTGATGGCTGGAGAACATAGAGAATACAATTTTAAAACAATATCCAAAACTTTTTTTATTTTAAAATGATAGAGCTAATGATTAGATCTACAAAAATAAAGGTGGAAAACACAAAAAATAACAGTAAAAGAATACTTACTTAACAATTTATAATTTGTTATTTAACCATAACAAAATACCTAATTTAACAGTGTTTTTAGTAATTTATTTTTTAGTCAATTTAGTTGCGCATAAACCTATAGTATGATACAAGTAGTGTGCAGCTTCACCATTTCCAACTTATTCATAGATGTTTATAAGATACATACAAAAATAAAAAGAATTTAAATTTTTTAAAAATGTGAAGAATTGCTCCATGTTGGATGAATCAGAGCTGCAAAGACTACTACAAATGACTATGATAGCAATAAATGTAATGAAATTAACATCTGGAGGCAAATAGTAGAAAAAAGCTAACTTTAAAACTTGATTAAATACAGCAACTTAAAATACCTTTTTCCATTTATATTGAGTTTATAATATATGCAGCTATACTGTAGAAGCTACTGTTGTATATAAATACCTTTACAATCACAAGTATATACCACCAAAATGATACATTATAATGTGCATCGATATGATACTCATTGTTGGGTAGATATATACCAAACAGAATATGGGAAGAAAAAAAGACAGAAGTATAATGTATCCATTAGACCGTTAGTTAAAACATGTAATATTTTGTTCCATTTTGTAATGTTAATGTAACATCATTGAAATGCTTTACCAAACTTTTACAGTTTAAAGTGGAATGTTTGATTCTGACCAATCAGAAATGCTGCTAAAAGCTCTGTGTGTGAAAAGTTTAAATGAAAATAAAAGAAACAGCAATGCTTTGTGACTGAGTCATGTTGTGTTCTATGTATTTCATCCTTTAAGGGGAGGAGAATATTAGTTACACAGTTTAAGCATGATGTTATTTAGATGGCCGGTTAACCAACATTTGGCAGGTACTTAAGTATCAGATATGTAAAAGTAACTAACCCCTAACATATATTACCAAACAATGGTTCTATGACTTGGAACAACAGTGGAACAACCGTGGAGCACGGATTTTGTGCTACAAATTTTAAGAACCATATGCAACAGGTTTTCCAACACAGAGTAGAACTACAGGGTAAACCATTATATCACATTAACATTCACTAAAGAACTCTGGAAGAGATGCACTCCAATGTTGTTTTCTACATTTATTGTAACAGGGGCCTAAAATAGGCCCAACAAATAGTGCTGACATTATGTATATCATATATGTATATGATTGTGTTTATTCTGCATTGATAATTGGTTTTTTTTTTACCATAGAAGAAGATATTTCGTATCCTTAAAGAACCGTGTTTAAGCTGCTTCATGAGTGTGAAGAAACACTTTACACACATGTAAAGTGTAAATGTTCTAGACAGGGGACATGTACATAAAGGTTAAAAATGTACAAAATTTATAAAATTTAGAAATTCTTGTCCATCCATTAAAAGGTTTTTTATATGAAAGCATGCGGTATATGCTGTTTTTAAAGGTTTATTTTTAAATATATACTTTAAAATCTCTGCTGGGAGTAGATGAGCAGTAATTACAGTATGTTTGAGTCTAGTCCTCCACCGCGCTAGCGGGACACTCCTGTGAGAGCAGACACACTTCTATTGTGTGGCTGAATTAATGAGATGAATACAGAAGTGTGGGAAGCCGTGTGTCTCCGTGGCTCCAAGCTCTCCATCGAGGGGTGGGTGAACGGGGGGCTGTCTCAGCTTACCACTGGTGGACAGCTGTGCCCGTGTTCATGTGCGTATGCTGGAAATATAAGGAATATAATATATATAATTCCTTCATAATTGGAGCTACAGAGATGACAGCTGAAGCAAAGAAACAAATGAATGTTAATTATTTTACAGAAAAAAGGCAGGATTACATTAATCTCCAGCTTTTGCTTCATAACATCAAATCAGGGTAAAAGTTGGAATTTGGTCTCAACATCTAGAACTCGGTGGCACGTGTGTACAGTGGCCATGACCATATGATCAACCATTAACCTGAGCATTAGGCAGGTCACCACTTTCCCAGATTTGCACAACCCCTCTCTATCACCCTCCTGCCCCTCCACCTGCTCCACTGAGACATGGACATTGTCCCCAGCTAAAAGATCTGAGCATGTGGCAGCTCCCCGCTCCTCATTGTCTGTCTGAGCTCTACCATTGGCTACAAACTGTGAGAACCTCCAACAGGCCCAAGACCCACACATTCATATGGAGATTTGGCGGTATAAATAGAGGAGAACCAGGCAGTGGTGATCAGACTCACTCTACACAGAGAGATCTACAGCACTGAGATACAGCCATGACTCCTGCAGTCACTTCAGCAATGAACATCTCAAAGGAGCACCTACCTCTCAACAACAAGGTACATTCAGAACCTACTAAAATAAACAATCAGCATTTTTATCTTACTTTAGAAATGATCAGTAACGTTCTGGGTCTAGTTCACTAACCATGTTCTCCTTATGTAACTACAGTTGAGAAAGCCAGTGGTGGAGAAGATGCGCAGAGATCGTATCAACAGCAGCATTGAGCAGCTTAAGACTCTGCTGGCTCCAGAGTTCCTCAACCAGCAGACCGACTCCAAGCTGGAGAAAGCAGACATCCTGGAGATGACTGTCAGCTTCCTGAGACGACAGCAGCAACAGCCTACACTGTCCACCAGTACAGCAGCCGTAAATGAAGGCTTTTCCAGATGTGTTCGTGAGGTTCTACACTTCCTCTCCAAAGATGAGGTGAAGACAGCGTCTCAGAGAAAACTACTGAACCACTTCCAAAACCTGCAGCCATCATCAGACAAGAAATGGAGGGAAAGTGTTCAGCAGACAATTGGCAAAGAGAAGAGCCCAGCCAAGAGTGCCCTCTGGAGGCCCTGGTAGACGTGTCAAGATTAGAAAAACCATGCATGGACTGCACACTACAACTTCTGTTTGAGCAGGAGTACAACTCGGTTGTTGAAACTCAACATTTAAGGCAATAAGCCTAAAGCTTTGGAAGGTCTTAAATATTTTAAGATTTTTTTTTAATATTATGTATCATATACATGTTTTATTGTTTAAAAGTAATTTACATTTCTGTTTTAAGAAATGATTCCATACTTCTGAGATTCCCATTTATATGCAAAAATTACTTGTACTTTATAGACTCTATGCGTCAAGATTCTTTTACTTTAATCAACTTGTTATGTTCTCCACCATGTGGTTCTTCTTTCAGATGACAATTCACACTGAATCATTTGTAAAGATTTATGTGATCTTCTATGAAACTATAGAAATGAAATTAGGTGACTTCAAAATGTTATGGCATTGCATCAGTGTCTTTATGTGTGCTGCCTTGTTTGCACTGATGTTCAGTCTATATAAACTCAATTGAGTTTTAAAATATTATAGATGGCATTGTGCCAGTGTCATAGTGTGCATTGCCTTGTTTGAACTGATGTTCTAGAAAACATTGCTTTGTGGCATTAATAAAAAAATCTTTTATCTTTAATCATTTATCTAATAATCAAAAATCATTTGTATAGCCCTTTTCTGGATTCTGCATTGCAACACCATCAATTAGATAAGGCACCCAAGCATGTTATTAGCAGAACACCAAAACATCTCAAAGCAAATATTAGTCTTAAATACAGGAAATATTTAATAAGTGACACCAGTTGCAACATAAACACAGATATGAAAGATAAATGCTTGTATTCGATGGGGTTTGCATTATACACATCATACATACCTTTACAAAAGGCAGCTACTAAAAAACAGAAACATCACAATTCGCCAAGACCCACAGAAAGGAATTACTGAGCAGCAAACTGTTTGTTAAAGAGGAATTCCAACGTTTTTGGCACATTTCAAAATAATTCAATTATGGGCATGTAAACAAAGTTATTCAGAGTGGGTTGATGTGAAATGGCTTATTTTACCAACCTTCTTTGAAAACCAAGAGTGGCTGCAACACAAATATTGCCATTTTATTTAATATCCAGAATGATCAACCTACACATGCATTCAGATTTTATATGTAATGTTGAGAATGGTAAAATAGTCACATATGCAAAAAAACTATTCTGTATGTGTACATTTATAAAATATGATTCCTCAAAAATTATTCAGTAAAGATAATGGCTTTCAAAGATCCATTTGCATGCATAAATGGTTCTTTAGACCAATAGAGAATGTGCTGTATATGGTATATACTGTAGAACTTGCTTAAAAATGTTCAGTTTTATCTTCATTACTCTAATAAATCAAAAAGTACTAAGTTGGTCAAAGTATACTAAATATATGTACTAATATGTATTGCACATGACAGCACACACACACACACACACACACACACATACATATATATATATATATATATATATATATATATATATATATATATATATATATATATATATATATATATATATATAAATTATAGTTTTTCTATGGTTCTTTAGTAAAAAAACAATGGTTCTATATGGAACCATAAACAATCAATAGAAACATATTCTCAATCAATCTGAAGAAGAACCAATTCACTATATGAAAAACCACTGAAGTATGCAAATGGTTATTTAAATGCTAATGGTGCTATGTAGAGCCACTGTCTTTACTAAAGAATTTCTGAAGAACCACCTTTTTTAAAAAGTTTACCTCTCCATTATGGATGTATTTAATCTTCTTTAATCTTATATCGTTCAGTGTTATTTGATGTTAAATGGTTTACTCTAGAGAAACTTCCTAAGTCAGAATTATTCACAGTGGTTTAAAAAAAAGTTCACAGAAAGTTATTACATGCTATGAATACGCTGCCTGATTTCTGAGACATGATATCTGTTTTATGATAGTTGTGTGATGTGTTCTTAGGCAAAATAGTCCCTAAACTGTAACATTAACATCATTAACATTAAAAGGAGATTGTTTTAAAGTTTATCTACCAGCTGGTCCTATGACGTACAATGTTTGTCCCAGGACCAGCAATATTTTTCCTTGTTATATGATTCATTTATAACTATAATTATAACTAAACACTGACCCTAGACCAGCCTCTGAGATGGGACAGCTCAAAAGACACATGTGGGTTCTTTTTTTTTTTTTTTTTGGATAGTAAATAAATTGCCAATATTTGTGTTGTAGACCACTGGTTCCCACCATTACCACTGTATATAGTCTAAGCTTCTCTGCAAAAGAACCACTTTAAACCAAACCACATTCAATGACTTTGTTTACATGTCAACTACTCAGACATTGTAAAAGAAAATCAGTGGTGATCCCCTTTAATCCCTCAGACGTGGGATTGTGGGACTGTGAGAACAATTCTGTTTTACTACAGTCAAATTATGCAATCTCTTTATCCTTTATTTGAGGAAAAGTGCGATTCCACCTTACTTTGGTAAATGTGAGATTTTAGAAACAGTCCCAGCCCCTCAGTTATGTTTCCAGGGTCTCCACAGAGCAGCTGTGGACCTCGAGGCAGACGGTTTAGTTGATTTGTGGCTCAGCTGACCGGGCTGCGCGGCCAGTCTCGACCTCTGGCGCACGTAGAAACGCTGGACGGCCTTCGTGGCTCTGGGCTGCAGGCGCGCGTGCAGAGTCACGTGGCGGGGGGTTTCTTGTAAACAGTGGGAGAAGCCTCGCGCGTAGTCCGAATTTGCGCGGGAAAAGGCTTTGTGCTTCAGAAAACTCACCGCTAGCTCTAAAACTTCGGCACTGTCGAGTCTAAAATCCCTCTTTTCCTCACACATCTGTATGACTCGGTGGAAGAGAGCTCTCATCTGCTCGATGCTGCAATTAATTCTCCGGCTTTTCTCCACCAGGACTTTGCGAAACTGAGAGAGGGGGAATGAAAGAAACGTCGTTATATTTAAAACGAGCAACGAGTTTTACTGGACTCGCTGTTAATTTGCAAGAAAAGCTTAACCGCTTGCTTTCGGAAGTTAGCTTCTTATTCAAATGCCCCGGCCCACCTTAAATGGTGCAGCCGTTTCATTCTCAGACCCTGTATCACTTTGCTGGAAAAGTTCAACTGCTGGCTTTCTTAAGTTAACTTATTATTGGAATTCCCTGTTTCCACCTTAAATGCTGTAGTAGTTTTAAGGTGGAACGGGGAATTCTAATAAGAAGCTAACTTAGGCACGTCCTTTTTCGGGTTTACGCTCAATAACGGGTCCCGTAGCAAAGAAACAGTTGTTAATGTACTTACTTTGCTGTTTCCCGCGGTTACGCGCATGTTTTCACTGACTGGAGCCATTTCGCTCTGGTTTTTGTTTTCTTGTTTTTAACATGTACCAAACGACCCGAATCCTCGCGCCCAAAACAACGATGTGAAGAGGTGGACAAAGTGTTGCTAGACTATTTATACCTGAGGTAAAAGTTACAAACAGGCGGACGGGCCCTTTTCCCACGCTGACGGATGGGCCTAATTAAAGGGGGCACGAAAACAGGGCTCTGTACTTCAGTTTGTCTTCAAACATGGTGGCTACTTCCTCTCCCACTGTGGGAAAACAGCGACACGGGCCACTAAAAGTGTGCCCAACACCTGCTCAGACGTCCTGCTGTGCTGACAAGGCCGTCCACAGTGTGAGAGGCAATAAAGTCTAGTAGCCACGCTTCAGAGACGCTCTTTGATCCCACAGAAAGTCGTAATGTCGAGACTTTGAAAACTGATCTGCTTTGTTTCCCAGCCTTAAATGTCTCGCCCAGTCTCAGTCTTAGTCTATATCAATAGAGTCTCGGTAGTATTACCAGAGTGAAACAGTATTACCAAAGTGAAACGTCATTGTTCTCTGAGGGTCCATTACTGAAACAATAGAGTTAACATACTTTATTGTATGTATGTGTGTGTGTATATATATATATATATATATATATATATATATATATATATATATAAAATAAAGTATGTATGTGTGTGTGTGTAGATGGACCATCTTGGAACATTTTGTAGGCCAAATATCAAAAGATTTTCATTTATGCACTGTAAAAAATGTGGTGGCGGTTTTAACTTTTAAAAAAGTTAGTATCTGTGCTGTCTTTTGGTTTCACACTTTTTTTCAACTGACTAGTTTAAGGTAACATGGACACTAACCCTTCAAAACAACTACATTGTGTACATATTTATCATCTTCTGTTTTTCGCTATTAGCACCTTTTTCCAGAAACTGTTTTGTACATTCCTAAAAAGTTGATTATTCAAAGGTTCTCTGGTAATATCATTGGTTCTATAGAGAACCAAGAACACTCAAATAAAAAGTTATTCAGATTGGCGAAGAATGTGTTGTATATAGTTCCATACAGCACCAAATGTCTTGTTCAGACTGCCAGCACAGATCTGATTTTTTGGAATATCCAGCTTCATTAAATTGTCTGGACAGCAAAATAAAAAAACAACCACAAAACAGATCCAAACCAAAGGTGGTCTCCTTTATCAACCTTGTGAATTAAATGCCCAGCACCCATTAAACCCATAAAACTGGTATAAGTTGATAAGACTGATAACCTGATTGACGTGGCGCCGCAGAAATAACTTGTAGCAGAAAGGTAAATGGTTTGACTTGATTTGTGGAGGACGCTTTGCCCTCCCACCCCACCCCACCCCCGGCGCCTGAGTGTGGGAAACCTAATCCTGCCTGGGACTCATGCCTTTTGTAATGCTAATGAGCTCCTATAAATACTGGAGAGGGATCCTCACTCAGACCACATCTGACTGACTCTCCTCGGTGAAGCACTGCTTCTCTCTTCTGAAAGACATGGCTCCTACGTACCTGCCTGCCTCTGACTTCTCAAAGCTTTCCAACAAGGAAAAACATAAAGTAAGTATCTCTTCCGCTTCATGTTTCAACATTTTAATCATTGCTTTGTTTCTTAGTAGCATAATAAAGCTGAATGCATTACTAACGGTCTTTCTCTTCTCTTCATCAGTTAAGGAAACCAGCTGTGGAGAAAATGCGTCGTGATCGCATCAACAACTGCATTGAGCAGCTCAAGGGGATGCTGGAGAAGGAATTTCACCAGCAAGACCCCAACACCAAGCTGGAGAAAGCTGACATTCTGGAGATGACTGTGGTCTTCCTGAAGCAACAGCTGCAGCCCCAGATCTCGGCACCTCTGAAAGTCCACCATGCTGGCTACTCTCAGTATTGGAGGGAGACTGTGAACTTCCTTTCAGCCACCTCCAAGTTGGATGTGACACCTCAGCATCTCAGCCACAGCCAAGAAGCCCAGAGAGCAGTCAAAGATCTCCATGTGTCTCCATTCGCCTTCCAGCACAGCCAGGTTTCTGTCAAGCAAGAGACCAGCACCGACAGACCTGTCTGGAGGCCTTGGTAGAGACACTTATCCCAGAGACTTTCTTATGTTTACCAGATGGTAGTTGTACCATCGCTAAGTAGGAAGTGTATTTTCCATTCCAGTCATTCTGATGCTGATTTTCTCACGTTGAGTTTCAATCAGAAGTGTTTTAATGTGTGCCCTATGGGCAAAGTTGATTAACTGACCACTTGAAATCTTCTTTATTATGAAGAGCTTATAAAGGTCCTGTGATCTGTTATTGAACTCTATTTATGAGTTTATGATGAAGCACTTTAATTTCTTCATGAAATAATCTTAATTTAAGATAATGTTACTTTTTATAAAGGTATATTAAACTGCTGACTATAAATAAATTCAATTAATTCATACATTCACTGTGCTGTGTGGGTCAATTTCTAAATCTTTACACTCTTTTATTGTACTCTGATGGTTGCTTTTAGCCGTTCTCAAATGAAAAGTTAAAAGCAGTCAAAGTGTTGACATTTGTAGTTAATGGAAAGCCATTTACACTTACTATTAAGAGGCCAAGGACAGTTACATTTCTTGCAGTTCTAGCCCTTTACTTTTTTTCTAGCCACATTTCTGATTAACCAAATTAACAAAATAAACCTTTAAAGTAATCCATTTATTTCACTGTCAGGTACTCTCAAAAAAGGTCTTCATAGATTTATTATTGCAGATAACTGTATAGCCAAACTAGTATATCCAAAATGGTAACTTTACAGGGAAGGGCAAAATCATTCTCTAACTATAACGTAAGATAATATAAAATTATTTTACATGACGTGATTTTGAAGCATTACTGTTGGTCCAGTCATCATGAACTTTTTACACAATGTAAAGACAGTTGCTCAAATAATACAGAAAACTAAGTATGGCTAAACATAAAGATTCTTTGTCCTTTGGTGAGTGAAGATTAAATGGTTTCCATTCGGTAATAAAAATGTTCCACTATTGTAACAACTTGGTACTATATAGAACATGTATGGCTAATGACTGCTCCCTCTTTTAAACTACGCTTTTAATCATGAAACTATTATTTCTTTTGAAACAGTGCCATCGAATAATCACTGTTTGTTCACTAAAGAACAGTTTACCAGATTTTTTTTTAAATATAATTTTCACGGTACCTTTTTAAGGATCTCAACAGGATGTAAAGGTTTAATATCTTTACTCTAATGTTAAGGTTCTGTATATAATCTTATAAACTATACATAATATACATACATGGTTGTTAGCTTGGATGTATATTTTACAGTATGTGTGCTGAAGAATGCATATTTTACACAACCATGATAAAAAATCTTATTTTTTATTAATATTTGTTTGATGTTTTAATTGAACACACCCTATCCTTTCCCTCCTCCCCTGGGCTACATGAGTTCCTACGTGTGCTCTTGTCTGTCACTGCACGAGACCAAAGCACACATGTGAAGGGAGCTTGAGCCCGTGTGGAGGGGGGTAGGAAGGGGGGTTAATGTCCCTGTTTGTACCCCTGATAATAGGCACTGTGTACTGTCAGCTCTGGTTTCATCAGACAGCTGGTGAGCTGGATGGAAGCAGGGCCGTGCTGCTGGTCACATGTGTGGGTCCAGCTTCTCGCAGGATTTCCCACACTCCTCACAGAGTCTCCCCTTTCATCACCCACACAAAGGAAGTGTGCCGCGCTAAATTATCCATTAGGCAAGGCGGTGTGAATTCTGACCCTTCTCCTCCACTGCCCCCCTCCCCATTCACTGCTATCCCCCGGGAGCTAGCTATTTGCTTGTTAAAATCAACTTGTTGAAGAACTGTGTTTATGTGGATCTGGTTTATGAAAAGCGTTGTTAGATCTGGGTCTATTGCGGTTCATTTCTGATTTTATGAAATTGTTCTGCCGCTGTTAAAGAGAACATCACAGAGGTTCAAAGATTCTGTCGGAACAAAACTTTCCAATTTTGCTGGGTTTTTTTATTTTTTCATTTTTTAAAATACAATTTGAAATTCATTCTTGTCCCAGAAAGTCAAGATTTTGTTCTGGCAAAATGTAAAAAGTATATTCATATTGTGCACTCTATTTTTGGAATTTATATATATATATATATATATATATATATATATATATATATATATATATATATATATATATATATATATATATATAATGTGAGTAATGTAGAGGATAACTACAGTAGCATGCGTAAGCTTGAATGCCTTTGGACAAATTAGATTTAGTCAATTTTCCAGGTGAAAACATCTGAACATGTCCTCTGTGGAGAACGGATTGGCATATTTCTGTATTTTTAAATTAAACATAAAATACAAAATGCGTCATGCACCATTTATTTTTTCTCCAATATGTCAACGTACAGCTCATAAACAGGTCTTGTTCATGGAAACATTAATATTGTTGTTCAAACTTTTGCATACAGCTCTATGTGGTACAGTGTGTTTTAATTTTATATGTAAGTGTCTTTATTTATTTGCATGTTTATTTCACACAATTTGAAAATGCTTATAAGGGTAAAAAATATAATAATACAAAATTAAGTTGTTACAGATCTTGTTACATTACTGTACAGTAAAGATCTGAATCAGAAGTTAGAATGCTGTGTTAGGACTGAGATGATATTCTGTACGATGCAGTATAAGAACTGCAGACTGAAGACTAGTGTTTGAATTTGTAGTAGTGTTAACTAATCTTAAATCTTAAAGTTATCATTGATGTGTTTTTATATATATCCGCTATATTGAAACCTGTGCAAAAGGGAAAGAGTGGAGAACAGCTATATAACACAGTTAAAAAGAACAACTTTTACAAAGTATTGCCTGTTGGCGTAGAAGGTGTGACACTGAGAGCGTCGGCACACTTCTCACACTGTCACACGTCTGTGGGGAGGCGATTTTACGACACTCACTCTTTGGTCTCACAGGACGTCAACCAGCAGGACTAGAAGGTAGACAAACACATCTCACAGTAAGAGGTATATAGCAGTGACAGTGAAACAAAACAGTTTCACTCTACTGTAATCTAAACCCTGTCTACTAAAAACCTACTACAGTACTTAATAAATATTAATAACACTAGTGATAGTTCATTATTAGTGTTAAATTATATTTGTAGTATTGAACTAATATATCATCACTGTCTGAAGAAATACATGCATCTCCATTTTTTTTCTACATGATTTGAACATAGCAGTTTACACTGTGTGAAAATCTCATTACGAATGGAACTGTGTAATGTTCCAAACTAGCTTGAAAATCTGGTTTTATTGGTTACATACATTAAAAGTCTGTTGTTGTCTTCTCCTGTAAAATTGCCATTTTGGAGACTTGTTTTTCTTTGTCTTTGCACATTTATGACATATCCTATATATATATATATATATATATATATATACTGGCATTTATACTGTGTCAAGATTGCATGAGAAATGGACCAATAGAAATGGAAATAACTTGGAATGAATCATTTAATGCCTGTCTGAATACACAAGTTATCTGTGGTAACTTACATATCGTCGCTGTCCAATGAAAAACAAGTATTTACAAAATTGCAACTTTACAGGAGAGATCAAAAACATACTTTACTTTCAATGTCTATGGAACCAGAATTCTTTCCAAGATATTTTGGAGCACTTCTATTGGTCTATTCATCATGAAATTTTCGCCCACTGTAAATGGCCATTGGCGCGTTCAAATGATGTAGAAACTCAAAATCGGAGAGACATGTTTTTATTGGACAGCAACGATATACATCCTCTCTCTGGTCTCTCGAGCACTGACACACTTTTCTCACTGACACACATTTAGGTGTGAACGCTCTTACACCACCGCATTTACAGTACGCGGCATGTGCCTGGTGCTGTATTTACTACTGTGGGAAGCCTTTGGTCTCACTGGGTGTCAGGCCGACAGGTAGTTGCAGTAGGAGATGGCACACCTCTCTCTCTCTCTCCCACACCCACACCCTCCTACGACCCCCACTGAGAGACACACTCCTCTTCCTGGAACCCCCCACCTCCTCTTCTCCAGTGCAAGTTTGCCCCCAGGCTCAAGCCATTGATGTTATCAAGTGTTCCAGGCAGGCTTGTGATTGGATGACGAGTGTGGGAAAGCGGCGAGTGCCTCAGCCCCATGCTGTTAGATGCAGACAAATGCATTGTAAACTGAGCATCGTCTGCGTGCACAATCAGTCTTCATTGTCACATGATGTTTATAGGTACAGGGGTGGCTTATCACTAAATAACACTTGTCTATGTTAATGGCAGAATGGAAAGGGATGACAAGCAAAAGCTTTATTTAATTACATAATTACTGTTACTGTGATTGAGTAGCTAAGCTGGTGGTGGTACTTTAAAACACTAGATTAATTGAATGACGATAAGTTTTCAGATATGAAGTCAGACATCTGTCATAAAATTGTTGGCCATTTTTACTGCACATAATTTTGGGGACCATACGTGCTTGTAGTTGTTTGTGTAGTCCTTGGTTGATAGAGTCCTGAGTTACTTCAAAAGCTAGGCCAAATAAGTTTGTAGGGGAGGGTCATCTATACAATCCACAAGTGTGGTCTGATATCATACTTGACAACTGAATATTCTCATGTAACCCATGTAACTGCACAATGTACAAGCTAATGCTGGAGTATATGCAAGATAATTGTCTCTATTTCAGAGCATGTTGATCGTGTTTGTAGATCTGAAGTGTGTCTTGAAAAGCAATGCTTATTATTATTATTATGAGAGACTGGTGATTAGATTAAAGAGAGAAGCCATGAATTAATTTTCATAATCAGTGATTTTTATTCATCAACATTGAGAGACACACAGTGTCCACTTCGTATTTTGTAACACAAAAATATCATACAACATTTGTCAAATGCCAGTATCAATCGAATGATTTCAATGACATAATCAGACAGCACATCAAAATGCTTAGATTCTAAGCAGAATCAATACAGAATTTCTGTAAAACAGAATTTACTTGACAAAGCAAGCAACCGTTGCATTTATAAACATATTTCTTCTCATTTTTCTTCAATATGAAGAATCTGCCCATTAGGAGCTTCACAAATAGAAGCATGGTTCTTTCACATCCCATATGGAAAGTCTTTGGAAATAATATATTTCCTACATCATAAGAGGTGGTACAACTACCATCTGGTAAACATAAGAAAGTCTCTGGGTATCAATATCTCTACCAAGGCCTCCAGACAGGTCTGTTGGTGTTGGCATCTTGCTTGACCGGAACCTGGCTGGGCTGGAAGGTGACTGGAGACACGTTGAGATCTTTCACTGCTCTTTGGGCTTCTTGGCTGTGGCTGAAATGCTGAAGTGCCATGTCCAGTTTGGAGTTGGCCGACAAGAAGTTCACGGTCTCCCTCCAGCACTGAGAATAGCCATCATGGTGGGCTTTCAGAGGTGCCGAGATCTGGGGCTGCAGCTGTTGCTTCAGGAAGACCACAGTCATCTCCAGAATGTCAGCTTTCTCCAGCTTGGTGTTGGGGTCTTGCTGGTGAAATTCCTTCTCCAGCATCACCTTGAGCTGCTCGATGCAGTTGTTGATGCGATCACGACGCATTTTCTCCACAACTGGTTTCCTTAACTGATGAAGAGAAGAGAAAGACCGTTAGTAATGCATTCAGCTTTATTATGCTCTAAGAAACAAAGCAATGATTAAAATGTTGAAACATGAAGCGGAAGAGATACTTACTTTATGTTTTTCCTTGTTGGAGAGCTTTGAGTAGTCAGAGGCAGGTAGGTAGGTAGGAGCCATGTCTTTCAGAAGAGAGAAGCAGTGCTTCACCGAGGAGAGTCAGTCAGATGTGGTCTGAGTGAGGATCCCTCTCCAGTATTTATAGGAGCTCATTAGCATTACAAAAGGCATGAGTCCCAGGCAGGATTAGGTTTCCCACACTCATGGGCCGGGGGTAGGGTGGGAGGGCTGAGGCGTCCTCCACAATAGAAGAAGCATCAATTATTTCATGGTTAACTGGCCTCATGGCCCCAGCGGAGAGAATGGTCTTCCAGCTATCAATGGCACTGGCTGAACACAAGGCAGGTTGTTAGACTTTTATTACCTGGGAACCTTGCCTCTGGCTGATAAACCGTCTGCAGATGGGGACCATGAGGGTTTGATCATTTCCCTAAAGGCCACCGACATAAAGATAAAACGGTACGCCCCTTATCTGGTACAAACACATTTCACAGCTGCCCCAGATAGGTGAAGGATAATTATCAGCTTTAAATGATAATGGACACCTTTTTATTGTATAGTGCATGAGGAAATCTAATATATGCACAAATACATGTTCAACAGATTTCCCAAGTCATTTTAGGCCATTTCTATTGGTGCATTCATTACAAGACATTCACACAGTGTAGATAACACCTGCTATTTTTGATGGAAAAAAAGAAAAATTAATTTAACATTGCATTGTTTTGATGCAAAACAAAACTACTCGTCTGCTGCTTGCTTCTCATACCAAGAGGAATGCATTCACTACGAATGTCAATTAAGCACAATTATCCCGTGGCCTCAAGGACGGCACACTTCTATTGTTCCGGGCAGCCTCCCTCCGCCAGAGAATTTTGGGTAATAAATGGACAGATAGTGTGGGAAAGCCAGGCAGGATCCTGCTCACACGTCCTCGAGTCAATAGAGCCGAGCCCCTCCTCCGTTCCCTCTACAAACTCCCTTTGAACCCACTGCTCAGATCAGAGGCACCGCTGGGTCGTGGGACGCGTGCATGTTCTCACCGGTCCTCTCCCACATCACCTGCTGCCTGCCGCCAAATCTACTAAACCCCCCATCAACCGCCCCCCTCCACTTATTCCACCAAGTAGACATGTGCACCAACATCTGCAGCATTGAGAAGGTGAATGTGAACTTCTTCTTGGTATATATATTTATATAGTTAACTGCTTCATAAAAGATTAATAAATAATTAAATCTGGGGTTATTAATCAATATCTAAATCACTTATTGTCAAATAAGACATCTAAATGCATAACCGTGCTCTAAAGAACACTGACCAATGGCTAGGGGGCTTAGAATACTTCACATATTTAGCATATTGTTAACTTGCAAAAGCCCACCAACATCATATGCTCAGTGTCGAATTGGAGGGAAAACTTTCTTAGGCACTTCTCAAGCCAGACATTTCTAAACAGCAAGTCATAAATGACAGAAGCCGCTGGTAAAAGAATGAACGCATTCCGCTGCAGACCTTCTCTTCATTGAGAAAAGAAAAGCCAAGGCCACATAATGCACCAGGCATGCACAGATATATAGTGTCTCCATGGCTGTGTGCCCAGCTGCCTGAGTATCTAAGCATGGCCAAAGCAGCCTCTTCCAGCGAGGAATGTGTGAGAGTTTCGTCCTGAGTGTGTTTCCCACACTTCGGCCCCATTCAGCGGCCGGCCCCTCCCTGCTGCCACTGATCCAGCGGGGCCTCATTATGCCTCGGCCTCAATAGACCATCTGGACCTCTAGTTGAACACAAAAAAAAGCCTCCCTCACTCCCACACACCTTAGCGGGCGGGCGGGCTACAGGTAGACTCCTGTTGACAGATCCCACCATCCAGGTGCAGGAACCTATGACCACACACCTGGAGGCACGTATGCCAGCAAGCCTTTTTGCATCTGCCATGCAAATGACTATACAGCTATCTTAATGAGCTACAAACCTGTAATTCACCTGTTGAATGTTACATAAAGTTGTAAAACAGCTGTATACAAGCAGCTAATGATGTATTACAATAAATTATACAGAAATACAATACATGACAATATATAGCAATAAATGTCATTTTCACAGGCTATGTCTATATATTTTAAGGTGTATAAAGTTTGTGATGTATGTTAAATTTTTATATCTGTTTATTGATAAATATGTTTATTTATTTTTAATTAAACATGCTCTTCTTGTAACTTCACAAATCTGTAATTCACTCGTCCAATGTTACAAATATTCTACCAGCTGTAGAACTTATTATTTTAATATATATCTCGTCACTGTCTAGTGTTTTGTTAATTTTTGCTGTTGTGTAAAAATATCATGATGAATGGACCCACAGAAAATAACTGGTTCCATTGATGTACATTGAAAGTTAAGTAGTTTTTGTTTTTTTCTGTAAAGTTAGTATTTTAGAGAAACTTGTTTTTCATTCTCTAAAGCTTCTCCTATCACGCTGCACATAAATGTTATATCTAAAATTTGAATGTGAGGTTCTAAAGCAAATGACCTTCTTGACAGAGTTGTTAAAATGTAGCTTTTTTTGTTCCCAGCTATTTTTATGTTAAATGTGATAAACACTGTTAAACAGCCATAGAACCTCACAAAACTATAACTTTACAGAAGAAGAAAAAAACATACTTTACATACTTTTTAAGTCAGTGGAACCAATTTTTTTACCAAGTGATTTTGGGTCATTTGTTTTAATCCGTCCATCATGAACTTTACATACAATGTAAAAAGATACAGGTGGTTTTTTAAAATGGTGTCAAACCCACCAACATACAAACCAAACAGATACAAGATTTTGTTCTGACCTCAACAAAATATTATACAACTATGAATTCTATTAATTACATACAATATACAGACAACACATGTTCCAGTTTCATTTTGAGAGGGATAAACTTTTCACCTGTAGCATGAAGCTTGAAGACGGTTACCATAATGGACAATCTTCAGTATCAGTCCCTCCCTTTTTTTCTTACTTGATCTACAGTGTAATACATCTGCTGTCACAACATGTTCTAAAAACAGCCTCAGAACTTAAATCTGTTGTAATATGACGTATCTTGTAGGTGGATCGCATAATGTAGAGCATCAACATATTTATTACAACAGATTCTTTTTTTTCTTTACGACTTTCTTTCAGATCTTCTGTAATGTTTTCCCTCCATTTTCTGTCAATGCTGTCCAACCTGCTGGCAAGTGCCGGAACACAGGGGGGCGGGTTTCTAATGGGGCAGAAGGTATGCAACAATGCCACAGTTTCGCGCTCTAAGTGGCTTTTCATGGCTCGCCTAAATGCCAGGTCATGTGGTCCAGGAATGCCATTGAGGGTCCCCTCAGATTGCACTCCAGCGGCAGGAGGTCAGGGGTTTCCCAGGTCCACCGTGCAGGGCCAGTTCACACTGAGCATGACGCCCAGCATCTGCCCCTCTCTCTCTCCCTCATCCTCTGTTTTTGTGAGAGAGTGAGAAGCCAGTAAAAGCATGTTTTGCAATGAGGCAGCAGCGCATTGTGCCTTTACAAGTTACTTTTGGCGGGAGCTGGAATTAAGTGTGGGAAAGGATTTGGGGTTAAACCCCTCCAAACCCACTCGCTCACACACACACACACATGCTGTGTAGTGTTTCATGGAATGATGCAACAACAAAGTTATTTTTAGTTGAGATCATTTCTTGCTGTATGGCATAAAGATCGTTTTGTATCTGTACAGGTCCTTTGATGATTGATCCCTTTTAAATGAAACCGGAAAGCAATATTTAAAATTAGAGCAATATGATTAAATTGTATTGATATTTAGCCACAGTACAAATTAAGCCACAGTACTGGTATTGTCAATTGGCTGGTATTGACCAGCTACGTGTTTTATTATAAAGCCAGCATAATTAGGCCTGTTTAATTGGATCTAGTGCAAAGCAGTTTGTGGAACATTCAGTAATCATTGTAGTTGTAGGTTTGTCTGTTCCAACTTATTAAACGTATTACATGTTGTATATTATGAAAACTTCTTAAAGTATAATGATATTAAATTTTCGTCCTTGTGCCTCGTGCCTCGTGGAGAAAATGCAAGTCTACAGCTGTTTTGGGGCTGAGTGGCTGCATTAAAAGTTTAAACATAAGGATAAACATGCTGCAGTTATCTTCAACAGTCTATGTAATAGGAGTGGGGGAAAAAGTACATATGATATACTTTATATATATAATATATACAGTTAGGCCCAGAAATAAATGCACAGTTTTGGTATTTTAACTGTTTAGTAAACCATATTCTAGATACTGTTATATAATGAATGTGGGTTTACAGTGCAGACACTCTTTAATGTAAGGGTATTCACATCCTAATAGAAGGAAGGGTTTAGGAATGACAGCTCTTTAATAAGTTGCTGACATTTTTTCAAGGGACCCAAAGTAATTGGACAACTATCTCAAAAGCTACTTCATGAGCTTTTCCCTCATTAATCCATCATCAATTAAGCAGGCAAAAGGTCTGGAGTTGATTCCAGGAGTGACATTGGAATTTGGAAGCTGTTGCTGTGAGCCCACAACATGTGGTCAAAGGAACTCTCAATGGAAGTGAAACAGGTCGTCATTAGATTTAAAAAAAAGAATTCCATCAGTGAGATAGTGGAAACGTTAGGAGTGGCCAAATAAACACTTTGGTATATTCTGGGAAAAAAGAGCCCAGTGGTGAGCTCAGGAACTCGGAAGACATCAGTGGTGGAAGATCGCAGAATCCTTTCCATAGTGAAGAAAAACCTCCACCCAACATCCACCCAGGTGAAAAACACTCTCCATTGAAGAAGATGTATCAGTATCTAAGTCTACCATAAAGAGAAAACTTCATGAGAGCAAATACAGAGGGTTCACCACAAGATGCAAACCATCAATCAGCCCAGATTAGACTTCTAAAACACCTGAAGAAGCCAGTCTAGATCTGGAACAGCATTTCTGGACAGATGAAACTAAGATCAACCTGTATCAGAATGATACAAAGTATTAAAAATGAACATTTTATTTATGGTAATGTTAATTTGTCCAATTGCTTTTGAGCCCCTGAAATGTGGAGGCTTTGTAAAAAAATGGATGCATTTTCTAAACAATTCATAGGATATTTTTGTTCAACCCCTTGAATTAAACCTGAAAGTCTACACTTTAATTCCATCCCAGTTGTTTTATTTCAAATCCAATATGGTGGCATGGAGAGCCCAAATCATGAAGAATGTGTCAATGTCCAAATATTTTTGGACCTAACGGTATATATCATAATATTTCGCATGGCCATATTGTTGGATTCACAGATGTCAAATAAAGGAGAAAGACATTAACTTGCATGGATTTTAAGAGCTGTGAATTCTTTGATGGACATAATTTTTTGGTAATTAATCACATTACAGCATCATATTGTGGCGACTTTACTGAATATATATATATATATATATATATATATATACATATATATATATATATATATACACAACAGGTCTCCACACAACTCTGAATCAACACTTTTTTTAAATATTTAATATTTATTTCATTTCTCATTTTTGTATATTCTTCTATTACAATTATGAAATTATAGGTTTTCTTATCATTATTCCTAATAAAGCAGACTACTCCTGCCCTTTGCCCTTCTTTGCTGATTTGCTGACAGAGGTTTTCCCGCGCACAGGACCCAGCTGCGCTTTTGAGCTGCGGTGCATCGTCTACAAACACAAAAACACAAAGCCTGGAGTCTGTGTTTCTCCAACTTTCCCACAGCAGAGCTTCAATAGAAGTCCAATAGAAGCGTGCCGCTCTCATTACCACATTAGTACCGGCCACTTCCCCCTCAGGGTACACATTCAGCAATGATTAACAGACTGATTCTCCTGGAGGATGTACTTTCCTGCCCCGAAATCTCACACGCATCTGCTACTGTATGGATTACAAGTAGGAATTGACAGTATGACACGCTAGGCTGTTATATAATGGGATGCAAGTGCAACGACAGCAAAATACAATAGTTCCAAACGCATCATCACATATATACAAAGATCCGAGTCACCAGATATAAGCCATACTGTGAACATATATAGCCTGTTAGTCTTACTGTCTATCCTATTAGATGTTACTGGTGTTCACTTTTCCTATAATATTTATTTTATTACAATTTTGGTTTTTGGTTAGTGGTCACCACAATTACTTTCCCGCCGTTTTCGGAAGACAGCCAGGTCCCAAAGGGTGCACAAAAAAGACTCTAAAATGATGTCGCGGGTCATTATGCAGTAAGCTATTTGGCTGGTTCGCCTTCATTTGTCCTAAACAGCGGTCGCGCTCCAATATGTGCACTCGCGCCCTAACTAGAACGCTTAGCTAGTGCCTAGAATCGTGCAGCCTAAGGCTACTAGTTAGACTCAGGCATGCAAATTGGAACGAAGCCAGTGTCAAAGCGCTGGCCAATTGACGCTCTCCACTGTCGCCGCTGCGCCTCTGATTGGCTGACGCGTGTGAGGGAGGCAAGCGCGCAGCCTGGGTCCCGCGAAAACGGGGCGTTTAAAAGGGAGACGTTGAGCGCGTGAAGCCCAACAACAACAACAAGAACAAGCAATGTCAGCGGTCGGAGAAATGGCGCCCAGTCAGCTTCAACACAGAAATGAGAAAGTCAAAGTGAGTATTTCTAGATTTAAAAACGTTCCCGTTTCAGATTTCTTTAACTTTCAGTTTCGTTGCTTTTGCTGGCGTCGTCTGACTGAAGTGTGTTCTGTTTTTTCCCCTCAGTTAAAGAAACCAGCGGTAGAGAAACTGCGCAGAGACCGCATCAACAGCAGCATCGAGCAGCTCAAGATGCTTCTGAAAGACGAGCTGAAAGCCAGGCAGCCGAGCTCCAAGCTCGAAAAGGCTGATGTCCTGGAGATGGCCGTCACGTACCTAAAAAGCAAGACCCCAGGACAGAGCTACAACGACGGCTTCGCCCGGTGTTTAGAGGAGACTGCTCGCTTCCTCTCGGCTCATAACCAGCCAACAGCGGACAAACCGGCCGAAACGAAGCATTTTGTTCGAGCACAGAAGCCCAAAGCGAGGGTGAAGAGCGTCTCTTCCAGTCACAAGTCCGACTTCAGCGTTGCCAAACGCACAGGGACCAGCTCACCCCTCTGGAGACCCTGGTGATGCTTCTGGCCTTTTGGAGACCCCCCCTATAAGAGACTTTTACAACAAGAGAATGTTTGGGCTCTATAGCCATGCTGGTGTTCTCTTATTATTTAAAGGAACATAATTGCTCTACTGCATATGTATAAATGTAGACAGCAGCTGTTTTGACTGTTCCACAGAAGATGGACTACCCCATAACCGAACTCCAACGCACATATGATTGCCACGCTTCACCTTGTGTGGAGAATGTTTCTTTACATATTGTAATGTTACCCTTTATTATTTATCTATTGTTTCTGTGAAAACTATTCTTGGTAACCGTTGCAGGTGTTTTATCTATCATGTTGATAGAATCGTTGGTCTGTTTTGTGAGACTAATAAAAGTAATGTACACTTAATGTTTATTGGTGACACTTTTTATCCCGCACCACTGCAAATATGAGGGACGTGACAATCCACAGTCAACATTTCAATATATTCTTCATATCTGCATCACCACTTTACTTTAAAATGATGAAGATGACATTGATGTGTCACTGTCAGAGTGAAATAATGGGAGCCCTATATGTAAGGGTAGTCGTGATAACATCTTGAATACCAATAGAAAATGAGAGAAACAGCATCACAAATAGCTGCTCATTATCTTTGAATTAAAAGGAGAAGTCTTTCCATTCTCAACTGTTTCCATAACACATTACAAAAGTGTTGCACTAATCACAGTCTCTCTTTATGAATGGGAACAGTTTAGAGTTATCCAGGACAAATACTGTGTAAAGCTGCCATTTATGACCTTTTGTGTGTTCAGGCTATATTGAGATGGGTGTATTTTTTCTCCTGAACAGCTGATCTATTCACAGGCTTTGAGTCCTAAACATGTGTGAGGGATTCTCCCAATGTGTGCTTTCCCAGGCCAGCACATAGAGCAATGCTGTCTGGTTTTACAGTGTGCTAAAGTGTGCCTCAAAAGCACGGCAAAGTGAGGTGTGTGAGGTGTGTATGGGCCTGTACTGTGGCTACTTTGACACTCAAGAGGTGGCTGAGAACGTATATGACCGTCTGCTTTGTACTGGTGAAAGGAAACAACTGAAACGAGCCAGGCTAGATAAAAAACTGCATGCTATTGGAGTTGTGGTAGGGGTGGGGGCTTTTCAAACATCTCACATGGTGTGAAATAACGATTATATTCATTATAATACTCTGAAAACGTGATGCTTGATACATGTACCAACACATACAACTATATGAACCCAGTGAAGTGTCAGTAAACTGAAAGACACGATGGCCCAACATATGTATAAATGACATATATGAGTCTCAATTTCGTTTACATGCAACAGTTTGCTCAAATAACATGCAATGTTGACTTTCAGAGTGATAATAATGCAAATTCGAAAGCACAATCACTGTTCTGAATGGAACATTCAAAAACATCAAAGCATAAAATATGATCTATGCTCAGGTTTTGGCACATACTCTGTTCTAGCATATGCAGAAAACTGCTTACTTCCACTATTTTCACTTAAAAACATCCAAACCTGTGCTGCTGTATTCAAATACTGAAAGGAACCAAAACACAAACAACCAGATCAATTCAGTGCTATGTGATGGGAAAGTATCTAAAGTTAATGACGGGTCGTAAGCTGTTATAATGGCCATGGCGAATGAGACGAGGCTTAGGATCGCTCCCGTGTCTTGGGCTGTTACAACAGAGCCACACAGGCTCTCTATTATATGGAGTGAGAAGAAGTGTGTCTGAACAATGAAACTAAGGTGCTGAGAAAGTGTGTCCTCTGCTGCTGCCACTTTGAACTGACTTTAGCGGTGAAGTGAATGAGATGGAAAGCAATAAACAGAAGGTGGTTGATCACTGTCGGTCTTATTTTAACTGGCATCCATTAATTGAAAAGCTGTCTAACTGTTATTGGCCCACCAACTGAGCTAAGGAAGGTGTGTTTGAATGTAGCTATGAAAATATCTCCAGTGAATTGTACACATGAATAAGCAGGCATCAGCTGACTGATTGGATCTACGGTGTGTTTTGAAGACAGGTCTGTACTTGATGCAAGTACACTACATTGTAATGAGGGACTAATGTCCAAAGATGTAATAGTGACTGCTATCCTTAATAGTCCAGCTGTCTCCACTCTGGGAAAGTAGCTGCACTGCTTGTCTAAAAGGTTGTAGACACCATTGTGTCCAATAGTTATTCTAAAACCAAGGAAGGAGTCCTAAGCTCTGCAGTAACAGCCTCTACTCTTCCAGACTTTACACTATATGTTAGGATATTGCTGTGCGGATTTGATTGTATTGAGTCATATTGCATTGATTGCATTGTATATTATATATTCTCATGCAAGTGCAGTATACCTATACATATACAGAAATCCTGTTAGTCTTACTGTGTATCCTATTAGATGTTACTGGTGTTCACTTTTCCTATAATATTTATTTTTGTTACATTTTGGTTTTCAGTTAGTGGTCACTACAACTACTTTCCCGCCGATTTCAGAGGACAGCCAGGTTCCAAAGGAAACACAAAAGGACTTTAAAATGATGTCGCGGGTCATTATGCAGTCAATTATTTGGCGGGTTCGCCTTCATTTGTCCTAAACAGCGGCCGCGCTCCAATGTGTGCACTCGCGCCCTAACTAGAACGCTTAGCTAGTGCCTGGAATCGTGCAGCCTAAGGCTACTAGTTAGACTCAGGCATGCAAATTGGAACGAAGCCAGTGTCAAAGCGCTGGCCAATTGACGCTCTCTATTGTCGCCGCTGCGCCTCTGATTGGCTGACGCGTGTGAGGGAGGCAAGCGCGCAGCCTGGGTCCCGCGAAAACGGGGCGTTTAAAAGGGAGACGTTGAGCGCGTGAAGCCCAACAACAACAACAAGAACAAGCAATGTCAGCGGTCGGAGAAATGGCGTCCAGTCAGCTTCAACACAGAAATGAGAAAGTCAAAGTGAGTATTTCTAGATTTAAAAACGTTCCCGTTTCAGATTTCTTTAACTTTCAGTTTCGTTGCTTTTGCTGGCGTCGTCTGACTGAAGTGTGTTCTGTTTTTTCCCCTCAGTTAAAGAAACCAGCGGTAGAGAAACTGCGCAGAGACCGCATCAACAGCAGCATCGAGCAGCTCAAGATGCTTCTGAAAGACGAGCTGAAAGCCAGGCAGCCGAGCTCCAAGCTCGAAAAGGCTGATGTCTTGGAGATGGCCGTCACGTACCTGAAAAGCAAGACCCCAGGACAGAGCTACAACGACGGCTTCGCCCGGTGTTTAGAGGAGACTGCTCGCTTCCTCTCGGCTCATAACCAGCCAACAGCGGACAAACCGGCCGAAACGAAGCATTTTGTTCGAGCACAGAAGCCCAAAGCGAGGGTGAAGAGCGTCTCTTCCAGTCACAAGTCCGACTTCAGCGTTGCCAAACGCACAGGGACCAGCTCACCACTCTGGAGACCCTGGTGATGCTTCTGGCCTTTTGAAAACCCCCCCTATAAGAGACTTTTACAACAAGAGAATGTTTGGGCTCTATAGCCATGCTGGTGTTCTCTTATTATATAAAGGAACATAATTGCTCTACTGCATATGTATAAATGTAGACAGCAGCTGTTTTGACTGTTCCACAGAAGATGGACTACCCCATAACCGAACTCCAACGCACATATGATTGCCACGCTTCACCTTGTGTGGAGAATGTTTCTTTACATATTGTAATGTTACCCTTTATTATTTATCTATTGTTTCTGTGAAAACTATTCTTGGTAACCGTTGCAGGTGTTTTATCTATCATGTTGATAGAATCGTTGGTCTGTTTTGTGAGACTAATAAAAGTAATGTACACTTAATGTTTATTGGTGACACTTTTTATCTCTCACCACTGCAAATATGAGGGACGTGACAATCCACAGTCAACATTTCAATATATTCTTCATATCTGCATCACCACTTTACTTTAAAATGATGAAGATGACATTGATGTGTCACTGTCAGAGTGAAATAATGGGAGCCCTATATGTAAGGGTAGTCGTGATAACATCTTGAATACCAATAGAAAATGAGAAAAACAGCATCACAAATAGCTGCTCATTATCTTTGAATTAAAAGGAGAAGTCTTTCCATTCTCAACTGTTTCCATAACACATTACAAAAGTGTTGCACTAATCACAGTCTCTCTTTATGAATGGGAACATTTTAGAGTTATCCAGGACAAATACTGTGTAAAGCTGCCATTTATGACCTTTTGTGTGTTCAGGCTATATTGAGATGGGTGTATCTTTTCTCCTGAACAGCTGATCTATTCACAGGCTTTGAGTCCTAAACGCGTGTGAGGGATTCTCCCAATGTGTGCTTTCCCAGGCCAGCACATAGAGCAATGCTGTCTGGTTTTACAGTGTGCTAAAGTGTGCCTCAAAAGCACGGCAGAGTGAGGTGTGTGAGGTGTGTATGGGCCTGTACTGTGGCTACTTTGACACTCAAGAGGTGGCTGAGAACGTATATGACCGTCTGCTTTGTACTGGTGAAAGGAAACAACTGAAACGAGCCAGGCTAGATAAAAAACTGCATGCTATTGGAGTTGTGGTAGGGGTGGGGGCTTTTCAAATGTCTCACATGGTGTGAAATAACGATTATATTCATTATAATACTCTGAAAACGTGATGCTTGATACATGTACCAACACATACAACTATATGAACCCAGTAAAGTGTCAGTAAACTGAAAGACACGATGGCCCAACATATGTATAAATGAGATATATGAGTCTCAATTTCGTTTACATGCAAAAGTTTGGTCAAATAACATGCAATGTTGACTTTCAGAGTGATAATAATGCAAATTCCAAAGCACAATCACTGTTCTGAATGGAATATTCAAAAACATCAAAGCATAAAATATGATCTATGCTCAGGTTTTGGCACATACTCTGTTCTAGCATATGCAGAAAACTGCTTACTTCCACTATTTTCACTTAAAAACATCCAAACCTGTGCTGCTGTATTCAAATACTGAAAGGAACCAAAACACAAACAACCAGATCAATTCAGTGCTATGTGATGGGAAAGTATCTAAAGTTAATGACGGGTCGTAAGCTGTTATAATGGCCATGGCGAATGAGACGAGGCTTAGGATCGCTCCCGTGTCTCGGGCTGTTACAACAGAGCCACACAGGCTCTCTATTATATGGAGTGAGAAGAAGTGTGTCTGAACAATGAAACTAAGGTGCTGAGAAAGTGTGTCCTCTGCTGCTGCCACTTTGAACTGACTTTAGCGGTGAAGTGAATGAGATGGAAAGCAATAAACAGCAGGTGGTTGATCACTGTCGGTCTTATTTTAACTGGCATCCATTAATTGAAAAGCTGTCTAACTGTTATTGGCCCACCAACTGAGCTAAGGAAGGTGTGTTTGAATGTAGCTATGAAAATATCTCCAGTGAATTGTACACATGAATAAGCAGGCATCAGCTGACTGATTGGATCTACGGTGTGTTTTGAAGACAGATCTGTACTTGATGCAAGTACACTACATTGTAATGAGGGACTAATGTCCAAAGATGTAATAGTGACTGCTATCCTTAATAGTCCAGCTGTCTCCACTCTGGGAAATTAGCTGCACTGCTTGTCCAAAAGTTTGTAGACACCATTGTGTCCAATAGTTATTCTAAGACCAAGGAAGGAGTCCTAAGCTCTGCAGTAACAGCCTCTACTCTTCCAGACTTTACACTATATGTTAGGATATTGCTGTGCGGATTTGATTGTATTGAGTCATATTGCATTGATTGCATTGTATATTATATATTCTCATGCAAGTGCAGTATACCTATACATATACAGAAATCCTGTTAGTCTTACTGTGTATCCTATTAGATGTTACTGGTGTTCACTTTTCCTATAATATTTATTTTTATTACATTTTGGTTTTCAGTTAGTGGTCACTACAACTACTTTCCCGCCGATTTCAGAGGACAGCCAGGTCCCAAAGGAAACACAAAAGGACTTTAAAATGATGTCGCGGGTCATTATGCAGTCAATTATTTGGCGGGTTCGCCTTCATTTGTCCTAAACAGCGGTCGCGCTCCAATATGTGCACTCGCGCCCTAACTAGAACGCTCAGCTAGAGCCTAGAATTGGGCAGCCTAAGGCTACTAGTTAGACTCAGGCATGCAAAATAGAACGAAGCCAGTGTCAAAGCGCTGGCCAATTGACGCTCTCTATTGTCGCCGCTGCGCCTCTGATTGGCTGACGCGTGTGAGGGAGGCAAGCGCGCAGCCTGGGTCCCGCGAAAACGGGGCGTTTAAAAGGGAGACGTTGAGCGCGTGAAGCCCAACAACAACAACAAGAACAAGCAATGTCAGCGGTCGGAGAAATGGCGCCCAGTCAGCTTCAACACAGAAATGAGAAAGTCAAAGTGAGTATTTCTAGATTTAAAAACGTTCCCGTTTCAGATTTCTTTAACTTTCAGTTTCGTTGCTTTTGCTGGCGTCGTCTGACTGAAGTGTGTTCTGTTTTTTCCCCTCAGTTAAAGAAACCAGCGGTAGAGAAATTGCGCAGAGACCGCATCAACAGCAGCATCGAGCAGCTCAAGATGCTTCTGAAAGACGAGCTGAAAGCCAGGCAGCCGAGCTCCAAGCTCGAAAAGGCTGATGTCCTGGAGATGGCCGTCACGTACCTAAAAAGCAAGACCCCAGGACAGAGCTACAACGACGGCTTCGCCCGGTGTTTAGAGGAGACTGCTCGCTTCCTCTCGGCTCATAACCAGCCAACAGCGGACAAACCGGCAGAAACGAAGCATTTTGTTCGAGCACAGAAGCCCAAAGCGAGGGTGAAGAGCGTCTCTTCCAGTCACAAGTCCGACTTCAGCGTTGCCAAACGCACAGGGACCAGCTCACCCCTCTGGAGACCCTGGTGATGCTTCTGGCCTTTTGAAAACCCCCCCTATAAGAGACTTTTACAACAAGAGAATGTTTGGGCTCTATAGCCATGCTGGTGTTCTCTTATTATATAAAGGAACATAATTGCTCTACTGCATGTGTATAAATGTAGACAGCAGCTGTTTTGACTGTTCCACAGAAGACGGACTACCCCATAACCGAACTCCAACGCACATATGATTGCCACGCTTCACCTTGTGTGGAGAATGTTTCTTTACATATTGTAATGTTACCCTTTATTATTTATCTATTGTTTCTGTGAAAACTATTCTTGGTAACCATTGCAGGTGTTTTATCTATCATGTTGATAGAATCGTTGGTCTGTTTTGTGAGACTAATAAAAGTAATGTACACTTAATGTTTATTGGTGACACTTTTTATCCCTCACCACTGCAAATATGAGGGACGTGACAATCCACAGTCAACATTTCAATATATTCTTCATATCTGCATCACCACTTTACTTTAAAATGATGAAGATGACATTGATGTGTCACTGTCAGAGTGAAATAATGGGAGCCCAATATGTAAGGGTAGTCGTGATAACATCTTGAATACCAATAGAAAATGAGAAAAACAGCATCACAAATAGCTGCTCATTATCTTTGAATTAAAAGGAGAAGTCTTTCCATTCTCAACTGTTTCCATAACACATTACAAAAGTGTTGCACTAATCACAGTCTCTCTTTATGAATAAGAACAGTTTAGAGTTATCCAGGACAAATACTGTGTAAAGCTGCCATTTATGACCTTTTGTGTGTTCAGGCTATATTGAGATGGGTGTATTTTTTCTCCTGAACAGCTGATCTATTCACAGGCTTTGAGTCCTAAACGTGTGTGAGGGATTCTCCCAATGTGTGCTTTCCCAGGCCAGCACATAGAGCAATGCTGTCTGGTTTTACAGTGTGCTAAAGTGTGCCTCAAAAGCATGGGAGAGTGAGGTGTGTGAGGTGTGTTATGGGCCTGTACTGTGGCTACTTTGATGTGGGACACTCAAGAGGTGGCTGAGAACTTATATGACCGTCTGCCTTGTACTGGTGAAAGGAAACAACTGAAACGAGCCAGGCTAGATAAAAAACTGCATGCTATTGGAGTTGTGGTAGGGGTGGGGGCTTTTCAAACGTCTCACATGGTGTGAAATAACGATTATATTCATTATAATACTCTGAAAACGTGATGCTTGATACATGTACCAACACATACAACTATATGAACCCAGTAAAGTGTCAGTAAACTGAAAGACACGATGGCCCAACATATGTATAAATGAGATATATGAGTCTCAATTTCGTTTACATGCAACAGTTTGGTCAAACAACATGCAATGTTGACTTTCAGAGTGATAATAATGCAAATTCCAAAGCACAATCACTGTTCTGAATGGAACATTCAAAAACATCAAAGCATAAAATATGATCTATGCTCAGGTTTTGGCACATACTCTGTTCTAGCATATGCAGAAAACTGCTTACTTCCACTATTTTCACTTAAAAACATCCAAACCTGTGCTGCTGTATTCAAATACTGAAAGGAACCAAAACACAAACAACCAGATCAATTCAGTGCTATGTGATGGGAAAGTATCTAAAGTTAATGACGGGTCGTAAGCTGTTATAATGGCCATGGCGAATGAGACGAGGCTTAGGATCGCTCCCGTGTCTCGGGCTGTTACAACAGAGCCACACAGGCTCTCTATTATATGGAGTGAGAAGAAGTGTGTCTGAACAATGAAACTAAGGTGCTGAGAAAGTGTGTCCTCTGCTGCTGCCACTTTGAACTGACTTTAGCGGTGAAGTGAATGAGATGGAAAGCAATAAACAGCAGGTGGTTGATCACTGTCTGTCTTATTTCAACTGGCACACATTAATAGAAATGCTGTCTAACTGTTATTGGCCCACCAACTGAGCTAAGGAAGGTGTGTTTGAATGTAGCTATGAAAGTATCTCCAGTGAATTGTACACATGAATAAGCAGGCATCAGCTGACTGATTGGATCTACGGTGTGTTTTGAAGACAGGTCTGTACTTGATGCAAGTACACTACATTGTAATGAGGGACTAATGTCCAAAGATGTAATAGTGACTGCTATCCTTAATAGTCCAGCTGTCTCCACTCTAGGAAAGTAGCTGCACTGCTTGTCCAAAAGTTTGTAGACACCATTGTGTCCAATAGTTATTCTAAGACCAAGGAAGGAGTCCTAAGCTCTGCAGTAACAGCCTCTACCCTTCCAGACTTTACACTATATGTTAGGATATTGCTGTGCGGATTTGATTGTATTGAGTCATATTGCATTGATTGCATTGTATATTATATATTCTCATGCAAGTGCAGTATACCTATACATATACAGAAATCCTGTTAGTCTTACTGTGTATCCTATTAGATGTTACTGGTGTTCACTTTTCCTATAATATTTATTTTTATTACATTTTGGTTTTCAGTTAGTGGTCACTACAACTACTTTCCCGCCGATTTCAGAGGACAGCCAGGTTCCAAAGTAAACACAAAAGGACTTTAAAATGATGTCGCGGGTCATTATGCAGTCAATTATTTGGCGGGTTCGCCTTCATTTGTCCTAAACAGCGGTCGCGCTCCAATATGTGCACTCGCGCCCTAACTAGAACGCTTAGCTAGTGCCTAGAATCGTGCAGCCTAAGGCTACTAGTTAGACTCAGGCATGCAAATTGAACGAAGCCAGTGTCAAAGCGCTGGCCAATTGACGCTCTCTATTGTCGCCGCTGCGCCTCTGATTGGCTGACGCGTGTGAGGGAGGCAAGCGCGCAGCCTGGGTCCCGCGAAAACGGGGCGTTTAAAAGGGAGACGTTGAGCGCGTGAAGCCCAACAACAACAACAAGAACAAGCAATGTCAGCGGTCGGAGAAATGGCGTCCAGTCAGCTTCAACACAGAAATGAGAAAGTCAAAGTGAGTATTTCTAGATTTAAAAACGTTCCCGTTTCAGATTTCTTTAACTTTCAGTTTCGTTGCTTTTGTTGGCGTCGTCTGACTGAAGTGTGTTCTGTTTTTTCCCCTCAGTTAAAGAAACCAGCGGTAGAGAAACTGCGCAGAGACCGCATCAACAGCAGCATCGAGCAGCTCAAGATGCTTCTGAAAGACGAGCTGAAAGCCAGGCAGCCGAGCTCCAAGCTCGAAAAGGCTGATGTCCTGGAGATGGCCGTCACGTACCTGAAAAGCAAGACCCCAGGACAGAGCTACAACGACGGCTTCGCCCGGTGTTTAGAGGAGACTGCTCGCTTCCTCTCGGCTCATAACCAGCCAACAGCGGACAAACCGGCCGAAACGAAGCATTTTGTTCGAGCACAGAAGCCCAAAGCGAGGGTGAAGAGCGTCTCTTCCAGTCACAAGTCCGACTTCAGCGTTGCCAAACGCACAGGGACCAGCTCACCACTCTGGAGACCCTGGTGATGCTTCTGGCCTTTTGGAGACCCCCCCTATAAGAGACTTTTACAACAAGAGAATGTTTGGGCTCTATAGCCATGCTGGTGTTCTCTTATTATATAAAGGAACATAATTGCTCTACTGCATATGTATAAATGTAGACAGCAGCTGTTTTGACTGTTCCACAGAAGATGGACTACCCCATAACCGAACTCCAACGCACATATGATTGCCACGCTTCACCTTGTGTGGAGAATGTTTCTTTACATATTGTAATGTTACCCTTTATTATTTATCTATTGTTTCTGTGAAAACTATTCTTGGTAACCGTTGCAGGTGTTTTATCTATCATGTTGATAGAATCGTTGGTCTGTTTTGTGAGACTAATAAAAGTAATGTACACTTAATGTTTATTGGTGACACTTTTTATGCCTCACCACTGCAAATATGAGGGACGTGACAATCCACAGTCAACATTTCAATATATTCTTCATATCTGCATCACCACTTTACTTTAAAATGATGAAGATGACATTGATGTGTCACTGTCAGAGTGAAATAATGGGAGCCCAATATGTAAGGGTAGTCGTGATAACATCTTGAATACCAATAGAAAATGAGAGAAACAGCATCACAAATAGCTGCTCATTATCTTTGAATTAAAAGGAGAAGTCTTTCCATTCTCAACTGTTTCCATAACACATTACAAAAGTGTTGCACTAATCACAGTCTCTCTTTATGAATGGGAACAGTTTAGAGTTATCCAGGACAAATACTGTGTAAAGCTGCCATTTATGACCTTTTGTGTGTTCAGGCTATATTGAGATGGGTGTATTTTTTCTCCTGAACAGCTGATCTATTCACAGGCTTTGAGTCCTAAACGTGTGTGAGGGATTCTCCCAATGTGTGCTTTCCCAGGCCAGCACATAGAGCAATGCTGTCTGGTTTTACAGTGTGCTAAAGTGTGCCTCAAAAGCATGGCAGAGTGAGGTGTGTGAGGTGTGTTATGGGCCTGTACTGTGGCTACTTTGATGTGGGACACTCAAGAGGTGGCTGAGAACTTATATGACCGTCTGCTTTGTACTGGTGAAAGGAAACAACTGAAACGAGCCAGGCAAGATAAAAAACTGCATGCTATTGGAGTTGTGGTAGGGGTGGGGGCTTTTCAAATGTCTCACATGGTGTGAAATAACGATTATATTCATTATAATACTCTGAAAACGTGATGCTTGATACATGTACCAACACATACAACTATATGAACCCAGTAAAGTGTCAGTAAACTGAAAGACACGATGGCCCAACATATGTATAAATGAGATATATGAGTCTCAATTTCGTTTACATGCAAAAGTTTGGTCAAATAACATGCAATGTTGACTTTCAGAGTGATAATAATGCAAATTCCAAAGCACAATCACTGTTCTGAATGGGACATTCAAAAACATCAAAGCATAAAATATGATCTATGCTCAGGTTTTGGCACATACTCTGTTCTAGCATATGCAGAAAACTGCTTACTTCCACTATTTTCACTTAAAAACATCCAAACCTGTGCTGCTGTATTCAAATACTGAAAGGAACCAAAACACAAACAACCAGATCAATTCAGTGCTATGTGATGGGAAAGTATCTAAAGTTAATGACGGGTCGTAAGCTGTTATAATGGCCATGGCGAATGAGACGAGGCTTAGGATCGCTCCCGTGTCTCGGGCTGTTACAACAGAGCCACACAGGCTCTCTATTATATGGAGTGAGAAGAAGTGTGTCTGAACAATGAAACTAAGGTGCTGAGAAAGTGTGTCCTCTGCTGCTGCCACTTTGAACTGACTTTAGCGGTGAAGTGAATGAGATGGAAAGCAATAAACAGAAGGTGGTTGATCACTGTCGGTCTTATTTTAACTGGCATCCATTAATAGAAATGCTGTCTAACTGTTATTGGCCCACCAACTGAGCTAAGGAAGGTGTGTTTGAATGTAGCTATGAAAATATCTCCAGTGAATTGTACACATGAATAAGCAGGCATCAGCTGACTGATTGGATCTACGGTGTGTTTTGAAGACAGATCTGTACTTGATGCAAGTACACTACATTGTAATGAGGGACTAATGTCCAAAGATGTAATAGTGACTGCTATCCTTAATAGTCCAGCTGTCTCCACTCTGGGAAAGTAGCTGCACTGCTTGTCCAAAAGTTTGTAGACACCATTGTGTCCAATAGTTATTCTAAAACCAAGGAAGGAGTCCTAAGCTCTGCAGTAACAGCCTCTACTCTTCCAGACTTTACACTATATGTTAGGATATTGCTGTGCGGATTTGATTGTATTGAGTCATATTGCATTGATTGCATTGTATATTATATATTCTCATGCAAGTGCAGTATACCTATACATATACAGAAATCCTGTTAGTCTTACTGTGTATCCTATTAGATGTTACTGGTGTTCACTTTTCCTATAATATTTATTTTTGTTACATTTTGGTTTTCAGTTAGTGGTCACTACAACTACTTTCCCGCCGATTTCAGAGGACAGCCAGGTTCCAAAGTAAACACAAAAGGACTTTAAAATGATGTCGCGGGTCATTATGCAGTCAATTATTTGGCGGGTTCGCCTTCATTTGTCCTAAACAGCGGCCGCGCTCCAATGTGTGCACTCGCGCCCTAACTAGAACGCTTAGCTAGTGCCTGGAATCGTGCAGCCTAAGGCTACTAGTTAGACTCAGGCATGCAAATTGGAACGAAGCCAGTGTCAAAGCGCTGGCCAATTGACGCTCTCTATTGTCGCCGCTGCGCCTCTGATTGGCTGACGCGTGTGAGGGAGGCAAGCGCGCAGCCTGGGTCCCGCGAAAACGGGGCGTTTAAAAGGGAGACGTTGAGCGCGTGAAGCCCAACAACAACAACAAGAACAAGCAATGTCAGCGGTCGGAGAAATGGCGTCCAGTCAGCTTCAACACAGAAATGAGAAAGTCAAAGTGAGTATTTCTAGATTTAAAAACGTTCCCGTTTCAGATTTCTTTAACTTTCAGTTTCGTTGCTTTTGCTGGCGTCGTCTGACTGAAGTGTGTTCTGTTTTTTCCCCTCAGTTAAAGAAACCAGCGGTAGAGAAACTGCGCAGAGACCGCATCAACAGCAGCATCGAGCAGCTCAAGATGCTTCTGAAAGACGAGCTGAAAGCCAGGCAGCCGAGCTCCAAGCTCGAAAAGGCTGATGTCCTGGAGATGGCCGTCACGTACCTGAAAAGCAAGACCCCAGGACAGAGCTACAACGACGGCTTCGCCCGGTGTTTAGAGGAGACTGCTCGCTTCCTCTCGGCTCATAACCAGCTAACAGCGGACAAACCGGCCGAAACGAAGCATTTTGTTCGAGCACAGAAGCCCAAAGCGAGGGTGAAGAGCGTCTCTTCCAGTCACAAGTCCGACTTCAGCGTTGCCAAACGCACAGGGACCAGCTCACCACTCTGGAGACCCTGGTGATGCTTCTGGCCTTTTGAAAACCCCCCCTATAAGAGACTTTTACAACAAGAGAATGTTTGGGCTCTATAGCCATGCTGGTGTTCTCTTATTATATAAAGGAACATAATTGCTCTACTGCATATGTATAAATGTAGACAGCAGCTGTTTTGACTGTTCCACAGAAGATGGACTACCCCATAACCGAACTCCAACGCACATATGATTGCCACGCTTCACCTTGTGTGGAGAATGTTTCTTTACATATTGTAATGTTACCCTTTATTATTTATCTATTGTTTCTGTGAAAACTATTCTTGGTAACCGTTGCAGGTGTTTTATCTATCATGTTGATAGA
>CM038714.1:14719703-14733084 GCA_021613375.1 Megaleporinus macrocephalus | reverse complement strand
CACACTTTAGCACATTATAAAACCAGACAGTATTGCTCTGGCAATATGCTGGTCTGGGAAAGCACACACTGGGAGAATCCCTCACACACGCTCAAGGTACAAATCCTATGAATAGATCAGCTGTTCAGGAGAAAAAAAATACACCCATCTCAATATAGCCTGAATACACAAAAGGTCATTAATGGCAGCTTTACACAGTATTTGTCCAGGATAACTCCAAACAGTTTGCATTCATAAAGAGACACTGTGATTAGTGCAACACTTTTGTAATGTGTTATGGAAACAGTTGAGAATGGAAAGACTTCTCCTTTTAATTCAAAGATAATGAGAAGCTATTTGTGATGCTGCTTCTCTCATTTTGTGTTCAAGATGTTATCACGACTACCCTTACATATAGGGCTCCCATTATTTCACTGAGACAGTGACACATCAATGTCATCTTCATCATTTTAAACTTAAGTGGTGATGCAGATATGAAGAATATATTGAAATGTTGACTGTGGATTGTCACGTCCCTCATATTTGCAGTGGTGAGGGATAAAAAGTGTCACCAAACATTAAGTGTACATTACTTTTATTAGTCTCACAAAACAGACCAACGATTCTATCAACATGATAGATAAAGCACCTGCAACGGTTACCAAGAATAGTTTTCACAGAAACAATAGCTAAATAATAAAGGGGTAACATTACAATATGTAAAGAAACAAATGTCCATACAAGGTGAAGCCAGGCAATTATATGTGCGTTGGAGTTCAGTTATGGGGTAGTCCATCTTCTGTGGAACAGTCAAAACAGCTGCTGTCTACATTTATACATATTATATAAAGGAACATAAATGCTCTACTGCATAAGAGAACACCAGCATGGCTATAGAGCCCAAACATTCTCTTGTTGTAAAAGTCTCTTATAGGGGGGGTCTCCAAAAGACCAGAAGCATCACCAGGGTCTCCAGAGTGGTGAGCTGGTCCCTGTGCGTTTGGGAACACTGAAGTCGGACTTGTGACTGGAGGAGACGCTCTTCACCCTCGCTTTGGGCTTCTGTGCACGAACAAAATGCTTCTTTTCGGCCGGTTTGTCCGCTGTTAGCTGGTTATGAGCCGAGAGGAAGCGAGCAGTCTCCTCTAAACACCGGGCGAAGCCGTCGTTGTAGCTCTGTCCTGGGGTCTTGCTTTTCAGGTACGTGACGGCCGTCTCCAGGACAACAGACTTTTCGAGCTTGGAGCTCGGCTGCCTAGCTTTCAGCTCGTCTTTCAGAAGCATCTTGAGCTGCTCGATGCTGCTGTTGATGCGGTCTCTGCGCAGTTTCTCTACCGCTGGTTTCTTTAACTGAGGGGAAAAAACAGAAGACACTTAAGTCAGACGACGCCAGCAAAAACAACGAAACTGAAAGTTAAAGAAATTTGAAACGGGAACGTTTTCAAATCTAGAAATACTCACTTTGACTTTCTTATTTCTGTGTTGAAGCTGACTGGAAGCCATTTCTCCGACCGTTGACATTGCTTGTTGTTGTTGTGGTGCTTCACGCGCTCGACGTCTCCCTTTTAAACGCCCCGTTTTCGCGGGACCCAGGCTGCGCGCGTGCCTTCATTACACACATCGACCAACCAGAGGCGCAGCGATGATAATAGAGAGCGTCAATTGGCCAGCGCGTTGGCACTGGCTTCGTTCCAATTTGCATGACTGAGTCTAACAAGTAGCCTTAGGCTGCCCAATTCTAGGCACTAGCTAAGCGTTCTAGTTAGGGCGCGAGTGCACATATTGGAGCGCGACATCTGTTTAGGACAAATGAAGACGAACCCGCCAAATAGTTGACTGCATAATGACCCGCGACATAATTTTAAAGTCTTTTTTGTTGTGCCTTTTTGGGACCTGACTGTCTTCCGAAAACGGCGGGAAAGTAGTTGTAGTGACCACTAACTAAAAACCAAAATTGTAATAAAATAAATATTATAGCAAAAGTGAACACCAGTAACATCTAATAGGATACACAGTAAGACTAACAGGCTATATATGTTCACAGTATATATGTGATGATGCGTTTGGAACTATTGTAGTTTGCTGTCATTGCACTTGCATCCCATTATATAACAGCATAGCGTGTCATACTGTCAATTCATACTTGTAATCCACACAGTAGCAGGTGCGTGTGAGATTTCGGGGCAGGGAAGTACATCCTCCAGGAGAATCAGTCTGTTAATCATTGCTGAATGTGTACCCTGAGGGGGAGTGGCCGGTACTAATGTGGTAATGAGAGCGGCACGCTTCTATTGGCCTTCTACTGAAGCTCTGCTGTGGGAAAGTTGGTGAAACACAGACTCCAGGCTTTGTGTTTTTGTGTTTGTAGACGATGCACCGCAGCTCAAAAGCGCAGCTGGGTCCTGTGCGCGGGAAAACTTCTGTCAGCAAATCAGCAAAGAAGGGCAAAGGGCAGGAGTAGTCTGCTTTATTAGGAATAATGATAAGAAAACCTGTAATTTCATAAATGTAATAGAAGAATATACAACAATGAGAAATGAAATAAATATTAAATATAAAAAAAGTGTTGATACAGGGTTGTTGAGACCTGTTGTATATATATATATATATATATATATATATTTAGTAAAATCGCCACAATATGATACTGTAATGTGATTTATAACCAAATTATGTCCATCAAAGAATTCATAGCTTTCAAAACCCATGCAAGTTAATGTCTTTCTCCTTTATTTGGCATCTGTGAATCCAACAATATGGCCATGCGAAATATTATGATATATACTGTTAGGTCCAGAAATATTTAGACATTGACACATTCTTCATGATTTGGGCTCTCCATGCCACCATATTGGATTTGAAATAAAACAACTGGGATGGAATTAAAGTGTAGACTTTCAGGTTTCAGGATTCAAGGGGTTGAACAAAAATATTCTATGAAATGTTTAGAAAATGCAACCATTTTTCTACAAAGCCTCCACATTTCAGGGGGTCAAAAGCAATTGGACAAATTAACATTACCATAAATAAAATGTTCATTTTTAATACTTTGTTGAGAGTCCTTTGCAGGCAATTTCTGCCTGATATCTGGAACCCATAGACACCACCAAACGCTGGGTTTCCTCCTTTGTAATGCTTTGCCAGGTCTTTACTGCAGCTGTCTTCAGTCATTGCCGTTTTTCTGTCTTAAGGTTTGTCTTAAGCAAGTGAAATGCATGCTCAATCTGGTGACTGACATGACCGTTGCAGAATACTCTATTTCTTTGCCTTAAAAAACTCCTGGGTTGCTTTCACAGTATGTTTTGGGTCACTGTCCATCTGTACTGTGAAGCGCCGTCCAACAAACCTTGCTGCATTTGTTTGAATCAGAGCAGAAAGTATATACACTTCAGAATTCATCCAGCTGCCTCTGTCTTCTGTCACATCATCAATAAACACCAGTGACCCAGTGCCATTGAAAGCCATGCATGCTCATGCCATGCCGGGATGTGATGTGCTTTGGATCATGAGTTGTTCCAAGCCTTCTCCATACTTTCTTCTTCCCATCATTCTGATACAGGTTGATCTTAGTTTCATCTGTCCAGAAATGCTGTTCCAGATCTAGGCTAGCTTCTTTAGATGTTTTAAAAGTCTAATCTGGTGTTTCTATTTTTAAGGCTGATTGATGGTTTGCATCTTGTGGTGAACCCTCTGTATTTGCTCTCATGAAGTCTTCTCTTTATGGTAGACTTAGATACTGATACATCTACTTCCTGAAAAGTGTTCTTCACCTGGGTGGATGTTGGATGGAGGTTTTTCTTCACCATGGAAAGGATTTTGCGATCATCCACCACTGATGTCTTCCGAGTTCCTGAGCTCACCACTGGGCTCTTTTTTCCCAGAATATTCCAAACTGTTAATTTGGCCACTCCTAACGTTTCCACTATCTCACTGATGGAATTCTTTTTTTTTTAAATCTAATGATGACCTGTTTCACTTCCAAGGAGAGTTCCTTTGACCACATGTTGTGGGCTCACAGCAACAGCTTCCAAACGCCAATGTCACACCTGGAATCAACTCCAGACCTTTTACCTGCATAATTGATGATGGATTAATGAGGGAAAAGCCCATGAAGTAGCTTTTGAGATAGTTGTCCAATTACTATTGAAGTAGCTTTTGAGATAGTTGTCCCTTGAAAAAATGGCAGCAACTTATTAAAGAGCTGTCATTCCTAAACCCTTCCTCCAATTAGGATGTGAATACCCTTACATTAAAGAGTGTCTGCACTGTAAACCCACATTCATTATATAACAGTATCTAGAATATGGTTTACTAAACAGTTAAAATACCAAAACTGTCCATTTATTTCTGGGCCTAACTGTATATATTATATATATAAAGTATATCATATGTACTTATTCCCCCACTCCTATTACATAGACTGTTGAAGATAAATGCAGCATGTTTATCCTTATGTTTAAACTTTTAATGCAGCCACCCAGCCCTAAAACAGCTGTAGACTTGCATTTTCTCCACGAGGCACGAGGCATGAGGGCAAAAATTTAATATCATGATACTGTAAGAAGTTTTCATAATAAACAACATGTAATACGTTTAATAAGTTGGAACATACAAACCTACAACTACAATGATTACTGAATGTTCCACAAACTGCTTTGCACTAGATCCAATTAAACAGGCCTAATTATGCTGCCTTTATAATAAAACACGTAGCTGGTCAGTGTTCTTTAAGTACTGTCTATACTGACAATACCAGTTCTGTGGCTTAATTTGTACTGTGGCTAAATAGCAATACAATTTAATCATATTGCTCTAATTTGAAATATTGCTTTCCGGTTTAATTTCAAAGGGTTCAATCATCAAAGGACCTGTACAGATACAAAACGATCTTTATGCCATACAGCAAGAAATGATCTCAACAAAAAATAACTTTGTTGTTGCTACATTCCATGAAACACTACACAGCATATGTGTGTGTGAGCAAGTGGGTTTAGAGGGGTTTAACCCCAAATCCTTTCCCACACTTAATTCCAGCTCCCGCCAAAAGTAACTTGTAAAGGCACAATGCGCTGCTGCCTCATTGCAAAACATGCTTTTACTGGCTTCTCACTCTCTCACAAAAACAGAGGATGAGGGAGAGAGAGGGGCAGATGCTGGGCATCATGCTCAGTGTGAACTGGCCCTGCACGGTGGACCTGGGAAACCCCTGACCTCCTGCCGCTGGAATGCAATCTAAGGGGACCCTCAATGACATTCCTGGACCACATGACCTGGCATTTAGGCGAGCCATGAAAAGCCACTTAGAGCGCGAAACTGTGGCATTGTTGCATACCTTCTGCCCCATTAGAAACCCGCCCCCCTGTGCTCCGGCACTTGCCAGCACGTTGGAGAGCATTGACAGAAAATGGAGGGAAAACATTACAGAAGATCTGAAAGAAAGTTGTAAAGAAAAAAAAGAATCTGTTGTAATAAATATGTTGATGCTCTACATTATGCGATCCACCTACAAGATCCGTCATATTACAACAGATTTTTTACTTACAACATTTAATTAAAGTTTTGAGGCTGTTTTTACAACATGTTGTGACAGCAGGTGTATTGCACTGTAGATCAAGTAAGAAAAAAAGGGAGGGACTGATACTGAAGATTGTCCATTATGGTAACCGTCTTCAAGCTTCATGCTACAGGTCAAAAGTTTATCCCTCTCAAAATGAAACTGGAACATGTGCTGTCTGTATATTCTATGTAATAAATAGAATTCATAGTTGTATAATATTTTGTTGCGATCAGAACAAAATCTTGTGTCCATTTGGTTTGTATTTTGGTGGGTTTGATACCATTTTAAAAAAACACCTGTATCTTTCATGATGGACGGATAAAAAAAATATCCCCAAAATCACTTGGTAAAAAAAAAATTGGTTCCACTGACTTACATTAAAAGTAAATTAGGTTTTTTTCTTCTTCTGTAAAGTTATTGTTTTGTGAAGTTCTATGGCTGTTTAACAGCGTTTATCACATTTAACATAAAAATAGCTGGGAACAAAAAAAGCTACAATTTAACAACTCTGTCAAGAAAGTCATTTACTTTAGAACCTCACATTCGCAACCTGTACAGTTTGATGTAACACTTTTGTAGAAAGTTACAGAAATGTATTTTATTTATTTATATATTTTTTCAAATTTTATATATAACATGTATGTGCAGCACGATAGGAGAAGCTTAAGAGGATGAAAAACAAGTTTCTCTAAAATACCAACTTTACAGGAGAGAACAAAAACTACTTAACTTTCAATGTACATCAATGGAACCAGAAATTTTCTGTGGGTCCATTCATCATGATATTGTTACACTGTCAACAGCAAAAATTAACAAAACACTTTCTCAACTTTTTCAAACAAGTTCTACAGCTGGTAGAATATTTGTAACATTGGACGAGTGAATTACAGATTTGTGAAGTTACAAGAAGAGCATATTTAAATAAAAATAAATAAACATATTTATCAGTAAACAGTTTTAAATTTTACATGCATCACAAACTTTATACACCTTAAAATATATAGATATAGCCTGTGAAAATGACATTTATTGTTATATATTGTCATATATTGTATTTCTGTAATACATCATTAGCTGCATGTATACAGCTGTTTTACAACTTTATGTAACATTCAACAGGTGAATTACAGGTTTGTAGCTCATTAAGATAGCTGTATAGTCATTTGCATGGCAGATGCAATAAGGCTTGCTGGCATACGTGCCTCCAGGTGTGTGGTCATAGGTTCCTGCACCTGGATGGTGGGATCTGTCAACAGGAGTCTACCTGTAGCCCGCCCGCCCGCTAAGGTGTGTGGGAGTGAGGGAGGCTTTTTTTTGTGTTCAACTAGAGGTCCAGATGGTCTATTGAGGCCGAGGCATAATGAGGCCCCGCTGGATCAGTGGCAGCAGGGAGGGGCCGGCCGCTGAATGGGGCCGAAGTGTGGGAAACACACTCAGGACGAAACTCTCACACATTCCTCGCTGGCTGCTTTGGCCATGCTTAGATACTCAGGCAGCTGGGCACACAGCCATGGAGACACTATATATCTGTGCATGCCTGGTGCATTATGTGGCCTTGGCTTTTCTTTTCTCAATGAAGAGAAGGTCTGCAGCGGAATGCGCTCATTCTTTTACCAGCGGCTTCTGTCATTTATGACTTGCTGTTTAGAAATGTCTGGCTTGAGAAGTGCCTAAGAAAGTTTTACCTCCAATTCGACACTGAGCATATGGTGTTGGTGGGCTTTTGCAAGTTAACAATATGCTAAATATGTGAAGTATTCTAAGCCCCCTAGCCATTGGTCAGTGTTCTTTAGAGCACAGTTATGCATTTAGATGTCTTATTTGACAATAAGTGATGTAGATATCATTTATTATCTCTTATCTCTGCAACTGGATACTGGACTTCCTGACGAGCAGACCGCAGGTGGTGAGGGTGGGTGACAGCATCTCTTCCACTCTGACTCTGAGCACGGGGGCCCCCCAGGGATGTGTACTCAGCCCCCTCCTGTATTCCCTGTACACAAATGAATGTGTAGCCAAACACTCCTCCAACCTCATCTTCAAATTTGCTGATGACACTACCATCCTAGGCCTCATCACAGATGGAGATGAAACAGCCTATAGAGATGAGGTCAGCGCTCTGTCAGAGTGGAGCCATGACAACAATCTCCATCTAAACATCAGCAAAACGAAGGAGATGATTGTGGACTACAGGAAGCAGCAGAAGGGTGGTCACTCTCCTCTTTACATCAACGGGGCTGGAATGGAGAGAGTCAGCAGTGTTAAGTTCCTCGGCGTTCACCTCTCTGATGACCTCACCTGGTCCCTCCACACTAACATGATTGTGAGATCTGCCCGTCAGCGTCTCTTCTTCCTGCGCAGGCTCAGGAAGTTTGGACTGCCTCCTGATATCCTCACCAGCTTCTATAGATGCACTATAGAGAGCATCCTAACGGGCTGCATCACTGTCTGGTACGGCAGCTGCACTGCCTGCGACCGCAAGGCCCTAAAAGGAGTGGTGAGGACAGCAGAATACATCATAGGCAACAAACTACCAGCCTTACAGGACATCTACCAGTCCCGGTGCCTGAGGAACAAACTACCAGCCTTACAGGACATCTATCAGTCCCGCTGCCTGAGGAACAAACTACCAGCCTTACAGGACATCTACCAGTCCTGCTGCCTGAGGAACAAACTACCAGCCTTACAGGACATCTACCAGTCCCGCTGCCTGAGGAACAAACTACCAGCCTTACAGGACATCTATCAGTCCCGCTGCCTGAGGAACAAACTACCAGCCTTACAGGACATCTATCAGTCCCGCTGCCTGAGGAAAATCCAGAAGATCAGGTCAGACAGCGGTCACCCAGCACACGGCCTGTTCACCATACTGCCATCAGGCAGGAGATTCCGCAGCATCCAGGCCCAAAACAACACGCCTACTGAACAGCTTCTACCCACAGGCTGTCAGGCTCCTGAACAAACTGTGAGGCTGAAAGACCCCCAATACTGTTCACTCGACCACTGATACACTATATACTTTATATTATTTATTCTGATATCGCTGCTATGGACAATATCATCACATCACTAAGTCACTTTAAATAGATATAGATATATCTACTTAGAACCTGCCTATGCAACATTTTTTTCACAGATGTCCCCCTGTATATCGTATGTTTATATCTTGAGTATTGTATAGTTCTTTATATATTTCAGTTATAACTATATGTATATTTCTAGCTTATTTTTACTTTTATATTGTCTATTTATTGTATGTTTGTACTGTTTTATATATATAATGCTGCCCTGCTGTAGAGTTTTTATCTGAGCCTCACCCCAAGCATTTCAATGCATGTTATGTCCTGACATGATGTGCAAATGACAAATAAACTTGAAACTTGATATTGATTAATAACCCCAGATTTAATTATTTATTAATCTTTCATGAAGCAGTTAACAATATATATATACCAAGAAGAAGTTCACATTCACCTTCTCAGTGCTGCAGATGTTGGTGCACATGTCTACTTAGTGGAAAAAGTGGAAGGGGGCGGTTGATGGGGGGTTTAGTAGATTTGGCGGCAGGCAGCAGGTGATGTGGGAGAGGACCGGTGAGAACATGCACGTGTCCCACGGCCCAGCGGTGCCTCTGATCTGAGCAGCGGGTTCAAAGGGAGTTTGTAGAGGGAACGGAGGAGGGGCTCGGCTCTATTGACTCGAGGATGTGTGAGCAGGATCCTGCCTGGCTTTCCCACACTATCTGTACATTTATTACCCAAAATTCTCTGGTGGAGGGAGGCTGCCCGGAACAATAGGAGTGTGCCATCCTTGAGGCCACGGGATAATTGTGCTTAATTGACATTCGTAATGAATGCATTCCTCTTGGTGTGTGAGGGTGTGAGAAGCAAGCAGCAGACGAGTAGTTGGGTTTTGCATCAAAAGAATGCAATTTTAAATTAATTTTCCTTTTTTTTCCATCAAAAATAGCAGGTTTTATCTACACTGTGTGAATGTCTTGTAATGAATGCACCAATAGAAATGGCCTAAAATGACTTGGGAAATCTGTTGAACATGTATTTGTGCATATATTAGATTTCCTCATGCACTATACAATAAAAAAGGTGTCCATTATCATTTAAAGCCGATAATTATCCTTCACCTATCTGGGGCAGCTGTGAAATTTCAAAATGTGTTTGTACCAGATAAGGGGCGTACCATTTTATCTTTATGTCGGTGGCCTTTAGGGAAATGATCAAACCCTCATGGTCCCCATCTGCAGACGGTTTATCAGCCAGAGGCAAGGTTCCCAGGTAATAAAAGGTCTAACAACCTGCCTTGTGTTCAGCCGGGTGCCATTGATAGCTGGAAGACCATTCTCTCCGCTGGGGCCATGAGGCCAGTTAACCATGAAATAATTGATGCTTCTATTGTGGAGGACGCCTCAGCCCTCCCACCCTACCCCCGGCCCCTGAGTGTGGGAAACCTAATCCTGCCTGGGACTCATGCCTTTTGTAATGCTAATGAGCTCCTATAAATACTGGAGAGATCCTCACTCAGACCACATCTGACTGAACTCTCCTCGGTGAAGCACTGCTTCTCTCTTCTGAAAGACATGGCTCCTACCTACCTACCTGCCTCTGATTACTCAAAGCTCTCCAACAAGGAAAAACATAAAGTAAGTATCTCTTCTGCTTCATGTTTCAACATTTTAATTATTGCTTTGTTTCTTAGAGCATAATAAAGCTGAATGCATTACTAACAGTCTTTCTCTTCTCTTCATCAGTTAAGTAAACCAGTTGTGGAGAAAATACGTCGTGATCGCATCAACAACTGCATCGAGCAGCTCAAGGTGATGCTGGAGAAGGAGTTTCACCAGCAAGACCCCAACACCAAGCTGGAGAAAGCTGACATTCTGGAGATGACCGTGGTCTTCCTAAAGCAACAGCTGCAGCCCCAGATCTCGGCACCTCTGAAAGCCCACCATGATGGCTATTCTCAGTGCTGGAGGGAGACCGTGAACTTCTTGTCGGCCTACTCCAAACTGGACGTGGCGCTTCAGCATTTCAGCCACAGCCAAGAAGCCCAAAGAGCAGTGAAAGATCTCCACGTGTCTCCAGTCACCTTCCAGCCCAGCCAGGTTCCGGTCAAGCAAGAAGCCAACACCAACAGACCTGTCTGGAGGCCTTGGTAGAGATATTGATACCCAGAGACTTTCTTATGTTTACCAGATGGTAGTTGTACCATCTCTTATGATGTAGGAAATATATTATTTCCAAAGACTTTCCATATGGGATGTGAAAGAACCATGCTTCTATTTGTGAAGCTCCTAATGGGCAGATTCTTCATATTGAAGAAAAATGAGAAGAAATATGTTTATATAAACGCAACAATTGCTTGCTTTGTCAAGTAAATTCTGTTTTACAGAAATTCTGTATTGATTCTGCTAAGAATCTAAGCATTTTGATGTGCTGTCTGATTATGTCATTGAAATCATTCGATTGACACTGGCATTTGACAAATGTATGATATTTTTGTGTTACAAAATACGAAGTGGACACTGTGTGTCTCTCAATGTTGATTAATAAAAATCACTGATTATGAAAATTAATTCATGGCTTCTCTCTTTAATCTAATCACCAGTCTCTCATAATAATAATAATAAGCATTGCTTTTCAAGACACACTTCAGATCTACAAACACGATCAACATAGAAATAGAGACAATTATCTTGCATATACTCCAGCATTAGCTTGTACATTGTGCAGTTACATGGGTTACATGAGAATATTCAGTTGTCAAGTATGATATCAGACCACACTTGTGGATCGTATAGATGACCCTCACCTACAAACCTATTTGGCCTAGGTTTTAAAGTAACTCAGGACTCTATCAACCAAGGACTACGCAAACAACTACAAGCACGTATGGTCCCCAAAATTATGTGCAGTAAAAATGGCCAACAATTTTATGACAGATGTCTGACTTCATATCTGAAAATGTCATTCAATTAATCTAGTGTTTAGCTTAGCTACTCAATCACAGTAACAGTAATTATGTAATTAAATAAAGCTTTTGCTTGTCATCCCTTTCCATTCTGCCATTAACATAGACAAGTGTTATTTAGTGATAAGCCACCCCTGTACCTATAAACATCATGTGACAATAAAGACTGATTGCGCACGCAGACGATGCTCAGTTTACAATGCATTTGTCTGCATCTAACAGCATGGGGCTGAGGCACTCGCCGCTTTCCCACACTCATCATCCAATTACAAGCCTGCCTGGAACACTTGATAACATCAATGGCTTGAGCCTGGGGCAAACCTGCACTGGAGAAGAGGAGGTGGGGGGTTCCAGGAAGAGGAGTGTGTCTCTCAGTGCGGGTCGTAGGAGGGTGTGGGTGTGGGAGAGAGAGAGAGGTGTGCCATCTCCTACTGCAACTACCTGTCGGCCTGACACCCAGTGAGACCAAAGGCTTCCCACAGTAGTAAATACAGCACCAGGCACATGCCGCGTACTGTAAATGTGGTGGTGTAAGAGCATTCACACCTAAATGTGTGTCAGTGTCCAATAAAAAACAAGTCTCTCCGATTTTGAGTTTCTACATCATTTGAATGCGCCAATGGCCGTTTACAGTGGGTGAAAATTTCAGGATGAACAGACCAATAGAAGTGCTCCAAAATATCTTGGAAGGAATTCTGGTTCCATAGACATTGAAAGTAAAGTATGTTTTTGATCTCTCCTGTAAAGTTGCAATTTTGGAAATATTTGTTTTTCATTGGACAGCGACGATATGTAAGTTACCACAGATAATATATGTATTCAGACAGGCAATAAATGATTCATTCCAAGTTATTTCCAAGTTATTTCCATTTCTATTGGTCCATTTCTCATGGAATCTTGTATAAACGGCAGTTGCTGTTTTTGAATTATATATATATATATATATATATATATATATATATATATATATATATATATATAGAGAGAGAGAGAGAGAGAGAGAGAGAGAGAGTATATGTCATAAATGTGCAAAGAAAAACAAGTCTACAAAATGGCAATTTTACAGGACAAGACAACAACATACTTTCAATGTATGTAACCAATGAAACCAGATTTTCAAGCTAGTTTGGAACATTACACTGATCCATTCGTAATGAGATTTTCACACAGTGTAAACGGCTATGTTCAAATCATGTAGAAAAAAACTGGAGATGCATGTATTTCTTCAGACAGTGATGATATATTAGTTCAATACTACAAATATAATTTAACACTAATAATGAACTATCACTAGTTATTAATATTTATTAAGTACTGTAGTAGGTTTTTAGTAGACAGGGTTTAGTTTACAGTAGAGTGAAACTGTTTTGTGTCACTGTCACTGCTATATTCCTCTTACTCTGAGATGTGTTTGTCTACCTTCTAGTCCTGCTGGTTGACGTCCTGTGAGATCAAAGAGTGAGTGTCGTAAAATCGCCTCCCCACAGACGTGTGACAGTGTGAGAAGTGTGCCGACGCTCTCAGTGTCACACCTTCTATGCCAACAGGCAATACTTTGTAAAAGTTGTTCTTTTTAACTGTGTTATATAGCTGTTCTCCACTCTTTCCATTTTGCACAGGTTTCAATATAGCGGATATATATAAAAACACATCAATGATAACTTTAAGATTTAAGATTAGTTACCACTACTACAAATTCAAACACTAGTCTTCAGTCTGCAGTTCTTATACTGCATCGTACAGAATATCATCTCAGTCCTAACACAGCATTCTAACTTCTGATTCATATCTTTACTGTACAGTAATGTAACAAGATCTGTAACAACTTAATTTTGTATTATTATAATTTTTACCTTATAA